>CM034008.1:8436044-8606201 GCA_019603395.1 Cyrtorhinus lividipennis
GTTTCATAAGCTAGTTTAGACCAAAAGCTACGCGTTAGTTGTTTTTATGAGCTACATAGGCAGAGAAGCAGCACATTAGTTGTTTTCTTGAGCTAGTTAGGCAGAGAAGCAGCACATTAATTGTTTTCTTGAGCAGTCAGACCAAAAATCAGCGCGTTAGTTGTTTTCTTGAGCTACTTGGACAGAGAAACAGTTGTTTCAATGAGCTAGTTAGGCAGAGAAGCAGCACATTAGTTGTTTTCTTGAGCTAGTTAGGCAGAGAAGCAACACATTAGTGGTTTTCTTGAGCTAGTTTAGGCAGAAAAGCAGCACATTAGTTGTTTTCATATGCAAGTTAGACCAAAAAGCTACGCGTTAGTTGTTTCTTGAGCTAGTTAGGCAGAGAAGCAGCACATTAATTGTTTTCTTGAGCAGTCAGACCAAAAATCAGCGCGTTAGTTGTTTTCTTGAGCTACTTGGACAGAGAAACAGTTGTTTCAATGAGCTAGTTAGCAGAGAAGCACACATTAGTTGTTGTTAGCTAGTTAGGGAGAGAAGCAGCGCGTTAGTGGTTTTCTTGAGCTGCGTAGGCACAGAAGCAGCACATTAATTGTTTTCTTAAGCAGTCAGACCAAAAATCAGCGCGTTAGTTGTTTTCTTGAGCTACTTTGACAGAGAAACAGTTGTTTCAATGAGCTACTTAGGCAGTGAAGCAGCACATTAGTGGTTTTCTTGAGCTAATTAGGCAGAGAAGCAACACATTAGTTTTTTCTTGAGCTAGTTAGACAGAAAAGCAGCACATTAGTTGTTTCATATGCAAGTTAGACCAAAAAGCTACGCGTTAGTTGTTTTCTTGAGCTAGTTAGGCAGAGAAGCAGCAAGTTAGTTGTTTTCTTGAGCTAGTTAGGCAGAGAAGCAGCACATTAATGTTTTCTTGAGCAGTCAGACAAAAATCAGCGCGTTAGTTGTTTTTGAGCTACTGAACAGAGAAACAGTTGTTTCAATGAGCTAGTTAGGGAGAGAAGCAGCGCGTTAGTGGTTTTCTTGAGCTGCGTAGGCACAGAAGCAGCACATTAATTGTTTTCTTGAGCTAGTTAGGCAGAGAAGCAGCACATTAATTGTTTTCTTGAGCTAATTAGGCACAGAAGCAGCACATTAATTGTTTTCTTAAGCAGTCAGACCAAAAATCAGCGCGTTAGTTGTTTTCTTGAGCTACTTGGACAGAGAAACAGTTGTTTCAATGAGCTAGTTAGGCAGAGAAGCAGCAAATTAGTGGTTTTCTTGAGCTAATTAGGCAGAGAAGCAGAACATTAGTTGTTTCAATGAGCTAGTTAGGCAGAGAAGTAACACATTAGTTGTTTTCTTGAGCTAGTTAGGCAGAGAAGCAACACATCAGTTGGTTTCTTGAGGTAGTTAGACCAGATAGCAGCGTGTGATTTGTTTTTTCCTGCCGGTTGAAAGTGAAGAAGAAATCGCTGCTGCTGTAGTTGTGCTGGCTACAGCATCGGGGAGAAGGAAAAGAACCATTTGGCAGAGGAACTAATTCAGCAAGATTTACCCTACAAACTTTTCCTTGACAGCTGACTGTTTCTAAACTTAGCCAGGATGTCCAAATCGGACTTTGAGCATCTGGTGGGTATGGTCGGAGTCAAAATTCAGAGACTTGACTGTGATAAGAGATAACAAATATTGATGTTGTTGTCGAAAATGATGGCCTCAACCCCTTGAAACTCACCCCTTCCTGCTTTCTTCTCCAAAAAAGTTGCCCGCTTCACGTCATTTCTGACAATATTGGTCCATTTGGAGCACTTTTTTGTGGGATAAACTGGTTCGGAATTGTTTACTTACGCCATTTGAGTGATAATTGCCGCGTCCGTGTATAATCCGAACGGAACCAACCCCACAATTTTAATACCAATTTATATTAATTTTTTTCCCACTTTATATCTAATTTCACCCGATTTTTTATGCTTTTCAGAAAACGTCAGCATCATTGGCACCGATGACGTTACCACTTGCGTCGTCGTCGTTTTAAGGCATTCAGGTGAGTTTCAACGCTTATTTATTACCGGTAACTTAACTTCAGAATAATTATTATTCTTGAATATAATTCTGATTTATTACTCGAGAGAGGTCGACATGACAGAAACAAATCGTGTTTAACCAGCAACATTCGCTGTATCGTCTGAGCCGTAGTATTTATCTCATTCTAAACACGTATTAAACGGTTATTCATAAATAACGAAATGAATAAAATTGTTTTTTCTCCGCCGAGTCAATTTATTCCTCGAGTGCCGCGTGGCTTCTCTAGTTGAAATGTAATCGTCGTACTGACCGGTCCCTTCGCTCTTTGAAATTCATCGGAAAGGTATTTACATACAGAAGATATAAGAAAACGAATCGGTCTCCTCGACGTCGACTTGCGTAATAACGTAACATTCGTTCGAGAAAGAGTGTGCGCGATAAGATGACTGGACGGATTTTTTTTTTTTTTCATACCCCCTCGGTCCGACTATTTGATAAAACGAATTAAGGTGTTTTTTTCCCGGAGAGAAGAAGAAAGAAAAATTGATTTTTGCGTTGAAATTAAAAGTGGGGTGTTGACCGGATGACGCCGGTTTTGAGAAAATGACGATGATACGTGTAGAACATAAGGCGCCATAAGATTGTGTAAATTGAGGGAATTCGTCAATGGGCCTAAAACTGATAAATATGTGGCTGTCGCGTTTCTATAACAGTACCTTGACCTTCCTTAGTCAATCGGCAATTTGTCAACAATTGATATAAAACGCTGCAAATTCTTACACACGGGTTGGAACTGGCGCATGGAGACTCATTTCTTCAAAATGGGGAAAACAGTGGGTGTGGCGGGTCCCGGACCTATTCCAATCGATTCAGCGTCTAAAATTTAGTGGAAAATGATACCTCACACGCCTAGGTTCCAGAAATCTCGAAAACACACATTCGAAATGGGTAGATAGGCACCCATTTTGACCCATAACCTCATCCAGAGGGCGCCAATCGTCCAGACCCATTTCATTGGATTCAGCGTCCAAAATTTAGTGGAAAATGACACCCCACACGCCTAGGTACCTGAAATGTCGAAAACCCACTTTCGAAATGGGTAGATAGGTACCCATTTTGACCCATAACCTCCTCCGGGGCGCCAATCGTTCCAAGACCCATCTCATCGGATTCAGCGTCCAACATTTTGAGAAAAACGATACCTCACATGCCATGGTCTCAACAAATCCACAAAATGGAGTTTCAGAAAGCACATTTTTACCCTTACCCTCCTCAAATTTGTCTAATCGGGCTGAAAAGGTACAATTTTTTGGTCAAGGACCTCTTTTTGGCTCTAACTAAAATTTGAAACTTTTCAGACCAATCGGACCAAATGTGAGGGGGGGTATGTGTCAAAATGGGCTTTTTGAAACTCCATTTGCTGAACTTAATGTGACCATGGCACGTGATGTATAATTGTTCACAAAAATTTAGACTCTTAATCCATTGAGGTGGGTCCGGGGACCGCTTGGTGCCTGTATAAAAGGTTATGGGCCAAAATGGGTGCCTATTTACCCATTTTGAATGTGTGTTTTTGAGATTTCTGGTACCTAGGCGTGTGGGGTATCATTTACTACTAAATTTTGGACCCTGAATCGATTGGAATTGGTCCGGGACACTCAAAACTCACTGTTTTTCCCTAATTTTGCTCCTTGGAATACTTTTTACACAGTCTGTTTCATCCGGCAATTAATTGTGCTTCTATGTAACAAGTCAAACGTTGAGGGAAATGTAGAAGGGTTCTTTGGACTCCAATTGTCTCGTAAACACTCCTCGATCATCCTTTTTTCCAAAATAAAACCAGTCGACCGTAAGAGCGATACACGATTGTCCTCGACTGAAAACGACGAACAAAAGTCCCTCGTTCTTCTCTGAGGTCGGTTTTCCTCTCAAAGGGAAAGGGTTTTGTTGCTTTATAGCCGATGATCACCTTCTGGAACTTTGCAACGGTTGAACGAGTGTAACCCGTCGTTTTCACGTAACGGGCTAGGGATCCAAAAATAGACCTAGGCGAATAATTAGTGGGAGATTAAAGACTTTCACTTACCGTCCGGAATGTCTGCAATGGTCGGTCATGGACGCCAAGTACACCTGAATTTACCAAGCTCTGAGGAATGGGGTTTCGTGATTGAAAAGACAAGGGTTCATATTGACTTATAATAAACGCAATTGACAGAAATATAAAATACGGAATGTCTCGGCCGAGAAGGATATTGACTATTACGTAACCTAATTATTGAGTAGGCAAAAGTGAAGGGCTGAGGGCCAAATGAATTTACGGGGTAGCTGAAGGCTCAAAATGTTTGGTTTGAATAACGGTAAAAGTGGAAGTGATTTGTTAATGTCCTCCCCTAATTCCTTTCTTTTCCTAACGCAGACAGACAAAATACTAAATAATACGGCTACAATGTAACACTCTACGATCAGCTTTTGGTGACTAAACGTCAGGGCTTGGGCCAGATTTAGAGATTCGACTTTCGCGTTGCGGGGTACGAGACAGAGTTATTTCGCCATTACGTGTACCAACTTCTTCGGATGGAGACAACAGGGTGATGTCTCTTCGCTGCTCGGCTTCGGTCAGGGAACGCCGTCCAGGCCGGAGGAGGCGAGGCTCTTTCCGACGGAGGTCCGACGACTGGCGTGGTGGGGAACCTGGACTATTGGCCGTCGAATCGGGCGCGAACGAATCAACACTCGGGTCCGACGGGGGATTTTCAGTTCGTATAAGGGCCCACTGTTACGGGAGAGGAATTGGCTGATCTCCCAATTCCCGAGTTCTCACCCTGAAGGAACCACGATACACTTGTTCCCTCAGGTGACGTTCACAACACCAGCTTCACAAAGGGTTGATTTGCTTGCGTGGTTGTTTCGCTTCGATTTTCCGCTTCGGTTGTTCCGCCCCGAAACAGGTTGTTTCGCTGGGGTTGTTCCGCTCGGTTGTTCCGCCCGAAACAGGTTGTTCCGCCCGCCCCTGCCTCGCCTCGTCCTCGAGATTATGGCGAGCAGGGGGGCCAACCTCGTTTCACTTGAGTTCGTACAAGACTGACTGCCCAGCCTTTCCCCAGCCCACTCGTCAAGTCGCCTTCCCCTCTCCTACTCCGATGTGTCCGATGAGGACACGCTTTCGCCCCGCTGGTTCAGGCGCTTGGAGGGGAGAGGGCTCGATCCGTACCCCCGCGCGAGTTTCTTGACGGGGCCGTTGGACTCTGCCGCCCCGTTACACGAGCAAAAAAAAAAAAGATTAAAACCATTCGATAACGTAATGCCGTCGACGGAAGGCGAAACTAAACTGGGAGCGTTTCGAAAGTAAAACGCGCTGCCTCTGATGGAGTCACCCCCGACGAAGATAGGGTCTTTATTGTTCTCAGAGCCCAGTGGCACCGACCAGATGGTCCACAAACAGCGAACCAGCAGAATCGATCTCTATTGGATTGCCAAACTGTCTACAAATCAAATGAGTTCTTAAATCGTCTGAGGGTTAGGTGAATTCTGAGGCCAGGCATAACCTCTCGCTTTTCATGGCTTTTCGTATCTTGGTTCACACCTGGAGAGTCATTACAATCGATTCAGAGTTCAACATTTGATGGAAAATGATACCCCACACGCCTAGGTGCCAGAAATCTTGACACATACAAAATGGGTGGATACATACCCATTTTGACCCATAACTTCTTCCGGTGGGTGCCAATCGTTCTGGACACACATCATTGAATTAGCGTCCAAATTTAGTGGAAAATTATACCCAACACACCTAGGTAGCAGAAATCCCGAAAACACATATTCAAAATGGGTAATATATTCCCAATTTGACCCATAACTTCTTCCAGTGGGTGCCAATCGTTCTGGGACCCGTTTCATTGGATTCTTCTTCTTCTGTGGGTGCCGTAGACGTTTGAACCATCCGTTGGCGACCAATCCTTCTTCTTCTCCTACACAGCCCGCAGTGTTCGCTCAATAGCCCCATTCTTGAGAGCGGAAAATCCGGACACCCGTCCATCTCCGTATGTCTCGAAGCCAAGAGAGCTGTTTACGGCCGATTCCACGTCTCCCTCTATTTTTCTTCAGAATCAAACGCTGGAAAACATAGCGATCTCCTCTGAAGACGTGACTGAGGTACCTTATCTTCCGCCTTTTCACATCCTGAAGAGCTCGCGATCCTCAAGGCCTGCTCGGCGCAGAACCTCAGTGTTCCGAACCCTTGGACCCACGAGACCCGAAACATCCGCGGAGGCACCACATCTCAAATGCCTCCAGGCGATTTACAGAGGAAATCTTCAGTGTCCATGTCTCAACGCCGTAGAGCAGAACTGACCAAAAGTAACACCGAAGCGTCGCATAGCGAATGTCAAAGCTAAATGCTTATTGCGGAAGAACGATTTCATCCGGACAAAAGCCGCTCTGGCCTGCTCAATCTGGCACGAATCTCGACCTACATTCCATTTCTCGTTCACGACGACTCCAAGTACTTGAAGTTCTGAACGCGCTCTAATGAGATGCCCCCGACATCGATCGCCCCGTACGGAGCTCATCGCCACGCGAGACCACCATCCCTTCGTCTTTGAAATGGTGATCCTTAGGCCAATCAACAGGCTCTCCTCAGTACGATGTTAACGAGCTGCTGCAGGCTATTTGGGAGTCGGCTATAAGGATGGTGTCATCTGCGTACCGAATATTATTGACAAATACACCATTTACCTTGATGCCAAGCTCCACATCAGGGAGAGAGCGAACGCTTGCTCCATGTAGATGTTGTATAGAAATGGAGAAAGGATGCATCCCTGGCGGACCCCTCGCTGGATGTCGAATTCGTCTGTCACGGAAACCATCTGGGAGCTTCACCACTGCCCTCTGGTTCCAAACAGGTCTTCAATGATTCGGGGGTCCTTCTCATCAACCCCGATCTGCTTTAACGAATCGATACTTTGCCCTGCCGGACACTGTCAAAGGCCTTTTCATAGTCCAGAAAGCACAGCCACATATCCTTACGATAATCAAGGCAGTTCTGCGTGAGGACCTGGAGACTAAATATCGCCTCACGTGTCCCAAAACACGACCTAAAACCAAACTGGGTCGCTCCACAGTGTCCCTCACACTCCGATACAGACGACAATGCAGTATACGCAGGAATATTTTCAGTAGGTGACTCATCAATGAAATCGGTCGATGCTCCTTGCACATGGCAGCATTCCGCTTCTTGGGGAGCATTACAAAGGTAGATAAGAGCCAAGCCCTTGGGATCTTTCCAGAATCATAAATGGCATTGAATAGACGAGTGAGTAGTCTAATACCGACATCACCGAGGCATTTGAGGGATTCCGAATGAACAACATCAGGCCCAGGTGCATTCATTGGATTCAGCGTCCAAAATTAAGTGGAAAATGATACCCCACACGCCTGGGTACCAAAAATCTCGAAAACACACATTCGAAATTGGTAGATATATACCCATTACCTCATCCAGTATGCGCCAATCGTTCTGGGACCCGTCTCATTGGATTCAGCGTCCAAAAGTTAGTGGAAAATGATACCCAACACGCCTAGATCGTCAAAAATCTCGAAAATTCATTTTTCAAAGTACACATTTTGACCCCTACCCACCCAAAATGTGGTCAGATCGGCGGTACGTGAGAAACAGCAATCTCCATATTCTCATCCCAGAATTGAAGGAGATTTTGAAATAAACTACCAACACTTACACGAATCCGTGTCAATCAAATTCATAATACTGTTCATTTTTAACCTATTTATTCATCATTTCAGTTCCTATTAACCCCCCCAACGCCTAGAAAAATTAATATTTTTAGTAGATTTCTATTTTCCGTCTTTCTTAGGGCCTAAATAACCTAGAAATACAGTCATCTAAAAAATTCGCTGCTTTATTTGTGGTTCTGACTGTAAATTCTGAAAATATAAACTGCATTATGCAAAATTAATCTATCTTGAATCAAATAATCAGTTGATTAAAATTAATTCTCATCCAATTTATTCCGCTTTATAATTTTTAGCTCAAATGACAATTCACTTTACAAACAACCACGATTCGCGTATTTTTATCAATTAAGGTCGATGAATCTTGTGGATTCGGATCATACCTTCCAGAACATTCACCGTGGGTAATTTTATTTTATTATTCTTGGAATATGGCGCCGTTTTATTCGCATTGGAGGAGGAAAAAATCCTCCCCTAACTTTTACTTTCTATCTTACCTGGTGTTAAACTCCGCAACTTAATTTGGTTAAGTTCTCAGCCTTCTAAATTCTACAACATATCAAAGTTTAGTACCTCAACTCCTCATTTGTCGTCATTAATCGCCGTCGAGTTAATTTTTGTTGTTCGCCTTAGTCATGCCAAGAAAGAAGACGCAAACTTACAGAATGTCAACTTTCTTCAAGTTTTACGACTTGAGGGGTCGTCAAGTTTTACTTCTTGTACTGGTTGAAGGACAAATTTCCTATTTTAGAGCAACTTTCAGCCGATTAGGATCGTTAAAGGCTGAAAATCAGTCTGGTGAATAGAATACCACCTGTTGTCACTGTCGAAGCTGGTTTTTCTAGTTATTCTTAAGGAAAACTTATAATTATTGCTCAGTTAAAATAATTAATTATAAAAGAGTAGAATATAAGGTCAAACAGGTCGTAAATCGTAATATACTCTTGTTGATCGGTAATTTTTTCAAGGTTATTTTTTATTTTAGGCGAATTTTAATTAGCAACATTTCCAATTTTAGTGTTTTCTATAATATATTGGTCCCCTTCCCTCAAAAAAAAAAAAATAATAATAATTTCATAGGGGTTGGTTATTCCTCGGACCAAGCGCAAGGAGACTCATTTCAATCGATTCAGCATCCAAAAATTAGTAGAAAACGATACCCCACACGCATAGGTACCAAAAATCTCGAAAACACATTCAAAATGGGTAGATTGGTACCCATTTTGACCCATGACCTCATCCAGAGGGCGCCAATCGTTCCGGGACCCATTTTATTGGATTCAGTGTCCAAAATTTAGTGGAAAATGATACCCCACTTGCCTGGATTGCCCGAAATCTCGAAAATCCATTTTTCAAAATTATTCGAAGAATAACCAATCAAAACACGAGAATTTGTAAAAGGAAAATGTCTGTTTTACTTGATTTAATTATTTTTTAACTTTGGGCTAAATTATTGAATACCAGTACTCATTTATTGGAGAGATTGATGAGTCTATCGAATGGTAAATTTGACGTCCTTTTCAACGGTCTGCTCAGATTTGAGAATATCTTGTAGATTATAGGGGCTGTGGCCGTTTTAGTGACGTCAGGTCAAAAAAGACGAAAAACCCTTAAATTGTGAATAACTCGGAAACAAAGCCTCTACAGAAAATACTCCTAAGAGACATTTTTGTTGCAAATTAATTGTAAAATCTGCCCCTTGAAGGCTGCTAACCTTATCGATTAGCACCCTTTATAGCAATAGGCAACAGTTTTTGACGTGAATGCACTTTTGACGTTAACACATTCCCTAACCAAGTGCCAAGTTCATAGCTGAGATAATTATTATTAAATTATTCCATAATTTAATTATACTCCAATGTGCACGTGATAACACATAAATTTCAAACCAAAACCCAATTCCCTTTGAGATCAACAAGTTAACTAACCGCTGCCTCAATACTTTCGTTCTTCGAGATGGAATGATGGAGTCTGAGGAGATAACATACTTGTCAGGCCTCCCCTCGTTCATTAACCGCCTTATCTGGTTTATTTATATCTGATTAGTAATAACGATAAGCCAAACCGGTCCTAGTGTTTCCCTGGGGCTCTTCTCAAATTGTATCTTACACTCCATCGAAAATATTTTAATTCTAAAATAAACAGCATTGATTAGTACGGTATTTCATTTCTTTTCCTCGGTTCATTTAAATTGCGCCAAGTTTTTTTCTGGGCGTTTCAAGGTGTCTAGATATTTAAAAAAAGTCTTATACAGGGGTTGGTTATTCCTCGGATTAGGAGCATTCCAATGAATTCAGCGTCCAAACATTGGTGAAAAACGATACCCCACACGCCTAAGTCGTCAAAAATGTTGAACATGGGAAAATGGGGGGTTTTGGACCCATTTCAACCGATTTAGGGTCCAGAATTTAGTGGAAATGGATACCCCACCCGCCTAGGTACCAGAAATTTTGAAAACATATACAAAATGGGTAGTCAGATACCCATTTTGACCCATAACCTCTTCCGGTGGGTGCCAATCGTTCTGGGACCCATTCCATTGGATTCAGCGTCCAAAATATAGTTTCAAAAATTTTCAGTCCGATCGGATCAAATTTGGAGCGGGAAGAGGGGTGTGGTCAAAATTGTTTCGAAAAATTGATTTTCGGCGATCCAGGCGTGTGGGGTATCATTTTCCACTAAATTTTGGACTTTGAATCCAATGAAATGGGTCCCAGAACGATTGACGCCCACCGGTAGAGGTTATGGACGTTGAATATTGATATGGGACCCCATGCGCCTGGTCCGAGGAATAACCAACCCCTGTCAAAGAATTTGCAGCGTTTTTAATAGTATTTTTATTGCTTCAAGTGTACACTTATTAACAATATTTTAACAATTAAATATCCAAAACGTTGACACATAGCTTTTTTTTTTTTTTTTTTTTTTTTTAAATCTTTGTTTGTCGTTCACATTCACATTCACATTCCTACACAAGCTCATGTGGCTTAAATCATCTAGTTGAGTCCATTCATTCCCATGTAGGGCCTAAAATACGTCCAATTTTATGACATAAAATGTAATTTGATGTTTTGATTTTCAATCTTTTGAGTTTCAATCATCGTTCAATAAAATATTGTGTTGTTCCAGGGAGTGGTGCCGTGTGTCTGAGCCATTTAGATGGTTCTGGCGTGGAAGAGGCTGTGATGAACATGTTGTCTCGTGTCCAAGAACTGAACATGGGCTACCCCGAAGGCAGACTACAACTTCAGCTTATCGGTGGCTTTTCGGATCCGCACAACTTCACCGAAGAACTCTACTACCAAATTTTACGTTAGTTGTCGTTCACCACGTGCCAATTTGGAATTTTGCTTAAAAGATCCTCTCAATCCCTTCAAGTTCTTATGGTCGCTAACAATTTTAATGGTAAATTTTCCTTGCAGATTCCTTCCATAAACAGCCGGTAGAAATAGATTTGATCAATTTGACTCTTGGTGAGTTGAATACAACTGTGAGAAACGGCATACATTGGCCAATCATCTACGGTGTTGGTGTTGAGGTCAAAACTGGAGACGTGTTTCCAGCTACGTTTCCAGACAAGGGACCTGAATGTGCGCTCAGATCGGCCAGAAATCTGGCAGGAGGCCATCAAGGACCACAGGTATTAAGAATGAAAATCGATTGTCGATTTAATAAGGAAACACGAGTTGGTTATTCCTCGGACCAGGCGCATGGAGACTCATTTCAATCGATTTAGCGTCCAATGTTTAGAGGAAAATCATACCCCACAAGCCTAGATACTAGAAATCACAAAAATTCACGTTTAAAGTAGGTAGATGGCTACCTATTTTGACCCATAACCACTTCCGGTGGGCACCAATTGTCCCGGGTCCCATCTCATTGGATTCAACGTCCAAAATTTAGTGGAAAATAATACCCCACACGCCTAGATATCAGAAATTTCAAAACCCACTTTCGAAATGGGTAGAAAGATACCCATTTTGACCCGTAACCCCTTCCGGTGGGCACCAATCACTTTAGGGCCTGTTTCATTGGATTCAACGTCCAAAATTTAGTGGAAAATGATACCCCACACGCCCATTTTGACCCATAACCTCTTCCAGTGAATACCAATTGTTCCGGGACCCGTTTTATTGGATTCAGCGTCAAAAATTTACTGGAAAATGAAACCCACACGCTTTGAAATGGAACTTCTGACGCTTGGTGTTCTTTCTGTATCGTCTGTCCATGCCAAAACCAGTTCAAACAGACTATTTTGCCAGATTCTTGCACAAAAATTTTCTAACGACACAACAAATTTTGGCCTAATAAGCGGACAACAACAGCAACAGCCATTTCACATCTTATAGAGCATCTTCAGTTCAGCATATATGTCAGCCATGGAATTTTCCCCAGCAATTCTTACCCCACAGAGAAGGGATAGCCATCGATGTTTCGATACTATCGACCAGTGTGGGGTAGAATACAAGGTCGATTGTACATGTTTCGATACTATCGATTATCGCTGTTACTGAGCATTGTTGGTATTTTTGTCTCCCCAGATTATGTTCTGGAAGTAATCATGTAGAATAATGGACGGTTGTTATTTTGAAAAATTCTCTCTGTTGATAACCAACCTGGGACTGTTGACCTAACCAAGTTTTATCTCACCTCTTGACTGTATTGCAAAACTAGTAACGTCTTTATTACGAACTTCCTACATAATGGAATCACATTAACTTATCATTACTCTTTGCGCAGGTATTGGACGTATACGATTGCGGTTTGGGCCTTCTAAGGATAGGACCGTTCAATTACCATCCACTCCGAGGCGTGGATCTCTGGTTGGAGCAACCTGACGAATTTATTCTTCAGCATTTGTCGACATCGCCCGAAGTCGAGCCTCCTCATTTCGTCATGCAGGTGAGCAATATGCTGCAAATTTAGTGTTTCTTGATAAGGTTTATTGTCTCTTAACATTTAGAGGGTCATTTGCAGCAATTTTATGCTAATAAGGTTGCCAGCTTTGTCAATATGATACAAAATCAATCCAGTCGATACAACAACCAGGGGTCAGTGTGAGGCTCTGTAGAATTTCAATACAAGATTATGATTGACTTCGTTTCTTGTATTGCAAGGTCGATCCCCGTTTTTATGTTAGTTTATTTAAACCCCGTTGCCATTTAGCATCTGGTCTCTAAGAAAATACTTGATTTTGACATTATATCTGTCAATTGTATAATAGAAATACACTTAGCCTACACCAGAAAGGTTTATAGACCAAGTTTTCTCGAATTTCTTACTCATTTCTTCATCTCATAATCTTTCAGATGAAAGGATCAGGAAACAGAGGCAAATGATTCAAATCAATAATCTGATTAAAATACAGTCAACATGATTAACTGATAACTCAATATAACAGAAAGCGAAGCTCCAGGATTGAACTGTTGAAAGGAAACTTGTCGACAAAAACGTGCATCATTCAGAAACCAGTTACTGTAACAGTTTCTTTTGGTTAAGGTTCGTTTTGCAACGTTTCTCAAATGAGACATGACAATAAATGGAGGGCAAATCCCCAATTCTATGCCGCTATCTACCCTTTCTTATTGTCTAGAAGTGATATTAGGTTGCAATCGTTTTCTTCTCGTTTTGTTGGCAACCCTGTTTCTACTGTCGGCTCTGTCGGCGTAACTCTTACTTGTAACTCTGAGGCTGGCCGTCCACTAGACGCGAATTCGCGCGAAGAGGCGAAGTACGCGATTTCAAACGAAGAGTTCGCCTCTTAACAAACACTATTATTCGTATAGGACCCCGTCCACTGCAAGCGCCATGATCGATTTATCGATTTCCATCGCCAGGTTCGCCAGTTCGCGCGTTTGGAATCAAACATGTTTGATTCTCTTCGCCTCTTCGCGCGAATTCGCGTCCAGTGGACGGCCAGCCTTACTTCTCACACAGTTCTTGTGTGTTCTGACATAATACATTCTCCCCAAAATATTCCTAAGTTCCCCAATTTTATTGGAAAAGTGAGTGATTAACTCATTTTAGTCAACCGCCTTGCAAAACAGAAACAGCCATCACTTTCTGACCTTTGGTGGCTTCCCACTTTCATGTAGCATTGTTGGTCCGACCATAGAAAGTGAGCAACAACAATGTGGTGAGTGATGAGTAACAAGATGGCTTTTCCTTTTCAAGTAATCCCATTTCACAAGCAGGCAAGTTATTGCGTCAAATCTGTTTGGGAAGTTTTTCTTTTCATGCTCGGGGTATAATTTTGACAAAATTTTGGACGCTGAATCCAATAAGACGGGCCCGGGACAATTGGCGTCCACCCAAAGAGGTTATGGGTCAAAAAGGTTATCAACCTATGTGTGGTCTTGAGATTGCCGGTATTTAGGCGTGTGGGGTATCATTTTCGTCTAAATTTTGGACGCTGAATCCAATGAAACAGGCCCTGAAATGATTGGTGTCCACTGGAAGAGGTCATGGATCAATTGGGCATCTACCTACCTATTTCGAAACTGGGTTTTCGATATTTCTGGTACCTAGGTGTGTGGGGTATCATACCCCGCTAGATTTTGGATACTGAATCGATCGTAATAAGTCTCCATGCTCCTGGGCCAAGGATTAACCATCCCCTTTGAGTTTAGGGTGTGGCCTGGTGGTGTAACTCACCCTTGTACAGTCCTGGCCAGGGGCAGAACAACCCTTCTTTCATCCTTGCGCTCTTGATGTTAATATTTTTGTGATAATGATCATCATCAATACTGTAATTGTCATTGATTTTTTTTTTCTCAGACGAGGGCGACTTTGAAGTACATTCAAGAGCACCCTTTCCCAGCGGTGACTGTCTTCAGGGACAATCGACCTCATTACTACCGAAGAGACGAAATATCCGGCACGTGGACCCCATTTCGGTACTGATCCAGTGAATTTTGGTGAATTTCCACTTGCGGAACTCATCACGATGGTCAGCTCGCGGCCATCCACTGAAGGAAACCGCTCTACTTAATGTCCCCACCAGAGCAGCTTTAAAAATTAAATCATCATGTCGTTACTAAATCAAAACGAAAAGGCGAACTGTGAAATTGTACCTCTAAGGTGTCTTATTATTGTAAGTATCTGTATTCGAATATTTTCGTCTAAACGCCGTTTGGCGCAGACTACGCCAACTATTAGCCATGCGGGGCAATTGAGTGAGACTGAACGTAATATGGAGTCAAAATTGATATTCAAAACTTTTGTCCCTTTTCGGATGTGTCTCGGTGGAGTAAAATCATTGATTTCTCCATATTATGGTCGCCTGAGGTGGCAGCTATGCGGCAAAAAGGTGGTTTGTTTAGCGCCAACAACACATTGTCTTGGCAGGATGTGGTCTGTCTCGATTTGGCGTCACAATGGTGCCTCGACGACGTGGCTGTGCTGCACGGGTGTTCGCAATAGTTGTCTTCAGGCAATCCTTAAGCAGCAATGTCTTACGGTCTGTGCAAAGCCTGACAGGTCAACCCATACAGTACAACCAACCACAGTCCAACTGTGGACTGTTGGGTCGTGGTTGTGGCGCACCCTATGATGCTGCCAAGAAAGGGTGGGTATGCTGCATCCTTCTGCGTCAGGTGTGCTAACAGTAGTACATAATTAGAGAACTCTGAAATCTCTAGTGGCTACTAAACAAGCCTCGGAATTAATGATTCTCTCTCACCACAGTGTTTTCTTATTCACTTCACCGAGCAATATTGAGAATAAATGCGCAAATAATTCTTAAAGGTGGGGTATTTCGCTCTGGGCTCTTGAATGAGCGAGATTATCACATTTTCGTCAAGATCCAGACTCTTCTGGTCCCCTTTTTGAGCTACCCAACACTCCAGGGGCAAATTTTGGGTTTTCGTCACCAATGACCAAATCATCAGCCACTCCACACTACCCCCTCTTTTCGGCACCAACGCTGCCTCAGCCCATCAAAAAGTCGACGTAGAAAAACCGTAAAAACAACACTCTCCGCCTTCCAAACTCAATTGCCCCGCCATGTGCGAACCACTCAAAGACGAAGTGTAAAAACTTGCAACAGTGCCATGCTAAATGCAAATTTTCTTGCATCAAATAAAGTGCCATTGCCCGATAGCTTTGGTACAGTAAAACGTGTATTCATAGGAATTTATATTTTATTCGTTCGAGCGCACAATGACAAAATAAACTGGTAGTTCGATTTATTTCGTTCTATTTTATTGCGAATCTAAACTAAAGATGATTTTGAGCATTCGATGTGTTTAAGTGTCCTTTAAGACAGTGGGCAGCATTGTACATGGACTCGTCGGACGTTCTACGAATCGCTCGTCGTCATCTTCTTCAAGTTCGTCAACGTCATCCTCGTCTACCTCAGATAGTCCTGAACCTCTGCGGCATGCGTTGGATGGAGGCACTGTGCCACCCCTGGCCTTGCCCAAGTCTCTTTGGGCGCTTGTTTAGTAGAGGAAAGAGCCACCAGCCAACGATAAGCCATCCATCCAGACTTGTTGCGCCGTTGGCAAGAATGGCTGTCAGCAGACCTTGAGGCAGACACATTCAGACAATTGGCCGCATCTTTTGACCCCACGTTTCATGCCCTGGCCTTGCCTGAGTCTCTTTGAGCGCTCGTTTAGGAGAGGAAAGAGCCACCACCCAACCGTAAGCCATCCATCCAGGCTTGTTGCGCTGTTGGCAAGAATGGCTGTCAGCAGGCCTTGATGCAGACACATTCAGGGAATTGGCCACATCTGTTGACCTTACCTGTCATGCTGCTTGCCTTGCCCAAGGCTCTTCGGCGCTTGTTGAGGAATGGATGAAGTCAGAATGAAATCAAGTTTGCTGTCTCTGGCTTCGTTCATTTGCTACACGAATAAGATTTCTGCATGAATCTGTGCGGCAGAATACATTGCTGCACGCAACAGTTGAGTCAATTGAACCATTGAGCTACGCAAATTCTTCCAGCTTCAATCCCCATTTTTACATTTCACGCATCACTCCAGAAGTCGCTTTTGGCTCTAAACTAGATGACTGGTCACCAATGTGAGATCAAATCTCTCGGCAACTCTGGCCAATAGCTTGGATGCACTTTGCGGAACATTTCCGGCTGTCTGCTATGCGACGCTCACGTCTGGTTCTCCTCTTCAATCCACAATTTCAGGCACTAGCGCGTCATCAAGCCTTTCTAGGGGCATTCCACATTTGGGGATGCCACTGAAAACTGGGCAAAAGCAGCCGCAGATGTTTCCAAGACAGCAACTATTGCTCACTCGCTCAGGACTATCTTATGAAGAGGAGTTAGATGAGGATGAAGTAGATGGCTTGAAGACAAGCGACTCGTAAAATATACTCCTCGTCCATTAGCTACAATCTAGCTCAGCCTACCATCATAGTTATTACTGATGGATCTGAATCATGTACTGCCATAATTGAATCACATCGTTTGCTTCAATCAACATCTTTCTGCATCCTTGAAGTGCAAATTTCATCCGTTTGCTCTGAAAACACCTCATTATGTCTCCAAATAGGTCTCAATTTTCATATTATCGACTAATTAGATATGTATTCCTTCCCTCAGGCTAGAGAAAAAGCAATTATGTGTAAATATATGATAAAAAGATATATTTTTATTATACTAGAATTGTTAGCTAAGATATGCCCGAACGTTGTCACCATTTTTGTTACTTGAAAATTTTATTGTTAACTGAGCTTTTGTGCTCCGAGTGTGGTTGTTGATTTTTTATAAAATTATCTTGGTTTTATTGAAATGAAAAATGTCGCCGTTAATTTTAGGACAAATGACCACCAACGGGGTACCTACATACGTTTCAATGTGAGATTTTAATCGAGGCAATTTTATTTGAATTTTTTTTATATAAAAACAATAAATCATACTCAGCCCTGGACAGTGGATTGAATGATTTTTGAATGCAACCTTGGGTGCCTCTGGGTCTGAATGTTGCTCGACTGTTTTACAACTAGTGGTAACTTGTGGCATCCTGATCGATCTTATGGCCATGAGAGGTGCCCTTTTTGGTGGATTATCCAAAAAATAACCATGAACAGAGGTCAACCTCTCCAATTGGCCATCAAATTGACCATCAAATTGACAATTTTACGTTTTATGATGTCATCAAAACACGCATAGATACTAGAAATTTCGAAATCCAACTTATGAAATAATGGGTAGGTACCCATTTTGTCCCATACTCATCTCCATCTGGCGCCAATTGGTTTAGGACCCATCTCAATGGTTTCAGCGTCCAAAAATTAGTGAAAAATGATACTCCACACGCCCAGATCCTCCAAAATTCCACATTCAGAAAACTAGCAACATCTGTTGACCCCACGTTTCATACCTTGGCCTTGCCGAGGCTCTTCAGGCGCTTGTTTAGGACAGGAAAGAGCCATCCGCCAACCATAAGCCATTTATCCAGGCTTGTTACGCCATTGGTAAGAATGCCTGTCAGCCGGCCTTGAGGCAGATGATCTTATGGATACTCCACACGCCCAGATGATCCTCCAAAATGTCAAAAATCCATTTTTCGAAAAACACATTTTGACCCCTACCCACCCAACTTTAATAAGATTGGGCTGAAAGTGTCAAAAACCAACTTGAGTCAGAAAATGACCAAAATTTCAAATTGTGAACCACAGGATTGGTTATCCCTTAGATTGCGAGCAAATGTGGGAATAACTGTAAGTGTGGATTGTCCCCAGAGTAAAAAATGATACCCCACTTGCCCTAAATCGTTTAAAATGTCTAAAATCCATTTTTCAAAAAAAAAAAAAAAAAATACATTCTTTATAAATTTAGTCCAATTGAGCTAAAACGTTACGTTTTTGGTAGCAGAAAATGTTTTTAAAAATCTGAAATTGTGGTCAGGGACCCGTTTTTGGCTCTAGTTGGTCTTTTCAGCTCGATCGGACCAAATTTCGGGGAGGGGGGTTCAAAATGTGTTTCGAAAAATGGATTTTCGGCGATCTAGGCGTGTGGGGTATCATTTTTGACTATATTTTGGACGCTGGATCGATTGACATGAGTCCAGGACACTCTACACTCATTGTTTCCCCCCATTTTCCCCATGATCCTTGTCCTAGGAAAAACCAACTACTTGGGAAGAATTTGCGGCGTTGTTTACCTGCATCTTAGCGTGATGGATCAACAGAGACAAAATTAAATTGTTTTTCAAAAATCCAATTGTCACTAACACCTCATTTTCCCCATATGCGGGACTCTGGAAGGCCAGTTCAACGATGACTAGGCCCTTTAATGACCTCGTGGATAATTATATCAATTTCTTTCAACGATATGAAATAAATCGATTGTCACCGGTACTTTCTACACGTTTTTCTCTTGAGAAACTGACCAGGTAACGCCTCATTAGGAGTAACTTTCATAACAGATTGGTATGAAGCTGAGCATAGTGATGAGCTTGAAAACTACTCCTGGAATTAGTGGGGCGAGACGGTTTCTCTTTCTTTGTCGCTCAACTGGCTCGCGAAGAAAGAGAGAGAAAAAAAAAACAAGCTAGACCAGTACAGTGAAGATCGGAGGACGAAGCGGATCGAAGGTGGTTCGAGGTAAGAGTGCGTACGATATAAGAGTATTTTTCTAAAAAACGCTGCAATACACACGGGTTGGTTATTCCTCTGACCAGGCGCATGGAGACTGATTTTTTTTTTTTTTTTTTTAATAATTTATTTCCAAAAAAATTTAGAACAGAGAGTGGGATACAAACAAAAATGCAGCACAGGCCATTTAATGGCCTGTCACAATTATGGAAATTAATCCCCTATATGGGCAAATGCCCGTGGCAGGGGAAGAGCCTCAGATGAGCAGCCAGTTTAACTCCCACCGAGCCAGAAGAATCTAATTTCGACGACTACAATACAATATAAGTAACATCAAGATGGCCAAATGTCCAATAAATATAAATAAATATGAAAAACAAGTATTGAATGTAAATAACAATAATAAAAATATATACATGAGTAAATTTCTTATCCAATGAGTAATAAATCACAGCAGACAGAGGAACAACATTATGCACATAAAATTTAAAGATGATAAAAAATTGGAAGATTGTTGTTACAAAGCCAACCGGCCTACATAGTAAGACTTTAATTTCTCTGAAACCTGCTTAAATGTATTATCACCAGAATAAATAAAAGTCTTTAAATCCGTCGGAAAACCGTTGATGATCCTAACCGAACTAGACTCAAAGAAATTTTTGGCAAGAGTTTTGGTATTTAAAGGGACTACAATGTTGCTGTTAGCTTTAAACCTAGTGCTAATTTCATGAGACGGATGAACAAAGCGCTTACTTTTTACAAAATGCCTTACAAATGCAAGGTCTTTTAGCATGGAGAATGGCAAAATATTCCATTTTTTAAAAATAGGCATTGTGTGCTCACGGGAATTTTTCCCGATTCTTTCAACATGGGGGAAATGGGGAAAACAGTGGGTGTGGCGGGTCCCGGACCCATTCCAATCGATTCAGGGTCCAAAATTTAGAGGAAAATGATACCCCACACGCCTAGGTACCAGAAATCATGAAAACTCATATACAAAATGGGTAGATACATACCCATTTTGACCCATAACTTCTTCCAGTGGGTGTCAATCGTTCTGGGACCCATTTCATTGGAATCAGCGTCCAAAATTTAGTGAAAAATTATACCCCACTCGCCTAGATCGCCCAAAATCTCGAAAATCCATTTTTCAAAAAACACATTTTGACCCCTACTTTGCCCAAATTTGGTCCGATCGGGCTGAAAAGTTTCGAGGACCGTCCTAGGCCGGAAACAGACCTCTGACCCAAATTTCAGATTTCTTAGAAAATTGTCTACTACCAAGAACGGCGTACGGCGGACGGACATTTTGGTTTATTGATCTAGACACCTTAAAACGCCCAGAAAAAATTTTTGAGACGAATCAGAGAGTTGATTATTTAAGGAATAACCAACCAAAACGTGATATTGAGATGATACTCAACACAACGGATAACTGTGAGTTCCTTCAGGCAAAAAGCGGCATTTTATAGGTTCTAATTAAAGTCAAACCGCGAGCTAATTTGATTAACTAAAAACTAAATTGGAAATCAAACCCTTTTTATGTAATATTTTAAAATACAATTAAACTTGAGCCTAACACCAGCAGCCAAGTTTAACCCTTTTCAAGTTAAATTGAATATTTTCCAAATCATGACCCTTTTAGGTCAAGACAAACATTTGGATCTCCAAAAAAAAGGTGTGAGTTCGTTCACATTGATTTATTATTCCATTGAGCATGAGTTTGGGGAAAAGGTTAAAATTGTTCTCCACACGCCTACGTTCCAGGAAATCCCATTTTCAAAATACCAATTATGACCAATGCCCTTTTTCAGTGGGTACCAATTGGCCCTACCTCAACGGATTAAACGTCCAAAATTTGATGGAAAATGATACCTCATATGCCGATTTTCTAAATAATAGCAAAAATTGTGTTACAAAAAGCAGCAAATGCTTCACAGAGGTTGGTTATTCTTCGGATCAGGAACAAGGAGACTCATTTCAATCGGTTCAGCGCCCAAAATTTAGTGGAAAATGATACCCTACGCGCATAGGTACCAGAAATCTCGAAAACACATTCAAAATGGGTAGATAGGTACCCATTGTGACCCATAACCTCTTCATGTGGGGGCAAATCGTCTGGGTACTCTTCTTATTGGATTCGGCGTCTGAAATTCAGTCGAAAATAATACCCTAATAATATCGCCGAAAATCTCGAAATTTTCTAATTACAAAATTTCAGTTACTACACCACCCCGCCTTCCAATATTGGTCCGATAGGGGTGAAAAGCTTTTAGGACCAAGTAGATCCAGAAACGGGTCCCTAACCAGCATTTAAACATTTTTGGGAAATTGTCTACTACCAAAAACCGCGTGGATGGTGGACATTATGAAACATTACAACAAAATTTTGGGGCCAATCAGATAGGTTTACGAGTTACTCGTACTTTCAGCATGAATACATAGATCGGTAATAAAATTTATGAGACAAACTCAAGGGGTTGATTCTACAGCTCATTTGCAACCAAAAATCATCAGTGTGGGGTATCATTTTTGACAAAGTTTCGGACGCTAAATCCTATAAAACGGGTCCCGGAACGATTGGCGCCCACTGGAAGACATTATGGGTCACAATGGGTATCTATCAACCAACTTTGAACCTGGGTTTTTGAGATTTCTGTAACCTAGGCGTGTGGGGTATCACTTTCCACTAAATTTTGGACGCTGAATCAATTGAAATGAGTCTCCATGCACCTGGTCTGAGGAACTACCAACCTCTGTGAATACATCTGCTGCTTTTTGTTACTCAATTTTCGCTATTATTTAGGAAATCAACATGTCTGGTATCATTTTCTATCAAATTTTGGACGTTTAATCCGTTGAGGTAGGTCCTGGACCAATTGGTGCCCACTGGAAAAGGGTCATAATTGGTATTTTGAAAATGGGGTTTCCTGAAACCTAGGCGTGTGGAGTACAATTTTAAACTTTTCCCCTAACTCTTGCTCCAAGAAATGCTCTCAGAAATTGCCTAAAGTATGTTTGTATCAACCCTGGTCGAAAATGTTGGTAAATTGGGGTCCTGCTCCAAAACTGTGTTTTCCCCTCAGCGGTTTCGTGTAGTTGGCCAAATCTCCAACAGAGCGCTCTGCACCTCCGGGTCGGAGAATAACCTTCCTTGTCTTTTCCTGAAGGTTAATTTACGTTTGTTGTTGTTTTTCAAGGTGCTAATCAATCTTGGGTGAAAGTTTTTGTTGTGTATGGATTTTCTCGTCAAAGTTGAACGTTTCGTGTGTCCAACGGGTTTTTTCTTACGCTGATAATTGTCTAAATTAGTTGAAATTGTCCTATGTGAACTAGTCGTCCTGAAAGATCGTTTGTCTGTTGACATAAGTGACAGGATCGATTTGTCTGTAATGGATGAAGACGGCCAATTCCCTTCTGGACCAAGTTCTTCGGTAAATATGAGTATTTACGCTTTTCAAAAACTACTATATTCGCGTAAGCAACGCGATGGTGCTCGCTTATTGATAGTTTTGGCACAATTCGTCTCTTGTAACAACGATTGACATGACCGCGTTTCAAATCGTACTCCCAACTGCTAATTGAGGAATATTTTTGGGAGTATTGAGGTCTTATTGGAGCTATCGAATTTCTGAGCGCTCACAACAATCTGGTTAGTCCACGGAATTTGGGTCCTGGACCAATTGGTGCCCACTAGGGGTCAAATGGGTCAAAATGAGTTCCTGTAGTAAGGGATGTGCGATACCTATCGATTACTGGAAACTATCAAGTAAGTACATGGTGGGGCAATGGACATGAACTGGTTTTTGAAAGAAGTAGAAAGTAAGGTTGAAATGCACTGTCGGGGACCCCTTGTTAACACGCTTGATAAAGCGTCGAATCGATTTTGACTTCGAGATCACTGTATCGATGTATCGATGTCCGAAACATTTATTTGGTGGTGACATATTTGCGCATTTTTCTGTATAATTCTTTGTGTCGTTGCTTCCAAATTAGATGGGTTTCCCTTTTTGTTGGAATGGAAGTGGTTAATTTGTTTTCTTTGGGGTGTTTGAGGCATGAGCAACCAAGAAGAGTGATTGAGATTTGTATGGATCTGCGATTGATTGCGAGAGTGTGTGTGTCCTGAATGTGGGAAGAATATTTCTCTCAGACTATGTCCTAGGGGTGTGTCGGTCCAGGTAATTCTTAGGAACCGTTCCAACTTACCGGTACAGTTCCATTACCGGTACAGCAGGGTGTAACGTGGCTACCCCCTCCCACCCACGAGAATCATTCTGTTCCCTAGGTATTCATCAAGGAATTCAGATGAGTGTTACAAAAACATGAGAATTAAAGGGAATAATAAATTATATTGTAATTGGATAGGTACTTACCTACTTACAAGTTAAAAATAATTGACGAAGGTTCCTACCATCTCTCCATTTTTCAGTGAAAACAGTTTTTCATTACAATTTAAATAATGCAGCACTATTGTTTTCTTTTGGGGGTAAGCGAGCTCCTCCTTTCAGACAATATCAACCCATCTTTTGAGAAATGCTGCTCGCAGGGTACTGACGTTGCAACCACGCACGGTCTCTTGTTGGCCACTTTTGATAAAAAAAATCTGCAAATTCTTACACACGGGTTGGTTATTCCTCGAATGGGGGAGACAGTGGGTGTGGCGGGTCCCAGACCCATTCCAATCGATTCAGGGTCCAAAATTTAGTGGAATATGATACCCCACACGCCTAGGCACCAGAAATCCCGAAAACACATATTCATGGGGAATATATACCCAATTTGACCCATTTCTTCTTCCAGTGGGTGCCAATCGTTCTGGGACCCGTTTCATTGGATTCAGCGTCCAAAATTTAGTGGAAAATGACACCCTACTCGCCTAGATCGCCCAAAATCTCAAAAATTCATTTCGGCGGACGGACATCGACCTTTTTTGATCCAGACACCATAAAACGTCCAGAAAAAATTTTTCAGCCGAATCGGAGAGGTTGACCATTATCATGAAAACATAGGTTGATTATTCAAGGAATAACCAACCAACAGGGGGACATTTCATCGGAATTGCACTAAAAGGATACAGAGTCCAACAAAACTCGGAATCGGACCTTCCCCGTCAAGAGTTCTGATCATATCAATACCGAATCGACCCCTTGCCGGTCCGTGGAACCACTCGCAAATCAGCTGTCAGCTCCATCCTTCCCGGTCTAGTTCCGATCTTATCGGTCCAGTCCACCTTATCGGTCCAGTTCCGATCTTATCGGTCCAGTCCAGCTTATCGGTCCAGTTCCAACCTTCCCGGTCCAGTTCTGATCTTATCGGTCCAGTCCACCTTATCGGTCCAGTTCCGATCTTATCGGTCCAGTCCAGCTTATCGGTCCAGTTCCGATCTTATCGGTCCAGTTCCAACCTTCCCGGTCCAGTTCTGATCTTATCGGTCCAGTCCAGCTTATCGGTCCAGTTCCGATCTTATCGGTCCAGTCCAGCTTATCGGTCCAGTTCCGATCTTATCGGTCCAGTTCCAACCTTCCCGGTCCAGTTCTGATCTTATCGGTCCAGTCCAGCTTATCGGTCCAGTTCCGATCTTATCGGTCCAGTTCCAACCTTCCCGGTCCAGTTCCGATCTTATCGGTCCAGTTCCGATCTTATCGGTCCAGTTCCAACCTTCCCGGTCCAGTTCCGATCTTATCGGTCCAGTCCAGCTTATCGGTCCAGTCCAGCTTATTGGTCCAGTTCCAATCTTATCGGTCCAGTTCCAACCTTCCCGGTCCAGTTCCGATCTTATCGGTCCAGTCCAGCTTATCGGTCCAGTTCCGATCTTATCGGTCCAGTCCAGCTTATCGGTCCAGTTCCGATCTTATCGGTCCAGTTCCAACCTTCCCGGTCCAGTTCCGATCTTATCGGTTCAGTTCCAACCTTCCCGGTCCAGTTCCGATCTTATCGGTCCAGTCCAGCTTATCGATCCAGTTCCAACCTTCCCGGTCCAGTTCCAATCTTATCGATACCGAACCAACCCCTTGCCAGTCCGTGGAACCGTACCGGTAAAGGCCGGGGTCTTGTCACTGCTTGGAACCGTTCCAATGTGAGACTCGGTTACACAGTCCCGGTACTGCTGTACCGACACACCTCTACCATGTCCTTCAAAGCAAGATAGGTTTGAGTGGGTCTGCAGGACGAATGCTGCTCCTTCCCATTGAGTGAAAAGGAGTGTTCGTGTCGATTCCTGACATCCTACTACTGACTCATTTGTTGATAAACCAAGTCGAACACTTTTATTATGCGTGATATGAGTGTGTCTTTCCATACAGTTTGTGATCGGCATAGTTATATCAGAGAATTATGTTTCGCCTAGATAGCCCCAAAATCTCGAAAATTCATTTTTCAAAAAACACATTTTGACCCCTACTCCGCCCAAATTTGGTCCGATCGGGCTAAAAAGTTCCGAGGATTATTCAAGGAATAAGCACCCCAAAAATGGGATTCCTTTCTGACTCAAATAAATTAAAGTTCATTTTTCTAAATTGGCTAGTTTTCTTTCCATTTCCTTTCAAACCCATTCATAACTCTTGCCCCACTCTGTATTTCCTTTGGTACCAAGTAAAATTTGTATCGATTCTCGTCTTTCGATACTTCGTCAGGTATCGAGTACTGTTCAAAAAGACTCCAATGGAACTTTGGTTAAATAATGTACCTATTTCCTATTTTTTAACTTTGGAGGAAGGCAATCAATATTCTAAAGGACAAACTGTACCTACCTATTCTGAATGTAAGTTTTGAGGTTTTTGGTTCCTAGGCGTGTGGGGTATCATTTTCCAATAAATTTTGGTCGCTGAATCGATTGGAACGAGTCCGGGACACCCCACACTCACTATTTTCCCCAAATAGGAACCTGCCTAGATACAAAGAATATTAAATTTATATTTTATTCAGTAGTTTTTCTTTGAAACTAATTCAATCCTGATTTGTTGCTGCGTCAATTTTCAGAGAGTTCCTGATGTGGAGACTCCAACTTTTCCACCGGACGTGCTCAGCTTATTGAACAGCGTTCACCATCAACCTCCAACGTTAAGTCACGGTTACGAAGCCTTTGACGCTCCTTACGGTAATTTTTATTAAATTTTATTATTAACTTTGTTGAATTAATGGGCAATTTCCAATATTTGTTTTTGGTATAGGTATTTATTGATAGAGAATGACCTAAATTAAACCAGTTTATCAAAATAATGATAATTTAGTTCATAAATCATTTAACTTTGTTTCTATAAATTAGGAATTATGAATAAATTTAATATATTAATATCAGATAATATAAATTGTGGGATCCAGAGCTGAAGAGACACCATGTAACAACATTGGATGATGCTCTAGCAGGTGAAGTTGCTTTCAAAAGGCAGGAAAAGGAATAGGTTAGGTTGTTGTGGAGGTTTTGTTTTGTGGTGGACAGTATTTGATTTTCCCAAAGTGTGTTGTTGTTGTTGTAAGAGAAGAAGGAAAGCTAGTAAGGTTATTTGAATACTGTGAAGTGGAAATGTTCTGTTGGATGTATCAATATTGATATCGCTGATATAAATCGACCAATCTCAATCTCTTTAAGGCGTCAGACGCTTGTGATACCGCTTCCAGACCCTCCACACTTTAGGGTTGTGCAGCTATGCCTATGTGACTCCTTTTTGTGAACTTGCCTGTAGCATTACGTCGGTGAAGCGGCAACATGCTATAACTCAATTTTATCAACTGAATAATTTCAAAACTACTTTCTTGATCCTAAAACTTGAAGCAATTCCATGAATGGCTGACCCCTTTGATCAATCTACACTAATTTAAACATTAATTTTCTACCAATGAAAAAGTAAGCTGAATTGTAGCATGTTGCCTCACTTTACTATCAGTTACCATGTTGGCAGTACTGTTAATATTAGCACTGGAACTGATTTTTTCGATAATCTGACTTCACCAATCGATCCGTCATGGAATTTTCTATAAAAATCGATTACTAACTCATTTTGGCCAAAAATTGAGTTACAGCATGTTGCCGCTTCACTCTTCTTCAGGTAATTTACCTGGTCATCAGCTTTCAACTCCGGTTTAGACCTCCCCACCCTAAGCTGAGCTGGCGTTCTATTCAAAACTGTGTTCAGACGAGGATCATCGAGGAAATCATTTTATCCCCACATAAATTAAAATAATTTATTAAATTACCCTCAAGTGCCATGAGAAGGATAGAGTAAACCTTCTTTGAATCACTTCTTGCGCGTGGAGACTGGGTTCTCCGCACTTCAAGTGGCGGCCTACGAGAGGGCAATAAAGTATTGGGGAAAGATTTCTAAAATGCCAGACGAAAGACTGCCCAAGGTTTGTCTAACTGCCCTAACTGAGCTGCACACTCACCCCAGGAATGACCCACGCATAAACTGGTACTCAAGGTTGCTTGAGGTACTCACCCAAACAGGGGCAGCAGGCTGCATGGAGATTGGTCCAGAGGAGGTGCACAAAGAAATACCGAACTACGTGGAATGTGTACGAAACTACTTCGCGTCCCGCGACATTCAGCTTGTCTACGACGCAAGGTACAACGAGTACTTCCGACAGGTGGTAGATTTTACGGCCAGGCAAGCCTACATGGGATCACACGCCAACATCCACATCGAAAGAGTCCTATGCCAGTTGAGGCTGGCCTACAAAAAGCTTGTGACAATCCGCATCCGTGGGCACATCTACAAGCTCGACGCATCACAACTCTGCCAGATCTGTAACCGCCTGGAGAATGAAACTCTGACACACTTCTTCTTTGATTGTCCTACTCTAGCGGCCTACCGGGGTTTCTACTTGTCCTCACACTTGATGCATCCTAATACCAACATAAGCAGCCTACTGGATACCCTAGGTGACAAGAAGAAAGCAGTTGATATCTTCAATTTTTGTTATAGGAGCCTTATGCTTAGAGCATTCTGCTTGAATGAATAGATCCGATCCCAATCAAAGTCACTGTACTACAACTAGTGAGAGATCCATTAAGGCTAACTCTATCATTGGAATGAAATTATTCTTGTGTCCCACTTATATAAATCTCCTCTGCAGTGTCGTCATACCTTTTATTGTTCATCTTTGCTTGATTTTAACTTATGATTTTATTATCAACGGCCCGAGCTCTGGAGCCAATTTTGTAATAATCAAAGATTTTTACAAATAAATATATTTACTACTACTTACTACTACTTCTTTGTGTACTTTTTACTTGCAATAACTCGAGATACAATTTCAGGCCAAGACAACTGCATTCTGAAGCAAAGGATGATGAAATGGAAGGTCAAATACTTCTCGGACTTGAAGAAACCGTTAGGTAAGTGTAAGTGTAATATGGAGAAAAAGAATCTTCTCAGAGCACATTCAAATTTTCAAGCTCCACTATTGCCTGATTAAAGTGTAAATGTTAACGGTTTTTCCTATTAGTGTCGTCAATGTTTTCATGAATTCTTTTACAAGTCTGAAAAAATACTCTGAAATACATTGTATGAACATTACGGTCGTTTAAGTATACATTTTTCGGCACAGACCTAATACTAAAACGATAAAAGCCATAAAACTTGTGCGGATTGAGCTCTAGATGGTATAATGATCAGTTTCATCAGAATTGGAAAAACGATGTGCGCATGAGCAAAAGTAACTTCTTGTTGAGTCATAAGTCTAGGTCTGAAATCTGAAGATGATAGATGTGGAGTAGTGGAGACCTGAGCTGAGGTGCAATCACTCCCTTTTCTGTGCGATTGGTAGTTTGCAGAGGAAGTTTGGGTCATACTGGTAATGTATGTCGGGGGAAAAGGGGTTAGGACTACCTCTATTACGTTGTGGCAAATAAATAGAGAAGAGAGAGGCAGACAGAGAAGAACTTGATATACAGTACCGCCCAAATTAATGGAATCACTAACTGAAATCATAAATTATGACCAATTTGTTAAGCTGTAACGGGGCGGCAGATTCCAAGCGCCCCGTCAAGAAACTTCGGCGGCGGGGTACGGATCGACCCCTCTCCTCTCCAAGCGCCTGACTCAGCTGGGCGTGTCCTCATTGGATTGGTTGGGCAATGGGCGGCGCAAGACACCCAGGGAGGAGTAGAAGGGGAAGGCGACTTGACGAGCGGACTGGGAGAAGGAACATCAAGCAGTCGTGTCCGAACTCAAGGGAAGGAAAGTTGGGATCTCCGAAACGAGGTTGGCCCCCCCTGCTCGCCATAACGAGGCGAGGCAGGGGCGGGGCGGAACAACCTGTTTCGGGGCGGAACAACCTGTTCCGGGGCGGAACAACCTGTTCCGGGGCGGAACATCGAAGCGGAACAACCGACGCGTAGCAAATCAACCCCTTGTGAAGCCGGTGTTGTGAAAGTGACCTGGGGGAACAAGTGTATCGTGGTTCCTTCAGGGTGAGAACTCGGGAATTGGGAGATCAGCCAATTCCTCTCCCGTAACAGTGGGCCCCTATTACGAACTGAAAATCCCCCGTCGGACCCGAGTGTTGATCCGTTCGCGCCCGACCGACGGCCAATAGTCTGGGTTCTCCACGCACCGCCAGTCGTCGGACCTCCGTCGGAAAGAGCCTCGCCTCCTCCGGCCTGGACGGCGTTCCCCTGACCGTAGCCGAGCAGCGAAGAGAACATCACCCTGTTGTCTCCATCCGAAGGAGTTGATACACGTAAGTGGCGAAATACCTCTATCTCGTGAAGAGAACATCACCCTGTTGTCTCCATCCGAAGGAGTTGATGCACGTAAGTGGCGAAATAACTCTGTCTCGTACCCTCGCAACGCGAAAGTCAAATCTTTAAATCTGGCCCAAGCCCTGACGTGTAGTCACCAGAAAGCTGATCAGAGAATTGTACGTTGTAACCGTAGTATTTGGTATTTTGTCTGTCGTAGGAAAAGTAACAGGAACTAGGGGAGGACATTAGTAAATCACTTGTATTTTTCCGTTATTCCAAATCAAACACTCCTGAGCCTTCAGCTACTTCGTAAAGTCATTTGGCCTTCAGCCCTTCACTTCTACCTACTCACTAATTAGATTAAGTAATAGTCAGTATCCTTCTCGGCCGAGACATTCCATATTTCATATTTCTGACAATTGCGTTATTATAAGCCAATATTGAACCCTTGTCTTTCAATCACGAAACCCCATTCCTCAGAGCTTGGTAAATTCAGGTGTACTTGGCGTCTATGACCGACCATCTCCGACATTCCGGACGGTAAGTGAAAGTCTTTAGTCTCCCACTAATTTATTCGCCTAGGTCTATTTCTGGATCCCTAGCCCGTTAGGTGAAAACGGCGGGTTACAAAGCATCTTGACAAGAAGATGTTTTGGGGGTCCTTCAACCATGCTGGCCCTCTAGCGTTAGTCCCTTGTAATGGAATGATGAATTCCGAAAAATATAAAGAAATCTTGGAACAGAGAATGGTACCTGAAATCAGAAAAATCCCAGGAGCAATTTTCCAGCATGACTTGGCTCCATGCCACACTTCAAAAACGATTCAGTTCATGAAGGACAACAAGATCCAAGTATTGGACTGGCCTGGTAATTCACCAGATTTAAACCCCATTGAGAACCTGTGGGCAATTTTGAAACGCCACCTCAACGACGAAGATTGCACTACAAAGGAGAAGATGATTTCCAGCTTGATCCGGGAGTGGTTTCATTCTTCAAAAATCAAGGAAGCATGTGGGAAACTCGTTGAGTTTAAGCCGAACCGTGTTAATGAGGTCATAAAGAACAAGGGTGGTCACATTTCGTTTTAAAATGATGTTTTTATTACTGTAAATAAAGTTTCTTGTTGCAAGAAGTTAAAATTCCTATGTTTGCTGCACTGATTCCATTTATTTGGGCGATACTGTACCTGCGCTAGACTGTTCCTGAGGCCATGTGACCCATTACAGTCTATCCTTGCCTTGATTCACGCGCCAGATCATCTGGGAGCCCTGCTCTATGGCTCTATGGCTTCCCTGTATATCAGGCACCCCGCCCTCTTCCGGCGTTCGCCTGCCTGTGGCAGCCCAGGGTGGACCTTGCGGAGGTGCCGGGACATGTACTGCACTGCACCAGTGTTAGAGCAAGACTGACAGAGAAGAACCATGCTGGGAAGTCCTGGAGGGGGAGACTCGCGCTGCAGAACCCTTGCCAGGGATAACAAGGAGCAGAGCGAGAAATCACCCCTCCCTAGACGAACCCGTGTTACTAACCGTCATACATTGGAAGGGGGGGAGGCTAAAACCTACTGGGGCCATTAGACAACCCCAGGGGCATTCGGCACGCATCAAATGGGGTCATTGGGTATACTTTAATCGTTCTGGGATCCGTCTCATGAGATTTAGGGTCCAAAATCTAGTCGAAAATGATGCCTCATTGACCTATTCAAATCATTCGGGAGTCACTTAGGAAACACCCTGGATTTTAGGTAAGGTTTAGGTCGGTTTGTCCTATGATCAAAGTATATTTAGCCTCCTTGACAAGGCGTTACAGCACATCAGTAACTTGCTTTGTGGACGCTGACGGCTGACTAACTCTGTCAATTGCTTCTTCACAGAGGAAAAACGTCTCTCTCAAGCAGCCTCATTGAATGACGAAGCCTCTGTGACTAACCTGCTCAACAAAGGAGTGGATCCAAGTTGTCACGACAACCAGCGACGAACTCCTCTACATGTGGCCGCTTGCAAGGGCTACGCTCACATTGTGAAGTCAGTTTGTCCGCTTATGCTGATAACGCACACAATTGCGGTTTGTAGAGTCCCTGAATTCAATGATTTATCGACGTTGTATTTTTTTGCAGGCTTCTATTAGAGAGAGGTGCAAATCCCAACGCCAGAGATTCCATCGGCAACACTGCTCTGCATTTAGCTGCCTGCACCAATAACATTGACGTTGTCTTACTACTACTAAGAGCAGGTATGAACGTGATCAGTTGTTTTTGTTCACTCGAGGATATTAAGTTGTTCTTAAGGATTTCTTGGACGTTTCAGGAACGGACGCCTGCAGTTCGGATATGCTTGGAAGGAGCCCGCTTCAACTTGCTCAGTCCAAACTTAAAATCTTGCAGAGGGCCAAGTATCCTGATGAAGAAATCAAGAAGCAAGTGTCACTCGTGAGTATTGAATAGCGCATGCGTTACATTTTAAAATTTAAAATCAACAGTTGTAACAAACGGTTGGTAATATCGAAAACCCACATTCGAAATGGGTAGAAAGATACCAATTTTGACCCATAACCTCTTCCAGAGGGCACCAATCGTTCCAGGACCCATTTCATTGGATTCAGGGTCCCAAATTTAGTGGAAAATGATACCCCACACAGCTAGGTACCTGAAATCTCGAAAACCCACTTTCGAAATGGGTAAATAGGTACCCATTTTGACCCATAACCTCTTCCAGAGGGCGCCAATAGTTCCAGGACGCATTTCATTGAATTCAGCGTCCAAAATGTTGAGGAAATTGATACCACACACGAATAAATAACCGAAAAGCCATTTTTCAAATAACACATTTTGAACCCTCCTCCCCCAAATTTAGTTCCTTTGGGCTGAAAAGTTTTAAGGACTAACTAGAGCCACGAAAAAGTCCTTGAGCAAATTTCAAATTTGTAGGAAATTGTCCACCATCAAGGAATAACCAAAACTCTCAAAAATCGAGTTTCAAAAAAACACTTTTTTACAAAATTCTCCCCAAATGTTGATTGGGCTGTAATGTTTTGAAGTATTTTGGTGAATAGCCGGAAAAAGAACCCTGGCAATTTCAAATTTTTAGACAATTGTCTGCTACACAAAACGGCGTACGGCGGAGGGAAATTTTGCCTTTTGATTAGTTATTCTACTAAATTGTGTACGCTGAATTCATTGAGAGGGGTCTCAGACCAAAGGGCGCCCACCGGAAGTTGGTATCAGTCAGAATGAGTACCTACATACCTATTTTGAAAGCGGGTTTCCAAAATTTCTGGTACCTAGGCGTGTGGTATCAATTTCCACTAAATTTTTGACGCTAAATCGATTGAATGGAGCCTCCATGTTCCTAGTCCGAGGAATAAGGAACCCCTGTGGTGCATTTTTGATTATAGACATCATGAAACATACATTAAATGAATATCCAACCAAAATGATGCCCTTTTTGCCTAATTCCCAAAAATCGAGTTTCAATGAACACATTTATACCCCTACCCTACCCAAATGCGGGCCAATTGGGCTGAAATGTTTTGAGGACCGAATAGAGCCAGAAATGGGTCTTTGACCAAACTTTCAAGTTTTTATATATTGTTCTACTACCAAAACGGCATGGATGGCAAACTTACATTTTGGTTGGTCATCCCCTGAATAATGAATGACCTTACGTTTTCACTCCAGAGGTCAACCTATCCATCTTGTCCGAATGTTTGGCAGTTCGCTTTTCAGGTCAAAAACCTAGTCAACAAGTTTCAGTCTCCCGTCATTTTTATGAACACAACATGAATATCAATGAATCTACGTGCATTTCACAATCGTGTTATTAATTCGTGTACTTACACGATGACAGCAACATGAATGCGATATGAATTCAGGGCCTGATTGTGGGTTCTAAACCAGAAATCCAATTTTATTACTGCAACTAGCTCATTATAGCCATAATCGCCATAAACGAGGCGATGGGGGATAATAATTGTTGCGATTATAATCTGACCAAAATGACTTAGTTTTAGAAAATTATCTACTACCAAAAACAGGATATCTAGGGTTTTGATCAAGACCTCAGGCATGAGAATATACCTGTAGGTTGATTATCAGAGGAATGATTCACTAAAAAAAGGGCTAAAACTGTCATTTTCCGTGTTATTTCCAGTCAGCTTAGCGTTTTCCCTTGCATTGAGCCCGGACTTGATGACATTTTAGTATGTTGTATGCAGTGTGTTGGTCGGCTCAAGATGTGGAATGCATGTTCTCCCCATCGAGAACCTTGTGCACACTTGAAGGGGCCCGAAAAACTACGAAGTTTGGTGATTTGTTTAGGTTTTTTGCCTGTAACTCGGCAATGAGGCATCCCAGCTAAAAAGAGGCAATATAAGAAATTTAAAAAGACTAAATTCTGCGTCGAATGAGCATCAAAACTTGAAAATCCGACCAAGAAAAATGGTCAAAAACGACTGTTGAAAATTGACGATTTTTACCAACTTTGTCCAAAACTGAGTTCACGTCCTTTTTCAAACGTCTGTAGCTCGCAAATGGCTATACTAAGAGAAAACTTCTCAAAATGAAATTTGTAGGTAATCTAATTTTGCGTTCAGTGAGTACCAAAAGTTCAAAATTCGATCAAGTGAACCTCTCGAAATTTGCAAGTGGGGTTTGAGGGTACCCTTGAGTTGGACCGCTTCTACTGTACGGGGGCCGATAAGTCCCACGTCGCCTCAAACCAATTCTTTGTTTTATTTCATTCATTTTTCAGAGAAGAGCTGAAACTACCGTTGTTGTTGTTGTGGTCTTCACTCAGCTCCCGTTAAGAGCTAACTGGAATCGGTTTTCCGAGTTTCCACCCCAGATTTCCACCCTTTTCTTGACACTCCCCTCTTAAAGCAATATTTTTATTGTTATTTTTTAATCAAATTCAAATATTCATTTTCCAGGTCATAGAAATGCTGCTTCACTTCTCAAAAAATAGCAAGAAAAGCAGCGACGTCGAAGCTCTTGATCTCGAACTTCTGTCGAATTTTCAAAACCGTTTCCGTTTATCCTCAAACCGTCAAGACATTGACTACCAACTCAGCGATCTCCTTGACAATTTGGGCTCCCTAACAATTAGGCCCAATTAAGAAAAAAATCAAAAGATTTTTGTAAATAACTATTTCCTACAGCGTTAAACGTTTCTCAAAGATGGTGAATATTCGTATAATAATACGGAGAACATAAATGTATGTGTTCTAAACTGTGTTGTGTTTAAAAATACATTAGAATTCATCAAGTCGGTGTACTTATTTTAATTTAATTTCGTGATGAAAACCAGCTCAAGTTTTATTTTCGTTTGCGCAGTCTGTTTAGGTGCTTTCCCACTGAAACGACCACTTAGGACTACGTGTGTTATAGAGATGATGTTTTGGATTTATTTTCACTTTTTTGAAAATATTTTATGGAAGAGATGAGTATATTTTTTTGGAAGCCTCTCTTTGATTTGTTGTTTTTAGCGAAATTGTATAAATTTTTGGGTACTTGTCAATTAGACCCCCTCCCGAGGGTAACCAACTATCCCAAACATGGCGTGATGAATCGATTTTCTATATATCGATCTATATATAACCTCCACGTTAGCGGTTAATTTTAGTTTATGCTACCACGCTGTTGTCAGTTGTCAATTGTGCGAATCGCTTTTCATTTACTTCACTGTTTTTAATTTATTTCCATTTTCCTTTTATTTTTTCGATGGTTATTGGGTTATTACCGTTGAAATAAATAAATAATTCTGAAATATGTTAAAGTCGGTGCAGGCTACGTTGCGATATATCGTATATATCGCTGTGCGATATATCGCTGTCCAACGGGAAGGTTACGGTGCTAGTAAACAGGTCACCCTCGGGAGGGGTTCTAATTGACAAGTACCAATTTTTGTATTCGTAAAAAACATAAAACGACTCCTATTCCTTAGTTGTTGTGCCGTTCACGTTTTAAATAAACTTTCGTGAAAAGTAACTAAAATGTGTATTTATTGGCCCGAAAATTCTGCTTTTTTGCCCAGCAAGTAGAGACGTTCCAATACCCCTTTCGATAAAATATTTGGTATAAAATTAGTGTCAATATCGATAAAATATCGAATGAAAAGTATCGATACGGGTAGTACTATATGAGTATCGATACAATGTAAAGTAAACATATCTTGGTAGACTCGGAAAGAAAAATTCCAGACTAAATCAGACATAAATCATACACAAGCCTTGTCCTATTCAGGGGGGGGGGGGGTAAAGAGAGGGCGGCTCCTAGTGGTCCCTTGTCCCTTTGATCATCCTGGTGAAGAAAAGGACCACCCTGGTACTGTTTACACATTAGTTGGGGGTGGCCCCCTCTTTTTGGCTTGAAGCCTTTCCATTCCTGACTCCTCACCCTCTGAATCCTTCATTTAATAGTCTCAAAATCCCTAGTTCCCCCTTTGGGAGGTTCGGAAAAGGCTTCTTCATTCAGCATCTTCCTCTTCATCTGATGACCAGCTCACCACGCTTCTGTACATCGGGTTTGATTCTTCGTCAGCCTCCTGGCCATAAGTCTCAACTACGCTCTTCTTCCTACGGAGAACTTCCTATACATATTGCGCAATCTGAAAGACTGTAAACCACCAACTTCCTAGGACAGAACCGAACGGCTCCTCTCATGACCTTCGCGCGAAAAGAAGGTGTGCTCGACGTCATCCCAGACAGCATCTCCTTATGGGCATCGAGGACTCTGTGCTCTGTCCATCCTCCACAGGTTGACCGTAAAGAGCCCATGCCCAGACAAAACCCCCCAGGTTCCTTCTACACCAAACTCCAAGATCAGAGATACCAACTTTCTCTGTGGCCGTCGCCCTTTGGGTTTGCCACTCACCTAGGGTCTTCTACTCCTCTTCTCTCTTGGCCGCCTGACAGGTGGTTTCGTCTCGTCTTTTGTAAAAGCGCTTATTCAACCGAAACACTGCTGGTCACCAACACTGACCAGGAAGATCAGTTAGGCCTCGAAATGAGCCAATTTCTCAGCTGGTTGATGGTGGTTCCTGCTTCGGAAAAAATAGGAAGGTACCCATTATGGCCCATAACCTATTCCGGTGAGCGCCATTCATTCCAGAACCTGTTTCATTGGATTCAGCGTCCAAAATTTAGTCAAAAATGATATCCCACACCCCTAGATCGCCGAAATATATATAGATACCCGCCACTCACCGCCTCTGTGCAACATATCAGGGTGTCACAGTTAGTAGCATCACATAGAAATGATGAATGATACAAATTCTTTTAATGAGAGAATTATTGATTTTTCTATTTTGTAACATTGGAATGCATTGTAAGGGCTTTTTGAGATGAGACTGCTGAGAGGGTATAATTGGGACCACCATCAAGACTTTTGCTAACAAATATAATTGTAAACCACCATAACTTCATAACAGATGAGCTGGAATACTCTAACTTTGTATTATCTGAACAAAGCCACTGAACACTGCTTAATTAGTAAGATTGAACATTATATTAGTAAATATAATATAGGTAAGTATTAAATGTTGGAACAGCAAACCAGAGATCTCTGCTAATACATAATGCATTTTTTGTCCACACCACCAGGTTTGTTCTATGTAGAAGCAGGGCTGCCATCCACAAAGGTAAGCGACCATAAGGAAGAGAAGTGGTTAGTTTCCTGACAGAGACTTCTCCACCTACACATCCTCATATTGTTGGTCACTCCTGATTGCTCAACTAAACGCTGCCATCAGAAAATTCAATGGCAATTTGCTCAACGTGTTTGACAGATGTTGCTCTGAGACCTGTCAAGGAAATTGATGAATTAACACATAATAATTTGGCAAGATAAGGCCAAGCTCAAAATGTACTCACAACAGGGCTTTGACGATCACATTAGGGGAGGAAAAAGGAGACCAACTCTATACAAGCTTTAAAAGCCATAATATGGGTTAATCTGGATCAATAGGGCGATTTTTGCCACAGTGCTTTTTAGCACAGTGGAGCAAGCACAGAATGATGGTAACATGGCATTAGGGTGCAGGTAGAATTGAGAAGTTTTCAAAAGATACTGCTGCTGTGCCAACATTACAAATCATTCAGCTTTTAACTTTTAACCCCCAATACACTGTTGGAACCCATTTTTGTATTCTGTTAATGGCAAAGAGTTAAGGTTAGGTGTTGAGGAAACGTTTGCACCGCCATCATGGCCCCCCTCCAGTAGGTACTTTCTTCTGCTGCCTCCACCCACTTGCCCCAAGCTAGTGATGGGCTAATTCAAAGATTTTCAGAATCAAATAAATAATATCTAGATGATCTCAATAATATTGAATGAAAATTCATTCATATGATCCATTGATCCATTGCTAGAAGTACTAGCACAGAATTACTCAGCTACTAAACTCAAGTACAACAAAATCCTGAAGATTTTGGGTACTTTCGTGTTAACGCCTACCAGTTGTTGAAACAGCATTGAAAGCCTATTCGATATATCGAATCAGGTATGTTTGACTCCTATGTGCAAAGAGGTTTTTTACCTACAGGTTATATCTCGGTAAGTAAGGAAAACAACAAGAAAACAACAATTATTATGTAATATATATTTGCTTCTTAGTAAATGTTACAAATGAAAAAACAACAATTAATGAAAAATACAATAAAAGGTAGGTAAAAAACCTCTTTGCACACGACAGGAGTCAAACATACCTGATTCGATATATCGAATAGGCTTTCAATGCTGTTTCAACAACTGGTAGGCGTTAACACAAAAGTACCAGATTTAGTAATAAGAACATTACAGAAGCAGCACAAAATAAAATAAGATTTCAACATTTACTCGACTCGCGGCTGTTGAGCTTGTTTTCGACGTTCCTCTTTTCAGCGTCGCTTTCTTCACCTTCCATCCCTTTAATCATCATGTCCACAATCTCGTCCAAACAATCGGGTTCTCCATCTCTTGCCTGGGATTGAAACCAGGATTTAATTTTGTCTCTTTTACCAACGTCTGGTAACCGGAAATTGTCTATAGTTTGCTCACATGTTTCACTTGACACAAGGAGAAGTTCGGTCTGAAATTTAAAATCAGCAAGTCAAACTCATCTCAGTGTGAAATAAAACAATAATACCACCCGAGCTGTCATGATTTTGTTTCTTCTCAAAATTTAAGTTCAAAATAACTAAGATATAGAAGGCGAATGTGTAGGGTAGAAGACATAAATTTATAATGTGAGCCAACTAACTATAACCTACATCATACAGAAGAGATAGTGGTTGAGATGAACATCGAAAGAAAACATCGATGTTGACATCAAAATTACAATCGACTCTCAGCTATCGATGTCGAAAAACATTGACCACAAAACATCGATGTTTCATCAATGTTCGATGTTTTATTTTAAATATTTGTTAAAAAATGGCATACCTATCGGAGACAAAACTCCAAAAATCTATACAATTGATTCTTTATACAATTAAACCGCTACAAAATTACTATAGGAGTAACAATGGAATAAATGACTCATCATTCTCATAAATCATTCAACATCTCTTCTGGCATTTCTCTGAGGTGAATGATTTTTTCACTCAGCCTCCTATCAGTCAGCTTCTCGTCTTTGTGATGACCTATTGAATAAAGTCATTGCAAAAGCATGGTTCAAAAAAAGAAACAGATTTCCATTCCTCAGACCTCAGAGCGCAACTGCTGTAATCGATTATTCGTCATTGGAAAAAGGACATTTTGTATTAAAGAGAATGAAGTATCATACAAAACTTCTAAACCTGTAGTAAAACAATTGAATACCTGGGTAAACCAAAGTATAGGGACCGCTGTCACGTTATCTACTGATAGTAATGATATCGCGCATACGGTGACTATCGATACTATCGATACAATTTGAATGCCTTTCATTTTTGTCATTACTTACGTAACGTTGTTCCAATAATTTTATTATATTTTTATTATTTATTTATTATTTAGTTTATGTATTTCAATTTAGTATTTCCTCTCATTTTTATAAAAACAAATATGGCGGACAGGGATATAATATTTCGCGTATATCGATAGTGCGCTCGACAGAGCGTACTATCGATACTTGCACTTATTAGTGACAACGGTTCCTATTCTTGGCCTTTACCGAATACCTAACTTTATCAAATGTTTAGCTAAGATCAAGAAAACTGTTAATGAAACATCAAATATCGAAGGACAAACATTGATGATAATATCGTCAAGTATTCATCGATGGCAAAAACATCGATGATTTGATAACAGACATCATGAAGAAGACATAAAACTTGCCAATTGGAGAGGTCGACCTCTGTCATGATAATTAAAGAAACACTTAATTATTCAAGGAATAACCACTTAAAAGGGGGTGTTTCAATGGCTCACGTCTGATATGAGAGCAATGCAAAATTTAAAATCGGATTTCGCTTCTTTTATAATGTGAAATGTGTTTCATGTTGAGCCATTCTACTTACCATACATGTGAGAAGCCCCACACTGACCATGAAGTACTTCATTGTACTAAAACACCTAGCGTTCACATACGTCCCCTTTTATGCCATGATTACCCCATCATGTCACCTTCCACGGACATAACATCGTCATTTATCTCTGACCGGACAACCTACAATGCACTAAGTATAGAAGACGACGATACATACATAATGTGGCCTATTGTTGTGAGGAACGACTTCATTCATTGTAAAAGCCAACTCTTGTCACTCCCTTGACCGGGTAAATAATTTTGAATCAAATTCTTAAGCACGGAACGTGGCAAATATTTAAAAAACGCATTTTGAATGATTTAGAGCGTGCCAAAAAAGCAATGATTGTAGTTGGTGATCTCTGTTAAGCAAAAATTAGAGGCATACTCCTTTCATCTTAGTCGGCTTTTGCCAAAATTGAATAAATTCGCGGGATTCAATGCTAAATTCTTAATGAGCCCTAAGTACCTACTCTAAAAGGAATCAAGGCTTTTATTATCGCAATTAATGATCAGCTTAGAGCTCAAACAAGTCTAAATTTGCGGGATTTTTGTTTCAGGAGTGCCAATCCACATGATTTCTACTCGGCAAAATGTTACTGATGGCTCCTGCTTATTCCTGCCGTCATTTTTAATGCATATACATCCAAATTTGTACCAAAATTAGGATGTAAGCCGAATTCACTGGAACTGGATAATAGTGTACAACAGCAGCTCTGCTCAGTAACAGTTCAAAGCATGCTCCTGTCATCAGGATCAAAAAACACTAAGTGCACCACAAATGGGCACATTTTCGAAAGAGTAGTAACAAGAGAAAAGCTCTTCTGGTGCCACGGAAGGAGTCGCCATGCAGGTGGAGTTTGTGCTGTCTTAACGTAAATTTGAACGCTTTCTCCCTACCTCCTACGAGGTATTTTGATTATATTGCAGCTCTAACCTCCAAGTGTGAGCAAAGGGTCCTAATATCTCCACATACCAGCATAAGATTCTCATATGAGAACAAGAATAATGAGGTCAAATTATCAAAAGTTAAAGCACACCGTGATGTTGACTCCATTTTTATTTCACGAAGACAAAACAAGAACACAGTTTTTTGAGTATTTACAGTTCGTTAATTTGTAAAAAATAATTACATTAACTAAAAAACGCTGAAACATGAGAAAAAACACATTTTGTATTTACAAAAATTTTTTGGTGCAAAATAAATTACAGACAAATAAGGTAGAACATTTATATAAAAATCTAAAAACTCTATTGTTTACAGTTAAACACTGCATCCTGATTTCTTTTAATCAGGTAAAAAGGTAAAACAGTTTTTTCACGCTCAAATAGGCCTTTCTGCACTCACTCACTTCATCAAAATACTACAGAATATTATCAAAACTAACCTATTCGACACCTAACTATGATTTTATTTGGGTTATGCACGAAAAAGTACATCAACGACTTCACATTTATCTATTAACGGGGGAATGCGAAATTAAAGTGAATCGTCTGAATTGAACACATAGAAGCTTACGAATTACGAGTTTTTACAACGAGAAAAATGGGCATTTTGTAGGTGTGATAGACGCGTTGGGCGAGATTGAATGTGGTTTTGGTTTTTGAGAGCGAGCAAACGGGTATGGGGTGCACAAATACAACACTGTGCACATGAAGATGGCGTCCTGGGTAGTAAATGGTCAAGAGTAGTTATAATCACCTGATGACTAGAACCTTTGTACTCGTATTAGAAATTGATTAGAGGCAGCTTGGAGTGTAAATGGGCCAAAACCTTCAATCAAATACTGTAACACCCCTCAGAAGCCCATGTAGGAGGTGGCCAACCTGATGAGGAACCTTGGGGCAACACTGCATCCACCCCACCTCAACACTCCCCTCATTGACGAGGAGTAGAAATGGGCGTATGGAATACTTTTGCATAACATAATGTAACGTTATTTGTCACCGGATAACCATTATGAAGTAACAGTTACAAATGCTGTAAGATAAGTGGCTTTGAATGAAAGGAGAGAGTATCAAGTAGCAAAACGCATACTTTTGTACCTCACATCAACTTTTCTGTGATTTTTAATGTTTCCAAGACCAAATTGCTTTAGGTTTGAGTATGTGATGAGCTACATTCAATATCAATAACAATAACAACCCCTGGAGAGGGAGGTTTCGTTTTGAACCTGAAAATTAAGCGTAAAGGACATATTACACAAGTTTAACAACTGTTGTATTTGACTTCAACTTGACATAACCTAGCTATTTCACATAGGTATGCACTCTTCAACAATGAGCCAAAATTTCAATCAAATACTGTGACCCCTCAGGGGTACCCTCCATTTAGGAGGTGCCAACCTGATGAGGAAACTTGGGGCAACACTGCATCCACCCCACCTCAACACTCCCCTCACTGATGAGGAGTAGAAACGGGTGTCTGGCACACTTTTGTATAACGTAACGTCGATTAATTCAGTTGATAACCGTTATGAAATAGCAGTTACAAAATAACACTGTAAGAAAAGTGGCGTTGAATGAAAGGAGAGATCATCAAGTAGCAAAACGCTTAGTTTTGTGCCTCTCATCAACGTTTCCTGTGATTTTTGATGTTTCTGTGACCTCAAAATGCTTCAAATTCACCAGTAGGTAGTTAGGCAGTTAGTAGGTAAAGGATAAGCAACATACAATATCAATGACAGGGACAACCTGTCAAGAGGGATCTTGAACTTGGTGTTGTTGGTTGTGTCTAGCATATTGGCGAAATGGAGAATTTGGCGAAACAATAATAATTAATTAGTAGAAAATGAGGAAAATAACATTTTGGGCCTATGCGAAGGGAAGTTTGGAATGCAGTGAATGGTTGCCTGAATACCCACTCTCAATAGATCAATAGTGAATATTTACTGTACAAGGATGACTTGTTTGCTCGGTTGACACAATATTATAATACTCTCTCTCTCTGAGGGGACAACATTGGATTGAACAAGCCACCAACTGCCATTTCCAAACACCAACACTGCTATCTAGAGTAATAGTCTATACAAAAGCATTCAGTCTCAACAAAAATTAAAATGAAATTAAGACCAGGCGCAACTAATGAGCAGCATCTTTCACTTCCCAGACCCGCTTGCTCGCTCTAGCGGTGACAACATAAGTACGTCAGATTGGGCTAACAGTTGAGTCTTATCAAGCCAAAAGGTGGAATCATAAAAGGGTTTTAGTAGAAAAACCCGCGACAAAACGGTTTTTCTTCAGAAAACGGAAATAATCAGTTTTGCTTGGGCTCGTTTCTGTACTTGTGCGAATGCTTCATGACGGAGCCCAAGTAATATTCGAATTCTTCTGGCGACATGACGGGATCGATCCTCCTTCGTCGCCTGTTGTGAGTTGTCGAAGCAACTTCGATGCAGAGAACGGCAAACCTGCAGGGAAAAGAAAGAAGGACAGAGTGAAAGAAGAATTTGGCACATTTTAAACGTACATTGGTGCATATAATTGCATGCAAATACCTGTGTGAGCAGGCGAGTGGTTCTTGTCCAAGGAGTTTGCCTCCGTTCAAGGATGCTGCCATACCGACGATGTCCATGGAATCAGATTCCCATCCGTCGCAGTACCGGTCAACATCTCGCTCACCATTGGCTGACGCACCATGCCAGATGTACTTCTGCGGCCTGTGCAAGTCCAAATTACTCAATTGGTCATAACTGTGCTGCTAGGGCTCATTTATCAGGGCTATTTTCCCCCTTACAACACCCAGTTGGCACCCCTGCGACCTCCCTCGTTACACACCATGAAGTGGAGGGCCCAGCAATGAAGTGGACGTCCTTCATCCTGGCATTCGCCTCCCGGATTTCTTCATAGTTAATGCAATGTCGAATTCCAAGGTAATTACGCCAACCCGCAGCAATTTGCAAAGAGTACATCCCATTTTTCACCCAGAAGTTGTGTGACGCGTTTTTTCTTCATCCTCCCAAACAGGTATGATGTACTCATCATCCTCATTACTCCTCTGGTATTGCCTACAAGACAGCCTACGAGACAGGGGGTCTGGATGGCCAAGGCTGCTGGTTCAAATCCAGCATCCCCTGGCGTGAACTGGACGCCCTCAGGCCAACTGAGTACTAGCAGTAAGTATCCAAATTCGGCTGTCCGGGGGCTTACCACATACGCGTGTGTCCGCCATAAATAGCAGCTCGCAATAGCCCAGGGGCTCCCCTCCATCTGATGGAGAGGGGAGGAATGCTGGCTCTATGAGCTAATTGTCCTCCCTCTCCTTCAAGAGTCCTGACCCAGAACAATCCAGATCCAGCCTACAAGGACCCTAACTGGTATTGGCCCAGCACTTTTTCTCCAGCCACCAAATGCCAGTTGTCAGCACCACCTTAACCCCAGGACAATGCCGTTTCTTCTAAGCATTAATCTAATCAGCCTCATTGCTCCTCTGGTATTGCCTACAAGACTGTTTTTTTTTTCAGAATCGTATTAATCACCCACCACCTCTGCCACCAGGCTTCAGACAGCCTCAGAACCTCCTGTGTATTCAACAAAGCATCCCCCATCAACCTGGAAACATCACGAATCCTTCAGCACCTTTCAAACCTAATCAGAAGCTTTTGAGTCCTGCATGACCTCTCACTCAATTCCTCGCTAGATTCCTAGAAGTCCGTGGACTGGAAATGATTCCATCAGTCCCCAAATCCACAAATCCAGCTTTTGACCAAAAGGGCACTGCTGTCCAATCTCCAGTCGGTCGCCTAGACAATCATTCTAGAAAACTACCGTGTCAATAGTCAAGTATCAATTCATCCAATACACATTGAAATCTCCAGTTTCTGGGTTTGCCCTGGCACATCTGGCTCACAGCACAGACTCAGCCTGCATGATTCCACTCCATCCATTCCCCATCCTGGCCCGGATAGGGCAGCCAACTGAAAATAAACCAGAAATAGAAGCTCCGTCAGCATGTACTTACCAAGATTGGTCCGTTAGGATATTTTTCCCACTAAAGCTGTATATTCGAGGTTGTTGAGCAAAGAAGGAGCCGTTAAATATATCCTGCCAGCTGTTGAAGAGAATGTCCCCCTGGAAAAAAGACAAATTGGAACATCTATTAGGAAATGATCGCACAAGAGATCAGGTTCATAAGGACGATCATGGTAAAGGTTTTATCCGCACAACAGCGCCTCGATGAAGGTTATTAGCGCTCATAGACAAGGTGGTATCGTTCTCTAACCGAAGGATTTACTTGAGCCGTTAGGAGACGACTTTCATGACCAGGAATCCCTAAGCAGCATTACGCTTATCATCTTGTGGCTCGTAAAAGACGGAGTTTCCTCACAAAGCTATTATGTTTACGAGGCGATCCAAATCACGCGATCTTAGTTTACGATGACCGCACAACTGCACGAGGCTGACGATTTTTCGTTTTTCATTTTAATAAACTTAGTTGTGGCGGTTGCTTTCTTCGAAGGACAAAATTATTGCGTGGATCCAGTCGTAGATATCAAGTTTACGACGAAGAGAGGAACGCGGTGTTGGTTTAGTGCCAATCTCTGCAATATCGCTACCTGTATTCAACCAGCGGAAATTGCCACAAGAACAGGGCATCCAAATAATCGACCAACGGCCCTGGCCAGAGTGCCTCACCCTATGATGGTGCCAATGAAGGGGAGGCATGTGCTGCATACATCTGTTTAAGGCGTACTAATAGGTTTGTTCCCAACAACTCGTATTACTTAGTATTTTCTCACATATTATGCTCAGTCACTCTGCGCAGGGCAGATGCCGTTCCCAGCAGGTGGTGTTAAGGAACTATTCCCCACCTATTTACCTGAACTGTGTTCCCAGTGCCTGGAGTACGGCAAATTCATCCACCAAGTTCAATAATTTGTTCGCAGCATCTGAGAAGAGGGTTACAAACTTTAGTACCTTCCAGAAATCACTTTTTGCTGTTGCCCAACATCACGTTTGTCTTTCCTGGTGGCGCGAAGGTAGGGTGAGAGCCATACAGTTCTGTAATTGATAATTTTTTTCGCCCTCATCCTCACTTTATCAAAACCCCGTGTATCAGGTTCACTAACTATTCCGTACTGTATTACCGTACTCATGGTCGCCATAATACTAACCGGCTCTGGGAATTAAGATGGAATACTCTGGTAACACTTTTCTCAAGTGGTAGTGCTAGATAGAATGCTAGAGCTACCAGAAAATGGTGCTTGGAGAGAGAAGTTCATCTACCCCCTCTCCAAACCATCCTGAGTGAAAAGTTTTCATTCTTGCCTCCATGGCAGACACTCTGCTGCTTGCAGCGGAGGCATAGCGCAGCCCTTGGGGTGAGCTCTCCTTTAAATTGTGACACTATTTCCTTGCGTTGAGAAGTGGAACATATTGAACACTGACAATGCCCATCTTGTCATAAGAATCATCTAGAGTTAGACAGTCTTGCCAGGGCAGATGCTGAGCATTGTAGGAGGAGAGAATACTAAATCAAGTTGCCAGGACCAGGGAATAGTAACATGAGTCACTTTTACACATATTTTGAGTTTGGATGTCCCCCCTGTGGGAGGGATGTGGGGTGGCAACTACCCCCCTCCCTCCAGACTCCTTAACATCTCCAACTAGTCAGTCACCCGCAGACTGCCCACGGTGGACTGTCATCTGGTGGTCCCTTGAAAGCAGGTAGGTACATACTTTTTCCAAAACATCATATGTCAAGTTGCAGAGGTTACCCTTACTCGTTGACACATTGTTACCTTGTACCTTCTCTCGCTCACCATGTGATGACATGTAAACCAAAGTGACCCAAAATTGCCACACATCCACAGACTGGCGAGGCAGCAGGCTGCTGGTGTTGGTGATGATTGGGATTGCTTACAGAAGCACTGAGAAAATGGCCACAATGAAAATGAAAATTGCACAACAGAAAAACTCACCTTGATATTGACGACTGGCAGATTTCTATCAGCGGGTCGAACAAGGGAATCAATGTTTTGAACACGGGAAGACAAGAACGCTCTGAACGTCCCTCGCAGTCCTGCTCGTCTCGCCTGGCGATAGCAAGCATAGTCAGCACCGCGCAGTCCCTTCATGCCGCCACTGTGAGGTTCGTTCAACGCCGCCAGATGGAGCTGCAATTCCATTATGTCACATCAATCGTCAATAAGTGCACAAATGTTAACATGGCAATGTCAAAACAGTTCTGTGGGTAGTCCTGCTGTTTTGAGATTGCTGTGTGTTTCTACCTTTGTATGCGGTGGGTTTGGACTAACAGGGAATTGGTGCAACAGAAAGAGGCAAAATTCAAAGTAAAATGTAAGAAGTTAGTGAATCAGACCTATCAGTCTACAACTGCATGCCCATACAGTGGCTTTGCCTGCCAACACCTGTAAAATTGCTGGCAATGGGAACTTTTCGTACTTTTCTCCCAATTTTTAAAATTTCAAATCAGTTTTCAATTGTTTCAAAAACAATGATAAGTTTGGTAAAAGAAAAAAAAAAAATCTGCTAAACATTGGTGCACAAGTGCGTTACCATTCTAGGTTGCCATTCCTGGTGATGCGTGCAACATGAAACATCCATTCCCGATCAACATTTATTGTACATTAAACAAACAAAAAACAACCTTTAAACACAAAAGGATAGTATAGTGGTGGAGGGGGATACAAAAATCGTTGCTTCGTATAAACTTTTCTTCAAATAAGGAGGAAAATAAGGAAAGTTAGCGCTAAATTGACAACTGGGAAGTTGCCTACCGACATTTTAAAGTTATGATTGAGGTTAGATGAATAGCTAAACACATCATGGTGAACGGCAACAAGAACCCACATTGATGATAACCAGCAAAACACGAAGGGTACGAACAAGTAGGGATGGGCAATCGATTACCAATATTTCTGAGAATCGATTCTTGGAGTCGATTCCAAATTTATTTTAAAATACTGATGCTTTTTAACCGATTGTCCATCCCTAAAAACAAGGCAACATTCACTAATCCATGTGCAGCCATTTTGTGGAGTGATTTCTACAAGACAACTTAACCAAATGACCTCAAGTTATAATGCAGCTATTTTATTATTCTTGTTCTTTAATTTAACTATAGATAAAATTTATTTTAGTCAGCGTATAAGTGAATTTTTCAGGCATGGATAGTGGAACTATGCATGAAGCAGTGAGACGTTAAATAAAAATACAGCCAGAAGCACAGAAACAAGAATGTTCAACAATTTTCAAACATTGACAACAATGAAATTGACACCTTCAGTGCAGGACCCGCAGAATGTGTTCTCATACCACTTTGAGAAGTATTAATGTTGAATTGATTTTTTTTTGAATTACTTCGCGTATTTTTGGAAATAATGGGTAGAGCGACATCTTTAATGGCTTGTTTGAGAGCTGATCTCATACTGAAGCCAGCAACATGTCAAACAACTTTGTATGAGAAGTGGTTGGGGCGCAACATCCCCACTTTCACTCAGAAATGGTGGTCCCTGGATGCCCTTATCACTAAAAGTGCTAATGTTGGAGCTTGAAGAACTTCAGCAATTTGAATTCAAGTGCTGCCACGGCTAGTTCCCTCCTCTTGCAAATCTTCAACCACTTCAGCATAATATGTTTGTCCAACCTCAGCAGCAATACAAATGTGACTGCCAAATCGTGAGCCTACTGTAGCTTCTGAGAGATTTTGTCATTGTGGTCACACAACAGACATGGAGTAATCAAAGCTGGAGAATGTTAGGACTTACACTTACTGCCTGGGCCTGCCATAACAGGTAATCTATCAACCCCAAGTTATTGAATGTTGAATTGATTGTTTTGAATAACTTTGCGTATTTTTGGAACTAATGTGCAGAGCAACATTTTTCATGGTTTGTTCAAGAGCTGATCTCATAATGAAGCCAATGAAATGTCGACCAACCCTGTATGAGAAGTGGTTCGGGCACTACATCCCCAATTTCACACAGAAATAACGGTCCCTGGATGCCCTCCTCACCAAACGTGCATTGGAGCTTACAGAACTTCAGCAATTTGAATTCAAGTGCCATCACAGCTACTTCCCTCATCTTGCAAATCCCGCACTGAAGAGGTTAAAACATTGACAAATATTTTTGGCTAATAACAGATAAGACCAATTTCTCCTGTACTCACAACTGGACCGTCCATGGGAAGTGGTTGACTACTGAGGAAGTTGGAAGATTCAAAAAGTAGTTTCCCTCTGTCAGTCGTCGTAGGAGGGATATCCGTTGGAAGGGGGACAAGTGAGCCAAGCTGAAAAAAAAAAAACCAGTGAAATTACATTTATGAGTTATAATTACCAAAATTGATACAACATTGCGACATTAATTAATTGTATATGTATGTATATGTACAATATATTTATATTTTAAAAAGTATGGGAATTAGGGAGCGTTCGAACTATCACAACGAAATTGATTGATTGATTTATTACTTTCCCTAAATTATTAATCTGCCCTGCATTAGGCTAAAATCCTTACTCTTCCTGCAGGACAGATACATTTTATAAAATAACATCAGAAAAATTAGTCAGATTAGCATTAATAATAACTTCAAATATAACATAATTTCTGCTTATTTCCAAACAAATAATAAAATAAAATAAATAAATAAATACTTCAAATACAACATAGAGATTTTCTCCCCAACATTAATCTGAAAAGTGAAATGGAATGTTGTACTCGAACAGTTGGACTGTTCCAAATTCGCGACTTCATTCCAAAACATTGGAATGTTGAGTTTTGCCATTCAGTAATGTCGATCAAATACAACTGCAAAAATATGTAACAAAAGGGGGTGATATGGTGGTTTTTGGCAGCCAAACCTCCAATACCAATGATGAACATTCGTTTTCAAATGGGCAGTTATGTGAACTGTAATGAGGCGATTTGGCGAATATTCTCGATTTCCCATTACCCAACTGTTGTATAAAATTTACACATTTATTTCAACCCAGTACAAAATAATTTATACCTTTTACAAATTTATTTTAATGATTTATGTTCTTTGTAAATAATTTATTACAATTGTTCACTCAAGTACACTGTCCTCATTCACACACTTAAACAATCACAAGGCACAATACAATAGTGTAACGATTTATGTTCTTAGTAAATAATTTATTAACAATCGTTCACTTGAATACACTGTTCACATTCGTAACAATCGTTCACTTGAATACACTGTTCACATTCGCGCACTTACACAATGACAGAATCACAATACACGGTTGTAACACGGTTGTCGCACTATTTATAGCGCGGCATGGCACGATTTATAACCCGAAGCGTCTATATTCAGACTCCAAATTGAACTGAACTGTGCGGCGTTCCTGGGTCTGGTTTATACCTGCTGCCTCTCGGTCGAGTACCTTCCAGAACATTCCCTGGTTCTGGGAACTCGACGTGTTGTTTCCAGGTTCCGGCCAATTCGATACGACGCACGAATGTTTGAGAACGGTCCCTTAGCCCTCCACAGGTCGTTGACCTTGCAAAGCCAGCAGCCCATTTGACCGGCGCAGGTGCGAGCTCGCAACAATAGTTTATAACAGGGCACAGCGAAGCTTCTATATTCGGACTCAGAACTGCACTCTGCAGCGTTCCTTGGTCCCGTTTTATGCTGGCTCCCTTGGCCAAGAACCTTCTCGAGTCTTCCCTGGTTCTAGGAACTCGACGAGTTGTATCAAGCAAACAGGAAGGTTCCAGCCAATTTGACCAATATTGTGCCCTCCATGTGTAGTTGACCTTGTCTCAGGAGACTGGTGCAGTTGTAATCTCGCAACAATAGGTAAAAAAAAACCTTTCAAGTTAAATTTCCAAGAGACCTAGATTGAAGTGCGGGTGTGTACCTGTAATCCACATGGAAGAACTGATGTGAAGACTGTGGACTGCTATTTCTACCGCCAAGGCAGCTGCAAGAATGGTGACAAATGCGGTATCGACAAGAGCCCTGTGATGAACAGATGCCAAAGATTGTTCTGGGACAGAACAATTCTAAGGAGGGGGCAGTGTTGCGAGATTACACCTGCACCAGTCTCCTGGGCAACCAGCATTACAAGGTCTACGACACGTGGAGAGCTAAAGGAGCCCCTACACGATCAGTTTCACTGACAGTCTGGTCCCTCCGAGAATGACGCGAGGTGATTGAAGGAGCAAACTGATCGTCTAGGGGCGTGAATGATGGTCGAGTCAGTGCTGGGAGGTGATTGAAAGAAACTTTGAATTTCGGACTGACTGAACGTGTAGAGGGGTGATTGAGTCAGTTCGTCTCAGTCACATGCACGGCACCAAACATGTCGGATACCTCGGAGCTACCATACCAGCGCAGACCGAGCAGCAGGTGGACTGTGAGTTTACCAGCCTGCCGATAGATCTTTATCGAGAGCATCCCGTTTTATGGAAAGTGAAGGATAAAGATTATTTTAGTGAAAATGAGTGAATCGATTTCTCAGCTTGTACCATTCCTTCGACCATCGTCGTTTCCTCTTCTGGTCATTCTTTTTCTTTTTCAACGCTATAATCGTCAAAGCAAGGAAGCCCAGATCACTTTTCGAAGACATACTGAAAAAAAGCAATGCCCTTGAAACCGAAACGCGGCCAGCAAGCTCAATATGAGAGCACGGAAACTCGACTACAAATGAACACTGACAGATTGACTGAAGCGATGAAGCGCCACCGCATGCTATCAGTAAAACTGAGGGACCGACTGCCAGTAAAACTGACCATGTAGGGCCGGGTACACACGTTGAGGATTCCGGAGAGGATTCTCCGTTGAGGCCAACCTCTCCGGCCGACGGACTGTGTGGACGGGTCGTGGCCTTCAGTTGAGGCGGACTCTTTAGGCCGCCAGGCCTTTCCAATTTTTGGAAAGGCCACCTGAGGCCGGGGTTCCAGTTCCCGGAACTGAACCCCTTCCCTCACGTGTGGATGAGGTGATCGGTTGGCCTCAACGTCGTAGGTATCGCTCGAGTATCGTCACAGTGGTCGTAGCTCCTCATTTATTTTTTTATTTTCGCCGAAGGCTCCGGCCGCCTCTGAGGTTTTCCCCTACGTGTGGATGCTCCGTCCGGCTCCGGCCGCCTTAGAGGTTTTCCTCAGAGGAATCCCTCTCCGGAATCCTCAACGTGTGTACCGGGGCCTAGGGGCTACTTGAACATTCGTGCTTCGTATCAAATTGGCTGGAACCTTCCCTTTGCTCGAGACAACCTGTCAAGTTCCCAGAACCAGGGAAGACTCAAGAAGGTTCTTGGCCAAGGGAGCGGGCATAAAAAGGGACCGAGGAACACTGCAGAGCGCAGTTCAGTTTGGAGTCCATGTTATAAATTAGTGCGACAACCACGTTACAACCCTGTATTGTGCCTGTGATTGTGTATGTGTGTGAATGAGGACAGTGTATTTGAGTGAACAGTTGTAATAAATTATTTACAAAGAACATAAATCGTTACACTATTTTTATAACCTTTCAGGTGGTACAAAGCTCGCCAGGTCAACTAGTTGAGTATATAGCGGAATTTCCACAAACTAGAAAGTTCGATAATAGTGGACATCACCCTTGTCAACTTACCGCGATGTACTGCCACCCTTTGTTGACTCGAACGAGGACAGCTTCTTCATCCGTTATGTACGCGATCGTCCCCACGGGACTTGCGCCTGACATCTGCAACAGACCAATGATTTATTCGGAGAACATTGTGCACTGGGAAATGGTGATAAATGATACCACCGACCGAATAATTAATTTACAATCGGCCAAACGTAGTCCATTAGATTAAACTCGTGGAAAAAAATGTTCCAACGTGAATTCAGGCGGTACAATGCAATTCATTAAATGGATTTTGAATGAATACTGAGGTTCGAGAGGAACAAGACATTGGCGTTAAATCGAATTATTGTGTAATGTAGCAGTGATGGCTCATCAAACGGCGCAACCAATCAAAAGACACCCTTGTAGCCTCCATTTTTGTCGTAACTAGTAAGAAGTGTAATGATTAAGGCCACAATTACACTTCAGAGGGGCACATAGTATACAGGGTGTCCCACGAGTTGTCCCCCCTCTTACATAAAATTGTCCAAATGGGGGGACGCAATATTCTTGTTATCATATTAACAAATTTGTATTCATAAGCTCGTGACACAAAAGTTCTCATTTTAAATGGAAACTCCATTTTGGTTGGTTATTCCTTGAATAATCAACCTATGTTTTCATGCAAAAAGTCAATATCTCCGATTTGGCCCAAAAAAATTTTTTTTTTTTTTCAATGTGGCTGGATGTCTGTCAAATGTCTGTAAGCGCCGTTTTCGGTAGTAGATAAATTTCTAAAAATCTGAAATGTCGGTCAGGGGTCCGTTCCCGGCACTGGTTGGTCTTCGAAACTTTTCAGTCCGATCGGACCAAATTTGGGAGGGGGAGAGGTCAAAATGTGTACTTTGAAAAAGGGATTTTTAAAATTTTTGGCGATTTAGGCGTGTGGGGTATCATTTTCTACTAAATTTTGGACGCTGAATCCAATGAAATGGATCCCGGAACGATCGGCGCCCACCAGAAGAGGTTATGGGCCAAAATGGGTATCGATCTATCCATTTTGAATGTGTGTTTTCGAGATTTCTGGTATCTATGCGTGTGGGGTATCATTTTACAATATTTTATGGACGCTGAATCGATTGAAATGAGTCTCCAATGGGCCTGGTCCGAGGAATAACCAACCCCTGTGGAAGAATTTGCAACGTTTTTTAAGAATGTGTCCCCTGAGGGGGACTACAGGCTTTCGGGAATTAATATTGGACACATAAGCTCATTTACGTTCTTCATTACTTGCCACCTGCTGGGCAGGCTGATCTAGATTATATTAGGTATTAGAGGAGAGTGGTCATCACTGGCAGTTCTTTTTTGTTTTTCGTCGTGTTTTCTTTAAAACAAGGCTTCCGCGAAATTTTTTTACAGTCGTTCGCGCGTTATCCCTTGGTTTTCTCGCGGGTAGAACTTCCTCGTGTGTCTTCAAGGTTATGGAGACTCCGGCTTCTCCGGACAAGAGGTGTTCGCGCCGGTGTTCATGTGACCGGGATCGGGCTAAGGAACGTGGCCCGTCCCGTTCCCGCCGACGCCGCCGCGAACCGTCTCCGGCGCCTCGCCGTCGTCGCTCCCGTTCTCCCCGATGGGGCAGCCGGCACCGCTCCTTCTCGTCAACCGGCTCGGCCCTTTCTATATCTCCGCCTCCATTGGACCCCGACTCGTGAGGCTTCGGTTACCGAAGTTCTCCCCAGGGGCGGCTCACCCGCGGCCGACGTTCCGCCGGGAATCCGGCGGCTCCTCGTCCGCAACCAGCCGATACTGAGCTCCCGCCCGGATGTCTCCACGGCCGTGGTGACTGAACTCGCGAGAGTCCAGCGTGAGGGTTTGTCCGCCTCCGTCTTCTCGGCGGTTCGGGAGCGATACCCGGCCCTCCCGCACTACCCGGAATTTACTCCTCCGCCCTGGACCCGGCTGTCGCCGAACTCATCCCTTCGGCGGTACGGGACAAAGATCGGTCGGTCGCCGGCCAGCAGGAGTTGTTCCTTGCCGCCTCGCTGGCTATGGCAGAGGCCTGCACCCTCCTAGGGGACACCTCGTTCGACCTCTCTCCGGGGGAGCACCGGGACAGGCTCGCCGACTTGGTGTACGACGCCGCCTCCCTCACGTCGGCGGGTGTCTTCAGGCTCTCGAACGCCTGGAAGAGGATGGTGCTGAGGGACTTCAAGCCGTCCGTAGCCGATCGGGCTCAAAAGCAGAATATCGGGGTAACCCTCTTATTTGACGACAAATTGGGGGCTTGGGGCCAGGAGGCCCAGGCCGCCTCCAAAACGGCTTCCCTCGGCCCACGGGTGGTGGTCTGGCACGGAAAAAACGGACCACATTAACCTCTTAGAGCTGAAGGCGGCTTTTCATGCGCTACAGGCCTTTGCCAGTGCTTGGAGCTCGCCTTCTATCTTGCTCCGTCTGGACAACACCACGGCCATCGCCGTTGTCAACAAGGGGGGGAGTGTCCGATTCCCCCGTTTTCAAGCGATTGCCAGACTAATATGGGATTTTTGCGAGCAGCGCAACCTCTTTCTGTTTGCCTCCTATGTCCACACGGCGGATAATTACGTTGCCGACCGTGAATCCCGTCGTCCCCTTGACACTGAAGAGTGGGGTTTAAATCCAAAAATTTTTCTTACCGCTGTGCAGCGGTTTGGAACCCCTGATATTGACCTCTTTGCCTCCTCAGCGCTCCACCTCTGTGACGTCTTTTTCTCATGGTTCCCTGACGACGGGGCGGCGGGAGTGGATGCGTTTACCTTTGACTGGTGACAGTATTTTTTTTACGCTTTCCCTCCCTTTTCCCTCATTCCTAGGGTGCTCCACAAGATGAGGTCGGACGGGGCCACGGGCATTCTAGTGCTCCCACTTTGGCCGTCACAGCCGTGGTTTCCACTTAGCCTAAGCATGCGTATCTCTGATGTTATAACACTCGGGCCCGATGTTAATCTCCTTTTTTCACCTTTCAGCAGCCGCCCCCATCCGTCTGCCAACAGCCTCCGCTTGACTCTGGCGATTTACTCCGGCGATGTTTCGCGGCCAGGGGTTATCCGACGGAGGTCGTCCTCACACTTCTCGACTCCCTAGCGGTGAGTACCCGTCACCAATATCACTCGGCCCTTACGAAGTGGCTTTCGTTCACGGCTGACAGATCCTGGAACCCGACGGTCGTCACGCCGTTCTCGCTCTTATCTTTTCTTCAGCATATTCTTGATTCCACGGGGGTGGGGTATAGTTCCCTCAATACTTACAGGTCGGCTGTTTCCCTTCTGTCACAGTCCGAGGTGGGGGCCCACCCGGACGTGCGCCGTTTTATGAAAGCGGCCTTCCGCCGCAGGCCGTCTTCGGCAAAATATCGGACCTCCTGGGATCCAGCAGTGGTCCTTACTTTCCTCTCGGCCGCCACGGACAGCCGGCACTCGTTCTTAACCAAGAAGCTGGCCACGCTGTTGCTGTTAGCCTCCGGGCAGCGCCTCCAGACAATTGCTGCCGTTAAACGGCAGCATATCGTCTTCTCAGAGCGGGGGTGCACTATTTTCGTCCCGGCCTTCCTCAAAACTACTAGACGATCGGCTCCTGCCCCGGCCATTGTTCTTCCCTTCCTTCCTCAGGATCCGGCCCTTTGCGTGCCCCCCTTGCTGCCTTCGGGCCTATTTGGCCTGCACGCAGGACACCCGTCACGACTCACTCCTCCTGACCACTACCCGTCCTTTTTCGCCGGCCTCAACGGCCACCATTAGTCGATGGGTGAAGTCTATTATGGCCGGGGCGGGGGTCGACACGTCCATTTTTTCGGCTCACTCCACTCGTCACACCTCCGTATCGGCGGCGGCGCGTGGAGGCGTCCCAGGCGGCCGGTTGGTCACCTCGTTCACATATGTTTGCGCAAGTTTATAATCGGCCACTTTCGTTTCAGGAGGACTTCGCAGATGCGGTGGTTCGGCGGCACCTCATCGACTCGCCCTCCGGCCTCTGATTTGTTCAGTTTCATTTTTAACGTCAATTTTCCATTTCAACTGCAATTCCGTTTCAACAATTTTTCAATTTCACTCCGATTTCCAAATTCACTTCAATTTCAGTTTTCAGCGCATTGCGCATACACGTAATTCTGTCTCAATTCCGTCTTTGTACTTTCCGTCAGTCGGCGGATACGACCGCGGTTGCGTCAGAAGCATTTTAATGTATTTCTTGCGCACACACGTAATTCTGTCTTAATTCCGTCTTTGTACTTTCCGTCAGTCGGCGGGTACGACCGCTTTGGCATCAAAACCATTCATTATACATGTTTCTTCCACATCAAGTATATTTCTTTTTCTTCCTGCGTAGCTATTGCAACGGCCCTTCCTGCACATCTGAAGGCCCACCTGCTGGGCAGGTTGATCTAGATTATATTAGGTATTAGAGGAGAGTGGTCACTCACGTCCCACCCAATGGCCCCACCCGGGACATCCACCGATCTCTTTCAAGTAATGGCGGGCACGACCCAGGGGATCAGGGAGCTGGGAGCAGGCAGGGTTGCCAACCCCAGCTCTGATCCCGCGTTTTTTCAAATTAAGCGACCTTAAGGTCGCCCCCCTCTTTGACACGTTGTACCTAGCGACCCCAAAGGGTTCTGCTGCCAGTGATGACCACTCTCCGACATACCGAAATATAATTAATCGTTCACGAATACTCTACATCAATAGGATCCATTTTTATTGGGAAATTAGAATTTGTTTGCTTGTTTCACAGGTCTGTGAGTCATGAAATACGTACCAAGATAAATCCTACCATTTAGCCAACATATTAAAATAAGGTGAATTGATAAATCTCTTCTTCTACGAATAAATTTGTTAAACAGTTGCACACCTTTTTCCATGAACGAAACGTGTGGAATAAAAACTACCGTGGCTCTCGGAAATGCTCTTGAACCACGAGATATCACTGAGGAGTATATAAATATATGTTTTCCCCTGAAAAAGAAACAACTGGTACGAGCATACCCTCGACGTCACATCAAAGGGAATACGACATCTGAAGGGAAACTATGCTGCGAGAGAGTACGACGAGAAAGTGGAAATATTTCGTAACCCCTGGGAGTATTTTGTTCGAAAAAAAAAGTCGAACTAAACCAACATAGGCGTATCAAAAGAAAAAGGGCAGCTTTGCTCAAATGATAGGATGGTTCGTTGTGGAAATAATAGCGTTATTTCGTGAATTGCCTCGATCTTTTACGAAATGAAACTTTTTATTATGAAGAAAACGTCTTCTATTTTTGATTAAAAACATTAAAATGAAAAAAAAAAAAAAAAAAACGCTGCAAATTCATTCACAGGGGTTTGTTATTTCTCGAACCAGGTGCATGGAGACTCATTTCTTCAACATGTGGAAAATAGAGAAAAGAGTGGGAGTAGGGAGTCCCGGACCCATTTCAATCGATTCAGGGTCCATAATTTAGTGGAAAATGATACCCCACACGAATAAGTACCAGAAATCTCAAAAACACAAGTTCGAAATGGGTAGATAGATACCCATTTTGACCCATAACTTCTTCCGGTGGGCGCCAATCGATCTTGGACCGGTGTCATTCGTTCCAGCGTCCAACATTTGGTGGAAAATAATATCCCACACTCCTGGATCGCCACAAATCTCAAAAATCATTTTTTTTTACATTGAAATTCACAGTATTGACTCTTCATATGACTGTGAAGAGTTTCTTGGAACAAAACCCGAGTAGAACACTAAAAACTCTGCAAACCTTGACTCTTCATTTCACTCTGCATCTTAATAATGCTTTGCACTTTCTAGGAACGAACAGTTTTCGCAGAATGGGGAGTTCGCACATTCAGAGTGGAGAGTGAGGAGTGAAGAGTTTCTAGGAATAGGCCCCTGCAATTTTTCAGCCTGATTGGACGAAAACGGAGGGGGTATGTCTTACTGGGAACTAGACTTGTTGGGTGTTATTTTCTTCTTTAAGTTTTCCACTGTTGTGGACGAATTTGCAGCATTCCTTTGCCAAATGTCACCCCTCCAACTACGCCTTTGTACCAACAAAGAATATGCCTTTGACACAGCTATCTGTGAACACAACTGCGAAACTCATTCCACAGGGAAGCCAACCTACTGGCCAACTGACCTAAACAAGATACCAGATTTTATTGATTTCCTTATGACTTGAGACCTTGCTTCAAAGTTCTTGCCAGTGGATGCCAACCTCAGCTGTGAGAGGTTATGTGCAATAATCGATACATCGATCTATACCGACAAGTCGATGTCGTCAATCAGTCAGATGTTATCATTGTTATCTTCTTTTTTTACGCCTTTAATTTGTTAAATGGTAATTTTATTGATGTTTCATTCTAATAATAATTGGTGGGCGCCAATCGATCTTGGACCGGTCTCATTCGTTTCAGCGTCCAACATTTGGTGGAAAATAATATCCCACACTCCTGTGGATCGCCACAAATCTCAAAAATCCATTTTTTTATAAAAACATTTTGATTCTACCCGGCCAAAATTTGGTCCGATCGGACTGAAACGTTTCGAGGACCAACTGAAACCGGAAACGGACCACTGACCCAAATTTCAGATTTTTAGAAAATTTTGTACTACCAAAGTCGGCATGGACGGCGGACGGACATTTAACTTTTTTTGGACTGGAATAACCAACCCAATAAATAACCAGATGGATTTTTGGCGATCTAGGTACCATTTTCGACAATATTAGGTTAAGGGTCAAAATGGGTATCTATCTACCTATTTCGAATGTGTGTTTTTGAGATTTTTGGTACCTAAGCGTGTGGGGTATCATTTTCCATTAAATTTTGGACCCTGGATCGATTGGAATAGGTCCGGCATCCGCCACGCCCACTGTCCCCCCCATTTTGCCCATTTTATATATTTTAGACGATTTAGGAGTGTGGGGTATCGTTTTCCACTAATGTATGGACGCTGAATCGATTGAAATGAGTCTCCAAAGGTGTGGTCCAAGGAATAACCAACCCCTGTGAATTTGCAGTGTTTTAGAGATTTTTCTACTACCAAAAATGGCCTGGACGGCGTAAGGAATTGCTTATTTTGTTTTATACACATTGAAATGCTCAGAAAAATATTTTGGGGATTGTCACAGAGGTTGATTATCTACATGAAAACAAATTGATTATTCAAGTTGATTATTCAAGGAATAACCAACAAAAAGAAATTTGGTCATTATTCCATCTCGAACACAATTATAAAGTAAATTAGCTGATAATTCCAGAATTTAAAAGTAAAAGAGTGAAACGTTGACATAAACGACGTAAATACCTCGCGTGTGCTGGGGAATTACGTTCAACGTTAAATGGGATCCGTAACTGGACCTAACTAAATAATGCGAGGTCTCGTTGATTATAATTAACTCTTCAAAAGTAAAAGAAAACGTCCATAACGTCGCAGCGTAATGAAAAGTAAAGCGAAAGGGGTTCGAACCGCAGGCAGAAAAGTTTGTGATTTTAATGAAAATGTCAGGAATGCCAATTCAAACAATGAAAATAAATGTAATCAACAATTCAGCGGTGAACGAAACGAATGTGTTGGAGCCTTTGACACGAGAATAACGAAAGAATAATATTTTGCCATTTGTTGCAATTTAACAGTTGAAAAGGAAGTTGTTGAAGAGAACAATGGTAGGTAGCGCTAATGGCCAGTAAATAGCCGTAGTCGTAACTTGAGGGGAATTTAGGAGTTGAAACAAACTCAGTTTACCACTTGAGTGTGGAGGACGTAGGAAGTAGAAGGGGAAGGGCCACAATGAGAGAAGGGTGAGTAAATAGGGTGACACACGTGAGGGGTTGAAGGGTGTCAAACAGAGAAGTGTAAGTGAGAAAGCATTAAAAATGTATAAATACACATGGGGTAGTAATGATGATGACTCAATATTTGTGAATGATAATGATCGATTATTGATCTACCATGAACCTATAGCAGGTAGAATGCAACAACTACAATTCTTATTGAAGCTGCTACCAAACAATGGTGACATCACACAAACACCAGCATGGCTCAGCGAGCTGACCAGCAATCATTGTACTGTGTTATGGCATGTAACAGAGACTTAAGGAAGCATAATAAATTGAGGGGAGAGACGAGACAGAAAGGACCAGGAGGGGGGACACCCTCGCAACACCCCTACCAAAGGTGGAAATATACATCCCCATTTTGGCTACAAAAGGGCCTGCTTAGGGCAGACCAAGTCATTCAAAAGTCAGCTCTTGAAAATATCCAGTAACTTCATCTCCTTACTATCTCGTTCTTGTTTGTTGATCACATGTCATGTTAGTCTTAGATTTTATTGAACTGAAGTATGCCCCAAGTCACAGTAGGGTTGCAATCCAATACCTTACCTCGGTTTGTACCTTAGTTCCAGCCAAGAGGTTATTTTAAAACGCTGGGAACACCCAAACACAGGAACAAAAACGCTGCAAATTCATTCACTAGGGTTGGTTATTCCTCAGAACAGGAGCGTGGAGAAAGTTGTGGAAAACAGTGAGTGTGGAGTGTCCTAGATTAATTCCAATTGATTCAGTGTCCTAAACTTTGTGGAAAATGATACCCGGCACGGCCAGGTACACGAAATCTCGAAAACATACGTTCAAAGTAGGGGGATAGATACCCATTTTGACACATAACCTCTTATGGTGGGCGTCAATCGTGAGAGACTTGAGGAAAACAAGAGAACAGAAAGAATTGAGGTGAGAGACGAGACAGAAAGTTCCAGGTGGGAGGAAAGGACACCCTCGGAAACGGCAACGAGCAAGCTGATGAACTCGCCAGGAAGGGCTCCAAAACACCCTTCATGGTCCCAGAGCTGGCTGTAGGCTTGGCTAAAAGTACCCAAGGGACCACATCCTGTGGCCATCCTCTGAGCAGGACGGGAGACTGTACTGGGAATGAGCGGTAGCGACAGGTATAAAGCCTCTGCTGAGGGTTCCCTTACCCAGTCAGCCCTTAGAGGAAAACATGGACGTCAGTAACATGACCATTCGTGTACTCTTCCAAACTGGTACCGCGAGTGGGGGGGGGGGGGGGGGTGTCTAGTGAAGCAGCGCTTAAGCAAAGCTTCACAGGCCAGCCCCCTTAATTGGGGTAGGAAACTAAGGTTTGAAGTAATGGACTGTTTGCAGAGGCTGTGGTTGCGGCAAACCCTAGCCTAGGGCTTCATCCTATGATGGTGCCAAAAAGGAGAGGCATGTGCTGCATAAATTTGTGTAAGGTGTTCCAATACAGATCGAGGCTGGGAATTGAGATGGAATACTCGGGTAACAAGATAGAATGCTGGAGCTACTAGAAAATGGTGCTTGGGAAGAGCAGCTTACTACTCCCCATATAAGCCCTGCTGAATGAGGGGAAAGTCATTGTGGCCTTAATGGCTGTCTCTTCGTTGCTCGCCAAAGACTGTTGTGGCCACAACCTATGTATTTACATTTTGAAATATACCCATCAGGAAAAAGAGTTCGCAGTTCACAAACTGGGTGCCCTACGCGCCAATCGTTCTCCCATGCTTCACCCACAACATTTTTCCCTGGATACCTCTGCAGAAGACCCCACTCCCCCTGGCCACACTAGGATAGAGGGTAGCCAGGAGAAACTCGTTCTGGGCTTCTCAAAATTTAGTCCTGGAACAGCGCTTCAGAGGGAACATTGCTTACAACAGCCAATCAGATGGTATGTATGTAACTCGCCATAGATCCTCTTTGACACGTGAAACTCAGCAAGTTGCACCTGATCGATATTGACTCACCCTAAACCCTAAAGAGAGATGTAAATATTCCGCTGTTTCCAACGAAATATGGCATGCACCACCACCCACAACACCTCGAGCTTTAGCGCACGAGCACCGCCACATGGGTACATGGTTACAACCTGGTCCCTCAGTCCAAAAAGGACTTGGCAGCCAGGCCCGGGGGCCGACGTTTCCACCGAAAGCAGGGCCTCGACAAGAGGGTGGTCCGGGGTGGAATACATCAACTCTTGGGGATCTTCAGTCCCCGAACTGTCCATTTTAGGAGTGGGCGCTCTCCCAGCCATCCACGCCAATACGAGGTGTACCGGCACATGCGGACGGCTGCCGGGTTGAAAGTTACAGCTTTTCTGGCGCAAGTGGAACCACACTAGATCGCCAGCAGAGGCTGATACAATCAGAGCCACGGTAGGTGCATTTCAATAGCTGGGTCCAATGCCATAGAGACTCCATCGCCAACCATGACCACCACCGCGTATGTCCTTGCCTCTCCCAGTAAAGAGTTGATTTTGGCGAAGCTGTTTACAGCTTACAAGAAGTCACTTCCGGGCCATACAGCCATTTTATGGGACGTTGAGTTTAAAAACCAACGTTCCCTCCATGAACTGCTCCCTGCTTCCTTTTGCAAAAATCCTCAAACTGTTTTTCATCCATTCACGACCCAGGTTCAGGTTTTAACAATTTGTGAACTTTGCTAGTTTCTGGCTTTAATACCAACATACTTTCATCTCATTTCCTTGAAGAACTTCCTTTTAATATATCTTTGTGAACGCCTCAAGCGACACAATGTATTTCAGAAATTAATCGGATTTGGGCCAGAACATTATTTATCACTAGGCAGATCTCACCGGGGGGGGGGGGTACAGTTCAATTTAATGGGCCGTAAGAGAAACCGCCAACCCGTGGGTACTTAATTGAATTCGTGATCGTGTTTTGGTTGGTTATTAGTTGAATAATCAACTTATGTTCTCATGCAAAAGGTGAACCTCTCCGATACAAAAATTTATTTTCTGGACGCCGACTTTGGTAGTGGAAAATTTTCTAAAAATCTTAAATTTGGGTGAGGGGTCCGTTCCCGGCTCTAGTTGGTCTTCAAAACTTTTCAGCCCGATCGGACCGAATTTGGGCGGGGTAGGGATCAAAATGTGTATTTTGAAAAATGGATTTTCGAGATTTCTGGTACTAAGGCGTGTGGGGCATCATTTTCCACTAAATTTTGGACCCTGAATCGATTGGAATGGGTGCGGTACCAGCCACATTCACTGTTTCCCCCATTTTCCCCATATTGAAGAAAGGAGTCACCATGCGCCTCGTCCGAGGAATAACCAACAACACTTGTGAAAGAATTTGCTGTGTTTTCAGTTTATGTGCCGAAGCATAGAAGTGAAAATGTCAAAACGCTAACAAACATGACGAGAATGATAAGTTCACGGCACCTGATGATGATGATAGGCTCTAATAGATCATGTAGAAATAGAGTGACACATGAAGGAAGGAGAATTCAAAGATGTATGTGAAGAGTATGTGAATTTATGTTCACACGTTTCCCGAGAACAATTTCAAACGTGACAAGGCGATCAACACATTCTGTGGATTCCTATTTTATTTGGGTGCTTATAAGAAGTATTTTAGAGTATTTTACAATTAATTAGCTAATTAGTTAAGCACTCACCCGCACCATAGCGTCGAGATTCACAAAAGTCACAGCTCCTGGAACAATTTTGAGCGAATCCGAGTCTGGTGTTCTCGCTGTAAAATTACAATTTAAACGATTAAACAGCAGAAATTAGGTAGTATTTATACTAAAAACTTGAAAATAATTGAAACAACGAATTCCATAGGCAATTTTACGTTTCAGAGGGTAAAAGGGTTTCAGCTACGAGGGTATGACGTGAAGTAATGACGCGGCCGAACAAACAATTCGTTATAATGACATAATGACAACCAAACAAAGTATTGTCAATTTCATCATAGTGAGGGGGAAAAAAACGGCCAAGTTGATTTTGCATTTATTCATTTGCGTCACGAACTCTTACATAAACAAAGATGGTATTACATCAATTTTTTTTTCTTTCTTTTCTGTCGACTATTTTCTCTCGGGTGCCACACCCAGGCGTCCATTACACTGACGTCATACATTTCGAGGGCTAACGAATGAAAATGGTAAAGAGCCCGTCTTCATAATGGACTTACTTTCCGACTTTTCCTTGAGCTCTCGAAGCTCCTTTAGAGCTTTAAGCTCTTCCAGACTGCTGCTCCTGGGCGCTTTGCACATATTTTTAATTCCAAAGAGTTAATAAGTATTATGTAAATTTTAATCAGACGAGAAAAAGGGAGCGGTGGGGGTGTTTATTGTTTAATTTTCAAATTAAACTTGTTCTGGTGTTTCGAGTCAAATGATTTGGTTAAATTCTAATACAGATGGAAATGAGAAAGATGTCAGGATAAAATAGAAAATTATTACATTAATTTAAAATTTCCTTGGCCCAAAATTTTTCTCTGAGCGTCTAAAAGTGCCTAAATCAAAATGAGCAAATATCCGCCCGCAGTCCACGCCAATTTTGGTAGTTGAAATGAATTTTTGAAAATCTGAAATTCGGGTTAGGGTCTTGTTTTTGGCTTTACTTGGTCCTCGAAACGTTTCAGCCCTGTCGGACCGAATTTGGGCGGAGTAGGGGTCAAAATGTGAATTTCGAAAAATGGATTTTCGAGATTTTCGACCATTTAGGCGAGGGCTATCATTTTCGACTGAATTTTGGACGCTGAAGCCAATGAGAAGAGTCCCGGAACGGTTGGCGCCCAATGGAAGACATTATGGGTCAAAATGGGGTATCTATCTACCCATTTCGAACGCGTTTTTCGAGCTCTCTGGTACCTAGACGTGTGGGGTAGAAAGCTTATGACACGGTCAAGAAGGGGAAGATCATTGAAGTTCTTAGGGAATTTGGAGTACCCGATAAGCTAACCAGACTAATAAGGATGACCTTGATGGACACCAGAAGCATGGTAAAGGTGAACGGTCTCATGTCTGCTCCCTTTAGAGTCAGAGTTGGGGTACGACAAGGAGGAATTCTGTCGGCCACACTTTTCAATCTGGTTCTCGAAAAAGTAATGAAAGATATCCCTGGGAACCCTGGTGGGACCCTCTTTAATCGGCTGCTCCAATGCCTTGGGTATGCTGACGATATAAGTATGCTAGCAAGAACATTGCAGGCTTTGGAAGAAGGTTTTTTATACTTGGAGGAGAATGCCCGAGAAGTTGGCCTAAAAGTCAACTATGAAAAAACAAAATACGTTCTAAGTAAAAGAAATGAGGAGAGAGAACAAGAGGAAGAAATCCTGATAAATGGAAAGTATTTTGAGAATTGTTCAACCTTTAAATATCTTGGAACAACTATCAACAAGGACTGCTCTCTTGAACATGAAATTAAAGCCCGAGTTAATGCAGGAAACAGGTGTTTATTTGCACTAACAAGTTTTTTCAAAAGTAGGTTACTTAGCAGGACTTCCAAAGTTAAAGTGTACCGAACCGTAGTGAGGCCAGTTGTACTATATGGCTCTGAGACTTGGACCCTAACAAGGAAAGAGGAAGACCAGCTCAGACGCTGGGAAAGGAAGATCCTAAGAAGAATTTATGGGGGGATTTGTGAAGGGGGCAGGTGGCGTATCCGAACCAACGAGGAGCTCGCTCTTTTGTATGGACAGCCCGACATCATAGCAGAGGCGAAACGAGCCAGACTCCGATGGGCAGGACATATGGAGAGGATGCCTGTGGAAAGGGCAGCTGCCAAACTGTACAGAGGCCACCCAGGAGGAAGACGATTGCGTGGGAGGCCAAGGCTGCGCTGGATAGACGGAGTGGAGGATGATCTGCGACAGATGGGCGTCATGAGGTGGCGCACACTTGCCGCGGACCGTGCAGCGTGGAGGCTAGCGACTGGTCAGGCCTAGGCCCTCAAAGGGCTGTAGCGCCGTGGAGAAGAAGAAGACGTGTGGGGTATCATTTTCCACTAAATTTTGGACCCTGAATCGATTGAAATGGGTCCGAGACCTGCCACACTCACTGTTTCCTCATTTTCCCCATGTTGAAGAAATGGGTCTCCATGCTCCTGGCCCGAAGAATAACCAACCCCTGGCGTGTATCCAGGCGTATTTTGGATGCTGAAAACAATGAGACGAGTTTCGGAGCGGTTGGAAGAGGTTATGGGTCAAAATGGGTACCTAACTACCCATTTTGCATGTGCATCTCGAGATTTCTGGTTTCCACTAAATTCTGGGCCCTGAATTGATTGGAATAGATCTGAGACCTTCCACACCCCTCGTTTTCCCCCATTTTTCCCATGTTCAATATTTTAGGCTTGTGGGGTATCATTTTCCACCAATTTTCCAATTTTCGACGCTGAATCGATTGAAATGAGTCTCCATGCTCCGAAGAATAACCAAACCCTGTTTTCAGCTCACTGTTGTTGTCCTTGCTCTATCTCTGGACGGTTTGCATACTCACTAAACATTTGTGAGTGGGCGTGAATTCGTTTGAACGAAAAAGCAAGTTATTCCGCAAAAAATTATAAATTCGCAACACCGTAAATACCCCATTAAAACGACCTTTCCCCGCACATGTTTCGGTACAATATACTTAACGAATGGCGATCACCGATGAGATTATAAAACCAAACACGTTGAAGGGGCAAGAAAAAGAAAAAAAAATATCTCAAACCCCACCTAAAAGGTGTAATTTTTAAATTACTCACATCGGGCGCGATAAAGTCAAGAAAGGTTGTAATGAACCGTATAAAAGGGAAGTAAACGTGGATATTCAGAAAATGCCTCACAACTTGAAACCGGAGAAAATTAACTGTCGAAAGTCACGGGAGTTTCGGCCTAAAAATGAAATTCCCTCAACCGCTTTTTTTTTTTCCCGTCGGTAAACAGCGGAATCAAATTACTCGTTACCTGTACCTGTTATAAGCTTACGGGTTTAATATCACGTTTTCCCCACACTTGGTACGTTTTAACAATTAGGAATTAAAACGTTTAGCTGGGATTTTTGCTTTTTTTTGAGCGGGTGATATTGTCGAGTAACGACGCTCATATTAGCAGCAATTTCGAAAATTGAAATCCCGCCAAGTCTTGTTTAGTTGCTTAGAATCATGTAAACTTGACTAAATTAGGAAAACAACAACATCGTCGACGGCAAGTGCAAGTATGCTTGGCTCACCTGACCTCAGCCAATAGGCATTTCTTTTTCATTTTTCATAAGCCCTCGTCTAAATTCAACTAATTCAATCATTTTTTCTAGATATACTAAGGAATATTATCCTAAAACAATCACGAAATGTTGGCGTTTATCGCAGAAGCGTAGCGTGGCGCTGGAATTGAGGGTACCGCAAACCACCTCCCCCCTCAATATTGTGGAAAAAATCTGAAATTTCGGTCAGGGACCCCTTACCGGCTCTAGTTGGTCCTCAAAACTTTTCAGCCTAATCGGACCAAATTTGGGCAGGGTAGGGGTCAAAATGTGTTTTTTGAAAATGGATTTTCGAGATTTTTGGCAATCTAGGCGTGTGGGGTATCATTTTCCACCAAGTTCTGGACGCTGAATCCAATGAAAAGGGTCCCAGAACGATTGGCACCCACTGGAAGACGTTATGGGTCAAAATGGGTATCTATTACCCATTTTGATTATGTGTTTTCGAGATGTCAGGTACCTAGGCGTGTGGGGTATCATTTTCCACTAAATTTTGGACCCTGAATCGATTGGAATGGGTCCGGGTCCCACTACACTCACTGTTTCCCCCATTTTCCCCATGTTGAAGAAATGAGACCCCATTCGTCTGATCCAAAGCGTAACCAACCCCTGTGAATTTGCAGCGTTTTTATACAATAAACCGACTTCTGAGGAGTTTTATGTCCACCATTAATTGTAATTAAATTGAAAAAAAAAAAATCCCCGAACTTAATATTAACCAAGCTGATAACCTTGTAGCTGAATCCTCTCAATAAGCTGACCATTATTTTTCCTGATAGCGGCGATAGTGAGTATAACCGAGGAAAGTTACTTCGAGAGAATTTCTCCTTCAGAGCTCCAACTGGAACGAGTTCATCATTATTACCGCCAGCTAGTCCGTGATCTGATGAATTACTGACGTATAGCCGGTTGTAAAAGCCCCCCAGTTTAATACAACATTGTATAAATAACGGCTTGGTTTGCCGTTCAACCCGCGAAAACCCCAAGTATTTCCTTCTCAACGAGCGCGGAAAGGGGATCGAAGTAATAAAATTGCCGAGCCGTGACTTTATCGCCAACAGTTCATCTTGATTAAGGATCTTTTAAAGAAAAGAGGCTTCAACTTTCTTCGTCCGTAAAAAAAAAGAAGAAAAAAAAACTAATTCTCGTCAATTAACCGCCGGTTAAAAACGGCCATCGGGCACGTAACGCTAGTTTACAAGGTGTTCTCGGTAATTTTCACGACGACGAAATTAGAATGAGGATCTCAAACGTCGGCTATTAGGGGTGGGTACATCAGAAGTTACGTCTTTCGAAGAACGTTGGTAACTGTGGGCAATTTACACCTCCGATTTGGTTATTATCTACCTTAAAGAGTCTAGAATGGAAGGATTTAAAGCAAAAACGATACGCATTCAACAAGTTATTGTTTTTTCTAGTTGGGCTTCATTCTTTTGGGATAAAGTAAATTATTTTCAGGGTCTCCACAGTAGATACCTGATAAGAAACGCTGCAAATTTTTTCACAAAGGGTTGGTTATTCCTCGAATTCTAATCGATTCAGGGTCCAAAAATTAGAGGAAAACAATACCCAACACGCCTAAGTCGTCGAAAATGAGGCAAATGGGGAAAACAGTGGATGTGGTGTGTCAAGGACCATTCCAATAGATTCAGGGTCCAGAATTTAGTAGAAAATGATACCCCACACGCCTAGGTACTAGAAATCTCGAAAATACACTTTCGAAATGGGTAGGTAGGACCCAAAACCTCATCCAGAGGGCGTCAATCGTTTCGGGACCCATCTCATTGGATTCAGCGTCCAAAATTTAGTGGAAAATGATACCCCACACGCCCATATAGCCAAAAATCTCGAAAATCCATTTTTCGAAATACACAATTTAGGTGGCATTCGGTTCAAGGCTCTTCTGAATCATTGCAGCGACCAAAATTCAGTAGAAAATGACTATCAATGCATGAGCTGTTCCAAAATCTCGAAAAACCATTTGTAATCAGACCTTTGGTTTACGGCGATAGGTTAGGGCCCTAACCTACTTTCAGCCAACCAATACCAAAATTGAGGCTGCAATTTCTTTGAGCAGTGTAATGTGGTAAATCGAACAGCATTTTGGACTAGGAATTCCCACGCTTTGAAAGGTATAAAGTAAACTTTATGGGGATTTCTCTCCCCATTCTCAATACGATAGGGTGTATTCCAATTCACCAACAATGGCTCTGAAGTAAACAAAAATTGTTATCCTTATGTATTGTATTTACCTGATCGAGAAGATACAAGCGATGGTTCGGCGTAAGTCACAGGCCGCATGTGTGCATGACCTGGTGGCCCTGGTTCGCCTTTGGGTCCAACAACCGACAGCCCTGGCGTGCCCTGCAAAAGGTGGAGAACGACATCAAATGAAACAGTTGTTCAGATTTAGGAATGCGTGGGTTTTGGTCGTGGGGGATAGATGGTGTGTACTCGGGATTACCAGCTAGGGTGGCCTCGTAATATGGCAGGACAGAAGAATAGCGGATGCTGAGCATGGTGCAGCCTTGTGGGCTGGATCTGTTAGGAGATAGTGTTAAAATTACGACGGCCTTACATTAGGGATAACTGTTGATATTGGCTAGACTCAAGGCACAAGGATGTAGGTGCTTCTAATCAGCTTAGTAGATTCACCAGGATATTGAAGGTGTTTGCAAATTGGTCATCGCATCTCAACACACGTTGAACAATTTGGTCGTCCACAGCACAGCTACAAGAGATCCATTCAAACTCAGAATGCTTCTTTCTCTCAACGTGGGGCACCTAATTGACTCACCGCCTGTCCTGGAGGTCCTGGCGGCCCAGGAGGTCCTGGTACGGGTATGTACTGAACAGAAACCGCGTCTTTGCCTGGGTCTCCCTTTTCACCTTTGAACTGCAACAGAGACGTTGAAGGTGAATGGATGGTGATGAGTCGCACTGGATGGATATGCAATGTGGTACTTACTGAAAGAGGATCTCCAAAAGTGTCCAACCGCAACTCGCCAGGTTCCCCTTTTTGGCCTTTGGGCCCTGGAAGACTGGCAACTCCGAATGAGCCGCCAGGTATCAAGCCCTGTGGATTGGATGGATGAAATATCGATTGATGCAACATTATTTCATGGATTTTCAACTCGAACGCAGCCTGGAACCTGTCTGCCTGGCATACTTACACCGCTGGAACCAATGCCCGGTGGACCCTCGTAGTATCGTCCTGGGGGTCCTGGTGGACCTGGTTTTCCTCGTCGGCCACGTTTCCCTCGCTCGCCCTTTGGGCCTCCTGATGGTCCAGAAGGGCCGGTGGATCCTTTGGGCCCCATTGGTCCGGACGGTCCAATATCCCCCTTTTCTCCGGGAGTACCCTGTTGAAACATTGAGGCATGGAGCATGACCAAAATCAATAAACGCTGTAAGTTCCTTCACAGGGGTTGGATATTCATTGGACCAGGTGCATTGAGACTCATTTCAATCGGTTCAGCGTCCGAAATTTAGTGGAAAATGATACCCCACACGCCTACGTACCAGAAACCTCAAAAACCCACATTCAAAACAGGTTGATGGATACCCATTTTGACCTGTAACCATTTCCGGTGGGCATCAATCGTCCCGGGATCCGTCTCATTGGATTCAGAGTCCAACATTTAGTCGAAAATGATACCCCACACCCCTAGATTGCCAAAAATTCATTTTTAAAAAGCACATTTTGACCCCTACTCCTCCCCTCTGATCCCCCAAATTTGGTCCGATCGGATTGATAAGTTTCAACGACCAACAAGACCTGGGAACGGTCCTGGCTAATAACCAACCATAATGAGAGAAACTACAATTTGCTAGAAACCAGTCGTATTTTGTACATCAGATTGATAAGATTAGATTATTTATTTATATATCTGTTACAATTTAGTGCTCCCTGTCTGACTGAGGGAGACAACACCTTTCGGTTAAATTAAGAGAACTACCGCTCGCTGATGGATGAAGCAGTGAACCGTGAGTTCTTGGAAAGTTAACCAAGTGAGAAACCACCCCCGCGGAATATTGAATTAAATTTATAAGGTCCTTCGAGAGATGAGCTAGTCTCGGTCGTATTCCGTTTGGTATTTCCGAAACTCATTACCGAATCAAGCATAACCTCCGCCCGAGGGTTTAATTTCGTGAAATGATTCGGCAGTCACGATCTCAGCAATATGACGCCAAGATCTGTCTCCTCGAGGATCGTTCAGATAAGAGGGAAATGAACACGTCGTGGATGGTAAGTGCTGGTTGATTTATTGCAGCCAATTACTTCGAAAAATGGTTCCTCATTTTCACGGCTTTTAGTACAATAGGGCAGTTCTTCTGTTTCAGGCGTCAAGCATCAAATATTGACTGTCAACGAGCTAATTTCCTCGGAGTCTCCCGTAGTCTCCTCCAGGGAGTGCTACGTGCCTGAGGGAGCTTAAACCATGACCATATTCAACTACTTACAACATTCAGGACCACATTAAGCCCCTTTTTTGCTTTCACCAACGCCAACTGAGCCAAATATCTAGGGATGACTTGACGCTCGATTACAGTGAAAAGACCATCTCATGGAATGACTTAACTTGATACTTATTATTTATGAAAGAAGCCCCGAAGCCTATCGACTTCTTGCTCCACGTCAAACCTCGACTGCTCCAATTGTAAAACCATTCAGCTTTTTCAAAATATTTCACTTTGCCAGAAAAACGCTGGTGTATTTTCCAGCTTTGATTACGCTACGTCTGCATTCTGTGACCTCAATGACAAAATCTCTCAAAAGCTACAGATGGATCAAAATTCTGCAGTCAGACTTGTGTTGCTGCTGGGGCTAGACAAACATATTATGCTGAAGTGGTTGAAGATTTGCAACAGGAGAGAACTAGCTGTAGCAGCACTCAAGTTCAAATTTCAGAAGTTCTGTAGACCTCAATATCAGCACTTTCAGCAAGTCCAGAGACCTGTCCTTCCCACCAGGCCCTGCTTGCTATTTTGTCTCTCTGAAAGTAGGTATGTAGTGCCCCCACCACTCTCGTATAGAGTTGTTCAATAAGTTGTTGGCTTCAGTATGAGACCAGCTCTCAAACAAGCCCAATTCAACATGAATACCTCTCAGGGTGGTAGGATGACACGTTTTGAAGGTCCTGCACTAAACATGTTATCAATGTCCATTCGAGAGACACAAGAAACGTAAAACGTAAACGTGTTGTTTACAACAAGAGGGTGGAGGGGGATGCATCCAGTCCTGCCAGAGCAAGAGGATACTGGTTACTAATGAGGTGAAAAGCCAACTGGCAAAAGATGAGCCTGCCACGAACCTGCATGAACCCAGGGTTGCCACCCGTTGCCATGGTTGGCTTTTAACATTGGCAGATAACTTAAGTTGCTGGTAAACTTAGGAACACTGGAATCAACTTACTGGCAGTCCATTGGCACCTGGGAGGCCGGGAGGTCCTCGCTCCCCTTCAGCTCCTTTCTCTCCTTTGAAACCTGGATCTCCTCTGTCACCTTTGACTCCGCTTCCGATAGTTGCTAAACTCTCGATATCTGCAAATCACATGAATCCAAGTCAATGCGACACAACAAAGGTTGAAGGTGTACGTTAGATCTGATGGGAAGACTTTAAAATGTGTGGGAAAACTGGGTCTTCATTCGTGTGCTATTTGTTTAGGGGTCGCAAACGTCAAGATGAATAATTTATCAAGAATAGTATGTTATCACTGTATCACTGAAAGTTAGCTAAACTATTATTGCGTATATTTACCAGTGAGTTCTGTGAAGTTTGGCGGTAGGTCTTCTCCATTCTTGAGGTGGTAAGTGATTCCAGGAGGTCCGGGAGGTCCAGCAGGTCCTTGCAAGCCGATGTCACCTGGAGAGAAGTTGCCATGAAAGGGTCATCAAGGAACAGCAATTTCAAAAGTTTTGGGGATACCAAGAAGCAACAGTTTCCCCTCAGAGAGTTCTTCAGTCAGGGTGGCCAATTCAGAGGAGGAAGATGACACAAGCGGCAGGCGGGGTGGTGCTATTGTCACTGTTTGGATTGGACCGTTACTTGCTCCATTATTGATAAGAGAGCTCTCTATCTATAACCTATAATCTGGGATCTTCCCATTATCACGCTCCAATCTCCCTTATCTTATAAAAATTCGCTACCACATACGATTTTGAAGGATGCCGAACCCAGTAGTAATTTCTTCACAAAACGATAACCGCATTTTGACCATTACATTTTGATACACCATAGAAGTAAATTTGACTATATTTGAGAAATAATCAAATACTATTTGACACAGCTAACTTTGAGGTACATTTCTTGGTGAAACCAAATCAATCCTCAGATTTTATTATATATTTGTACACAAATTGATCAATATCCAGGCTTACTAGTTCAGATTTTGGTTAGTTATCTCTTAAATAATTCCCCAAATTCGCATAAGAAAACATTTCTGAGCGTTTTAAGGTGTCTAGATCGAAAAATGTCCGTTCGCCCGATCGGACCAAATTAGGGGAGGGGAGAAGGGTTCAAAATGTGTTCTTTGAAAAATGGATTTTCGAGATTGTCGTTGATTTAGGCGTGTGGGGTATCATTTTCCACTAAATTTTGGACGCTGAAAGCAGTGGGACGGGTCCCAGAATGATTGGTGCCCGCTGGAGGTGTGTACAGGTCAAAATTGGTTCGTACCGACCTATTTCAACTGTGGATTTTCAAGATTTCTGGTACCTAGGCGTGTGGGGTATCATTTTCGACTGAATTTTGAACGCTAAATCGATTGAAATGAGACCGGAACACTCTACATTCACTGTTTTCCCCCCATTTTCACTCCTGGTCTGAAGAATAATCAACCCCTGTGAATGAATTTGCAGAGTTTATCCTATGTTTAAAAGAATTTCTTTGTTTTGTTTAAGTAATGCTCCCAACGAGGTAAAACGTGCTCACTGCTTGAGAATTAACGTTAACTATGAGTGAAGATGAAAGGAGCAGAACAAGAAAAAACGGTTTGTGGACAGGTTTGAGATATAATTAAGGACAAATAGTTAGCTCAGTGAACATTTGAGGACGTTACTCAAGTTGAGCCTCACCAGAAGACAGAAAAGAGACCAAGGGGTAAAAAGCTTCAAGAGGAGGAGTTTACTTGGGGTGTTTCGTGACGTCACATGAAGTCTGGTAGTGGAAGGGGCTCAACACAACAGGAACCTGAGGCTGTTGGTGTCAGGCAGTCACCCAAAACGGTAGTATAACACCAGAAACATGTTCATATCTTCAAATCTGTCGGGTCGTACACGCAGGATAGGGACCTTCATAAACATGGTAACTTTAAGGATAATCCTCGGACCAGGCGCATGGTGACTCATTTCAATCGATTCAGCGCCCAAAGTTTAGTGGAAAATGACACCCCACACACCTAAATTGCATAAATCTCGAATATTCTTTTCTCGAAATACACATTTGACCCCTACCCGCCCAAAATTGGTCCGATTGGGCTGAAAAGTTTCGAGTACCAACTAGAGCCAGAAGCGGGTCTCTGACCCAAATTTCAGATTTTTAGAAAAAATTTTACTACCAGAGTCGGCGTGGACGGCGGACGGACATTTGCTTATTATGATCTAGACACTTAGAAACGTCCAGAAAATTTTGTTGGGCCGAATCGGAGAGATTGACTTTTTGCATGAAAACATTTGGCATGGGTCGCTCGCACGTCAAAAATTAAATGTCTTCCTTCAAGAATTTCCGTTGTCGAAATGATGAGATAATTGACTTGAAACACCAATTTATTGAAATTCTTATCGCTTTAAAAATAAAAAAAAGTGTTCCATTCGAGCGAGGGATCCACGCATTCTCTCGGTCCGTTTGGCCGTTTCCGCTAAATTTATTTCCCTCCTTTTCGTCAAACCTAATCTTCCCGAAGGTTAACCAGAGGAACGTGATAAATTCCTTCGGCCGATTAAGGGAAAATCCCTCGTCCGCTCTGTTGGCAGAAGTTCAGAGCGGGGATACGTTTTTGACCGAAAACCAACCCTTTCGAAGAGGCTTCCAAATCAGTTCGGTGCCCTCCCAGGCTTCAGAGCAAAGAGAGAGAAAAAAAAGAAAAAAAAAAAAAAAAACTTGAGGGAAACAACTGATTGCTCAAGAAGGGCAGAACCAGCTCTCAGCCCTTTTGCTCGCTAACATCTATCCCGTAACCGCACTTGTTTACGCAGCTTTCTTTTTTTTTATCGCCTTCGTTTATTCACACCGAGATTTCATTTCCGTATTTCATTGTCAGCTCTTTCCCTTTTCGAAACGTAATAGCAGCGGGAGTATCCTGTCGGCCCAACTTTTTGACACTTTTTCCCTTCTAAAGGGAAAGGAAACTGTTGAATATCGTCACTGAGGGGGAGTGTCAACAAGGGTCGATTGTGTCTCGAAGTTCGCGCATATTGACATGGGTGAGTAAAGTTCTTTGATGTATGAACAAGGGTGCCAATACCAATTAAATCATCAATACCTATAAAATTCTATTTAAATTCAGAGAATTACGTGGTCAATTCGGTCTTTTATATCAGTAAAATATAATGAACATGGAACGAGAGGTGGGGACTTAAAGGGTGGGCAGGAAACAAATTAATCAAGTGAAATAATAGGAAGGGGGGAGTGGCAGATTTTGAGTTTGCATGTGCCCCCTGCCCTTTGGAGTGGCCACTACCCCCCCCCCCCCCTGAAACCTTGACAACTTCCACCAGTTAAGCCGCGTTTACACCAAATGCTGTCAGCAAATGTTGGCCAGCTTTTGTTGGCAGCATTGCTATCAACAAATGCTGGCAGCAAATGTTGGCGAATTCCCTAGACCAGTGGCTCTCAACCTTTTTGGGATCACGGAACACTTTTAAGTGGTCTCGATTTTGGCGGAACACCATTATCATAAAATTTGTAAATCTAATGTAAATCACACAAAATAATTGGAAGATTAATATTTAATTGAAATAAAGATATATATTACATGGTAACTTATTTTAATGAGAAATTTGCGCTTGACGACCTTTACAAATTTCCTCAAGGTTGGGTCTTATGTAAGAGAGCGCTACTCTCATTTCTTCTTCTAAATTGGTAAGTCTTTCTCTTTTTTTGCTTTTAATATTTGTTAGAGTTGAAAATCCAAGTTCGCACAGATAGGACGTCGAAAAGAGCAATAAGATATTCAACGCTCGTTTTGCAATAAATGGATGTTCATTCTCGATGGAAATCCAAAACCTTTCCACTCCTTCTTCTTTGAATTTTAGTTGTAACGTTCGATCCGTTGATATATTAATAAACTCATCTGCTTCCTGAATAGAAAAATCTTGGTTCATTATATCAAATTCACCAAATGGATTTCGCACCCAATCAAAGTCTTCAATATTAAGAGATGGAAAGTAATGGGTTATTTTGTCTTGCAATATTGACAAATGCTCTGCCACATTTGAAATCATTTCGTTAATGTTAACAATATTTTCCGTTGCTAATAACGGAAACATATCAAATTTGCGATTTTGAGCAATACGATTTGTCCAAAGTAAAAGCTTTTTCTGGAAAGCCAGCAATTTGTCTGTGGATGTCAGAATATTTTCATTTCTTCCTTGAAGAGATGTATTGACTGAATTTAAGTAGCTGAAGATATCGGCTAAATATGCTAGCTTAGTACACCATGCATCATTTTCCAAATATTTTACGTATACATCATTACCCTCTTGTCTAAAAAAAACTAGCAATTCCTGTTTCAACTCATGAACTCGGGTTAGCACTTTTCCTCTTGAGAGCCACCTCACTTCAGAGTGCAAAAGCAAACATTCATATTTGGATTCCATGGTGTTACAAAGTTGTTTCAACATACGGGTTTTTAATGGTCTCGATTTAATATAATTCACCATATGTACGACTTGTTCCAAAACAGAGTTTAAGTTTGCTGGTAGACTCTTCGAAATCAAAGATTCCCTGTGCAGAAAGCAGTGAGTAGAGACTATATTTGAATTTATTGCTTTAACTCGACTACAAAATCCCTTAATACTGCCACGCATGGCTGGAGCTCCATCAGTACAGATTCCTGTGCAATTTTCCCAGGATAATTTCCATTCTTCCAAATAAGATGATACTGAATTATATATGTCTTCTCCAGTTGCGTGACCAATAAGTGTCCGTGCTGACATTCAGTCCCAGACAAGTCCACGGCAGAGCATGCGCAGTATAACTTGTCAGTCGTCCACTCCGGACAAGTCAGGGACTATCTCCGCGAACATACCTAATATTATTGACTGTTCCGCGAAAATTTAGAATAATATTGAATTTTTTTGCTAAATTTCAAATAATTAACAAAACTATGTAGTATTTATTTTATAGTAATAAAAAAATTACTTTTTCTTATTATATTATATTCAAAATTTTCGCGGAACACCTGGGACAGCTTCGCGGAACACCAGTGTTCCGCGGAACGGCGGTTGAGAACCACTGCCCTAGACTGATCAACATGTGTTGACAACATTTTGCGTAGCGCTTTGGTGCGTAGTTGCATTCGGCATTCCAAGATGTCAACACTCGAGCCAACCACATGCGCTAAGGTAAGTGTTGCCAACATTGTTGACGGTCGCTTAGCCCCATCAACATTGCTGCCAGCATATGTTGGACAACATTCTTTGATCTTTACCGACTACTGGTGGGTAAATGCTGCCAACACTCTTCGGTGCTGACAGCATTGTTGGCAGCAAATGTTGACGGAATTAAAAGTACGATTTTTGTAAATGTTATCAGCTTTTACTGGCAGCAATGTTGTCAGCTCCAGTGTAAACGCGGCTTTACTCACATCCAAAGTCCCATTGTGGACTGCCATCTGGTGGACCATTGAGAGCAGGTACATAATATTTTCCCAAAACATAGTGAGTCCAGTGGATGTTACCCTCATACAAGTTTTTGTGATTAACTTTGACTTATTTGTCTCATTATTACTGTTGACAGCATGAGAAGAAGGAGTCAAATTGTCTCATGAGTATTGCTGATACTATAGCAAAAATACATGTGTTCTATAGCTTGTCGGTAATGAAAAGAGTACGTAGGAGTCGCTGCCTGGCGGAGAAGAGGCACGTTAAAGCCAAGCGCTTGGAAAAAAGAGGAAATTTTTCTTGTTGCGTTGGCAACACTGGTTTGCCGTTCACCGAGCGGTGCTTATCAATTTTCGCAAGTCGATTCAGTGCTGATGTTGATGGGGAGAAAAATCGTACAAACGGGAAATTTTCCCCGCTTTTTGTTTTGCTGCTTCTCCACCAGGCAGTGACACCAACGTCTTCTTTTCTGTGTTTTTGAGAGTTAGTACCGTGCGGGGTATAACTTTCCACTAAATTTTGAACGATGAATCGACTGGAATGAGTCTTCATGCTCCTTGTCTGAGGAATAACCAACATCTGTGAATTCGCAGCGTTTTTTCATGAAAGCTCGGTTGTAACCTGACTGAGAGTGAAACCTACCCTGTTGGAAAATTCATCCCCATGCTCAAACAACCCAAATCCACTCAACTAGTTGTACAGCGCTAAAACCAACCTCTCATCTTAAAAATACATAAATTTGAGAAATTAATCATGATTATTTGTGGATGGATGAAATTTGTGAGTGTGGAGGGAAAATGTGAGGGATATTTTGAGTGATTTTCCTTGTGAAGTGTTTGGCAGCACTGGTCCACATTCGCCTTTTGCGAATCACCACTTGGATCAGGGAGGATGGCAAATTAGCTGCTATTCTACAAATCAGACGGACTTTATTGTGAAGTTGATGAAGTTTTTGGTTGAGGCATTTTCAGCACCATGAAGAAAAGCAATGGAAGAGTACACTAGTATAATTGGGGTCCTTGCTGATGTAGGTAATGGATGCGTATTGATATGATTTATACCTGCTTCCTCAGCAGAGAGAGAATCCACTGTGTCGAGTCAGCCCCCCCCCCCCCCCCCAACATGGTCCTTCGTGTTTACCCTACAACCGGTTGTGTGGCCCTTTTCAGGGCGGACGTCGCCCTCTAAACGCGGTTGTTCCGTGTTGACTAACTGCCTATTACATCTGTGATGGAGTAGCTCGAGCTACCCCTGGTTTTCCCTCTCTGGCGCTCTTCCAAACGAGTTCGGCTTCTGGGGGCTGCTGGTCTAACGTTTGTACCCGCACAACACCGCATTCTCGCGTACGTTACCTTTCCTTTCCCACGTGAGATGAATTCATTTTTCACCCCCCCCCCCCCCCCCAAGCTACATAACCACCTCCTGTATGAAGGCTACCGCTCGCGAGAACACGTTCATTTACAACCGCCCACACCTAGTCCGTTCATTAAGCTGGAATCCTCGGAACGAGCTCGGCAATTCGCAGGGTCCCGTCATTGCTTCTCCACCACATTAGGTAGCACTATTGCTTTTTTTTTAAAAAAAAGCAAACCCAACACATTTCTTCTCAGAAGAAAATTCCCTGCAGCATCAGACATTTTTAAAAATTATCTGTCTCACGGTTGGGAGTGGATTGAAGAAACTGTAGACTGGAACAGAGAACATTTTCAACCATGCCAGTGTCTTTCCAAATGGAGCCAAAATATGACAGTATAAGTTTCATGAGTTTTTGGTCAATCAACCTATGTTTTCATGCAAAAGGTCAATCTCTCCGATTCGGCTCAAAAACTATTTCTGGACGTTTCATGGTGTCCAGATCAAAAAAGGTCAATGTCCGTCCGCCGTACGCCGTCCGCGCCGTTTTTGGTAAAAATTTTGGAAAAATTTCTAAAAATCTGAAATTTGGGTCAGGGGTCTGTTCCTGGCTTAGGACGGCCCTCAAAACTTTTCAGCCCGATCGGACCACATTTGAGTGGGGTAGGGGTCAAAATGTGTATTTCGAAAAATGGATTTTTGAGATTTTTGGCAATCTAGGTGTGTGGGGTATTATTTTCCACTAAATTTTGGATCCTTTTGGAATTTTGGAAATTTTGGAATTTAAAAATAGATTCAGCGTCCATAACCTCTTGCGGTGGGTGCCAATCGTTCCAGGACCAGTCTCATTGAATTCAGCGTCCAACATTTAGTGAAAAATGATACCCCACACGCCTAGGTACCAGATATCTCGAAAACACACTTTCTAAATGGGTAATAGATAGCCATTTTGACCCATAACCTCTTCCCGTCGGTGCCAATCGTTCTGAGATCCTTTTCATTGGATTCAGCGTCCAGAATTTAGTGGAAAATGATACCCCACACACCTAGATTTAAAAAAATCTCAAAAATCAATTTTTCAAAATTCACATTTTGACCCCTACCCCACCCAAATTTGGTCCGATTGGGTTGAACAGTTTTGAGGACCAACTAGAGCCATGAATGGACCCTAACCAAAATTTCAGATTTTTTGAACAATTTCTATTACCAAAGTCGGCGTGGACGGCGGACGGACATTTGCTAATTTTGATCTGGACACCTTGAAACGTCCAGATATTTTTTATTTAAGGTTATTCCTTGAATAATCAACCAAAATAGGTATACCCATTTGCTTACGATGATGTGAGTTCATCCTCTTTGCCGTGAGGTAGAACTTCAATACCTGTCACGTTCAATTCAGTCGTATTCGGACTTGACTGAATTCATTCTCGTATGGTCAACAGTCATTGAAATCAAAAACCTTCGTAAGGATAAAGGGCACATAAGGATCTTATTTCTACGAACATTATTTCCAGGCGATGTCCTGCATCCGTCCAGAAGGATTATAGATCAATTATAGATAGACACTTGAATATGTCCTCAGTTGAGGTTACTTTGAATGCTTTCCAAGAAAATTTACGACGGTCCCCATAATCATAACCGCAGCAGTCTCAAGTTACTGAAGGGAAATGGAAGATTTGCTTTGAAACGACCAAACATGGCGGGCATTATCCTCGTTTCCCGTCGGGTCGTGCCCTTCCGGTCTATCCGATGAAGGAAAATAACTTGACCCTCGCCAGACTCCTTTAGTAAACAGCTGTCGACAATAATCTCATTATTCCCGGCAAGATGGGAATTATCATAATAAATTACCTTTCTAACATGACGGATTTAATACCCCAAGTGGCGGAGCAGGATGGTAGAATATTTATCAACTAACTCTTGGAACGGGAAGAAAATAATTTTAGTTGAAAACAACATGAACTTATCAGATTAAGTGAACTAATTTGGTTGAAAAAAGGGCTGAGTAGCCAACAGAAATACAAGGACATCTTGACGAAATGGAGGGATGTCTACTTCTCCACCCAGAATGATAAGGGATATTGGGATAAGGATATGAGGAGTCTTATACTGGCTTTGAGCAGTTTGCTCAGTATGGAGCTTACCTCGAGCAGTAATACACTCAGAGGGACAGGTTTCTGGCTCAGATTGTGATGGCCTTGATCAGTATGGGACAGCATATCATCCGCAGTGCTCGCTGCTTCCTAGTCTGTTATCGAGTATGTCTCTGAGTTGTACAGCTTATGTACTGTTTAAGGCTTCCGTTGCCTGGTGGAAGTGACAAATTACTTCTGTGCTCGAACTTGATGTTCCTCTTGCCGGTCAGTATGACTCCCAACATCCTTTCCTGTGTCGGGGCAGATTGCTCAGTGTTTGCTTTAACAGCAATACATGAGTAGCTGGAGCTCTTGATGAGAACTGACCACACCTGGTTTGGTTTCTTCCAGCTACTGACGTCGAGGATGATGGTGCCGTCAGGATGGCCGTGTAGGCGCCTGGCTACTCATACAAGATCACAGGGCTATCAGTAAGATCGTCAGCAATGCGCCCTGGATGGACGAGTGGGAGAAGGAGTTGCAGGGGTGCGGTCATCCCCTTGGCGTGTACCTTTTGGTTGGTTATTCCTTGAATAATCAACCTATGTTTTCATGCAAATGGTCAACCTCTCCGATTCGGCTCAAATTTTTTTTCTGGACGTTTCATGATGTCCTGATCAAAAAAGGTCAATGTCCGTCCGCCGTACGCCGTCCATTGTCCGCGCCGTTTTGGGTAGAAAATTTTCTAAAAATCTGAAATTTGGGTCAGGGGTCTGTTCCTGGCTTAGGACGGCCCTCAAAACTTTTCAGCCCAATCGGACCAAATTTGGGCGGGGTAGGGGTCAAAATGTGTTTTTTGAAAAATGGATTTTCGAGATTTTGGGCAATCTAGGCGAGTGGGGTATTATTTTCCACTAAATTATGGACCCTGAATCGATTGGAATGGGTCCGGGACCCGCCACACCCACTGTTTCCCCCATTCGAGGAATAACCAACCCGTGTGTAAGAATTTGCAGATTTTTTCTTTGTCAGTCCTAGTCGAGTCACCAACTTTGCTGTCCTGTGCCTTTCCGTTTTGCCACCTATTCCTAACATTCTTAATTTGTTTACTTAACACTATTTTCAATATAGTCAGTTTATTCAGGTTATCGTTTACGCCATGGACTCTTATCGGGAAGAAGATGAGTTGGGTGAAGAAGAGGAGGATTACCGGGAAAGGGCAGTTCTCGTTTTCAAGTGTTTAACTATCAAATTATTATCAATATTACGTAATGTCCAAGAAAAAACCAAATGTTACAGGTAATGTTAGATTCATACGTCCCTATTTATACGGTTCCGTGACTCGCTTAAATATAAGGGATTTGGAAACTGGTTGCCAATATGTGCCCTGATAATGCCAAGCCTGGTCCTGGCAATACGTTGCATTAAAGGATGTTTTTTAACGCCACCTTTAATTTATCATTAATTTATAAGACGAAGATTTCTCTCCAACATCCATGACCGTCAGCCTCACTCATGCTCGCCCCAGTTGCCAAAGGTTTTTTGCATCATTTGCAACTCAGGATACTCAAATTTGGCAAAGTGCATGCACTTTCTGCGTTGAACTGCGTTTCTTGAAAAATGTGCGGGTATTATGATATGGAAATGTGTGGCTAAACAAAACAATCCCTTCTTTTGTTGTTTGTACAAATTCATTCATTCATAAAAATGCATGTTCATGTTTGAAAATTAGTCAAAATATGAAGTAGGGGTTCTCGGAGTGTCTGTTATCATGGGCAATGTAACTGGCTTTGAAAGGTTGAGTTATTGTGACGGTAAATTTGGGCCATTTAGGGTTCGTCTCTCTTTTGTGTTATTTTTCGTTTCGAGTCGCTGGCTCGTATTTGTTTTGGGTAAAACGTTTCGTCCGAGGGAACATCAGAGTCCACTCCAATTGGAGGGCAAGTCGAGGGAAAAGGTGTCACTTTGTAACGTCTGCGGTCGACGGGAACGTAGGGAACCCGCCGTGAAGAGACGTGGCTCGCACTCACCCGTGTTTTCTCCACTCCGTCCCCTTCCACACGGACACGACACGGAAATCCCCTTCGGACAACCTCCGACGGACAGATATTTACTTACCTTTGTCCCCTTTGACGGCGGGGCGGCCGTTCTGGCCTGGAACGCCTGGAACGCCGTTTTGTCCCGGCTCACCTCGCTCGCCTTTGAAGCCCTGGAGCCCCGCCGGTCCTTGATGCCCCTGCAAAGATCAACCGTCTTGAGTCGGATCGTTCAGCCGGGGGGAAATGGCAACTATGAGAGCTCAGAGGAGAGAAAGTGGGCATGCAATAGTACACCCCCCCCCACCCCCACCCCCTTCATACCTAGGAATGTTAGATTAGTTCGCATCATTCCAAGTAGGTCAACACAATTTCTACAGGATACCTGCCAGGTAGATGTACACTAATATTAAATAATTTGATTATTTAAAAATGCATTAAAAATAATTAAAGGTTTTTCGTCTTATCAAAGATTATACAAACCAAATTGAAGGATCAATTTCTATACCCTTTTTGTTTAACCCCTGGAATGGATGAATGAGTCATTTTGACTCCGCGCCGCACTAAAATGTTCAGGGGGGGAGAGGTGGGAGCAGCTCCTCCTTCCAGGTATGCATCTACCCATCTGCTGCACCAGTGTTGCAGCAAGATGTTCTCCAGTGGCGCATTCAAACGGTAAGTTAGTAAGCCCAAGGTGTCAGATTGACTCATTCTTGCAATAAGGTGCATGGATTCGGCCATCTTGACTCCTTTCTTCCATCATGCACTTCCTGCTTTGGTCAATTTGACTCATATTTCTTCCATTGCAAGCCTACTGAACCAGAGTGACCTACCATTCTCCATGTAAAACCTTGTTGTCACAAATCGATTTCAACCATTTTACATTCTTTCCTTGCTTGACCAGTTATGTTGGTCAAGTGCGCCAAATTATCGGTGTTTCTTCACTGAATTTCATACACATGAAATGAACCACTTCTTGTTTACCTATTGATCTATGAATATGAATTATACTGGATTTGATAATTGAACAACACTTAGTCACTTGTACGAATTATATTCTTGAATCTCAACAAGCTCTAGGACCGCCACGACCAGAAAGATGACGCCAAGCGTCAGTAGAGATTAATCAAGGAGGCCTCACAGTGTTGACAACTGCGAGGTGAACTTCATTATTTTGATATGACCTGATATGACATTATAAAATAGTATTGCTTGTTGTTTATGAGAGAGTAATATTTCTTCTATATTTTCTTGAGGTTTCTCTTCTATCAAGACAGGTAGATCATATCTCAACGAAGTAAGGATATGACTGGTAGTAGTTGATTCTTCTCCCGCTAGGTAGGTAGTTGGTGCAGGGAGCGATTTGAGCTGTCCCGAGTGGTCAAATATTTAACGAAGTGTTTTTTTTAACAATATTTTGAACATTGCGTGTGTTAACAGCTGTCATATATAAGCACAACTTCTTCAGAATTCAAAATGAAAAAGCTGCTCAGATCAACTCAGCAGAAAAAAACTAATGGGGCAAAAGTGGCAAAATCAAAATGTAAATGACACCAGGAATCCTGAAGTGCTCATCAAGAAAAGGGGCAAGGATGCAGTCAAAATGACTCCGAATTCTTCCAATGAAGAGGGCAAAAGTTATTCTTCCATTCCAGGGTTAAAAAAACAAATCATGGTTATAAAAATTCGTACTAAATATGAAATGGGACGTCCCAGTATGCACAAAGTGCATTTGCAATGTGCAAAAATATGCATGTGCAAGCTAGAATTCCATAATTATACAAAATTTTCAGGGTTTTCAGCGCAGATTTTGAAATTAACGCGAAAAAAACTATTTCCGTCATCTTCCAATTTGACATAAAAACGCCTCAAATTCGAACTAAACCCTCAAATTGACACGTAATATCGTCAAATGTATTTCTTAAAAGTCCGTATATATGAGCTAAACGTCAAAATAGACAAAAATGTACCCTTCGAATTAACGTAAAACCCTTAAAATTAACAATAGGAACGTCTAAATTTGTAAATGAAACTCATCAGTTGATAAAAAAAAACCCTCAAAATTGAGGAAGAAAAAGAAAATTGAAGAACTATTATTTTGAAGAGTGTAAAAACCTCCAAAGTAATGTATCAAATCCTTAAAATCGAAAATTAAAATTTTTGTTGTTGAAAAGTGTACAACTTTTACATCGATTTAGTAATGTGTGAAACACCTAAAGTGAATAAAAGCTCCAAATTTATTTCTAAAACGTCAACATTGAGTATCATCACTTCTAAAAAGGGATATTGGAGGAACCATCATTTTGAAAAGTTTTAAAATGTAAAACCGTGTGTGTAAAGCGTATTGTAACGATTTATGTTCTTAGTAAATAATTTATTAACAATTGTTCACGTGAGTACATACACTGTTCACATTCGCGCACTTACACAATGACAGAATCACAATACACGATTGTAAGCGGTAGTCGCACTATTTATAACGCGGCACGGCACGATTTATAACTTGAAGCGTCTATATCCGGACTCCGAATTGAACTGCACCGGGCGGCGCTCGTGGGCCCGTTTTTATACCTGGTGCCCGGTCGAGAACGTTCGGGGACGAACGGGGAGGTTCCCGAATGTTGGAGACCTTAAACCTCCACAGGTCGCCGACCTTGCGACGCCAGTAGCCCATTTGACCGGCGCCAGTGTGAGCTCGCAACAGTATGTACGAAATTGTCAAAATTGACGCGTTTAAGCGATAACATATTCATAAAACGTCCACCTTCATGGGTAAAACACCTAAATTGATCAAAAAATGGGACTTATAACGTAATGTGAGGAATCATTTTTAGAAAATTGAAAAAAACCGCCACATTAATGTGTGTATCCCTTGAAATCCACGCAAAAGAACATCCAAATTGATACCTAAAACCTACGAGTTGATGAGTAAATAAAACCTCCAAATTGAGTGGACGTGAAAAGCCCTACATCAACGTAACATTATCTAAATACAAGTTGAATTTTCAATCAAATTTACTGTCCTCAACTGAAACAAGGGATTTTCAATACAGCATAAGGTCAGCCCACGTCTGAATTAGTGTGACCTTTGACAATATACACTTGACGGTACGTAATGAAAATGAATATTAAATGAATACGAACGGGAAATGAGAACCTTTGAAGTGCATTAATACGTTAGAGATCTCAAGTTTAAATTTCATTTGTGGGACAGTGTTGTCCGCTGTTTTGTTTCAAATATCATGTATAACCGCCAATTGATTGTCAACGGTTTATAGCCCAGTCAAATAGTAGTTTTTACAATGAATAATTAGGGTAGAAGGTTTTTTGACTGATTATTACGTTTTTTGGTGTGCTGAATCTGAAGTTTGCCAACAAAAAAAGACTGCTTCACTACAAAAATCGCAAAAAACCCTAAAAATTTTGGACTTTTTTCACGAAATTGCTTATAAGTTGAAAAATACGCATCCTACGAAATTTGTTATTATATACAAAATTAAAGTGGATAAAATTTCCTTCAAGATGCACTGGTCACATTTAAATTTTGAGTGCAGAGAACCACCGCTAGAGCGAGCTGAAAAGAGCAACTTTTTAGCACTTGGGCAAAAACAAGAGAAACGCAACCTTGGACGCTTTCTTATCTCATTTCCTCAATGAATACATTATTTTTAACGAGTTTTATTCGAATTCTAATGTGTTTACAATATTACGGAGTCCTTGAAAAGTATAGCAGAGTGGTTCAGATTCGGATTCAGCACACCGAAAACATAAGAATCCGTCGGAAACCTTCTACTCTAATCAAAATGTGTTTTTCAAAAAATGGATTCTCGAGATTGTGGCGTGTGGGGTATCATTTTCTACTAAATTTTGGACGCTGAATCCAATGAGATGGGTCCTGGAACGATTGGCACCCACCAGAAGAGGTCATGGGTCAAAATGGGTGCTTATTTACCCATTTCAAATGTGTGTTTTCGAGATTTCAGGTACCTAGACGTGTGGGGTATCATTTTCCACTAAATTTTGGACCCTGAATCGATTGGAATGAGTCTCCATAATCCTAATCCGAGTAATAACAAACCCCTGTGAATGAATTTGCAGCGTTCTTTTACTAACAGCCATTTCTGAACACCAAATGACTGGGATATTATGCATTTTATTCACATTAAAAGAAAAAGTAGAACGATATTTCGGCAGTGACGTTAAAAAACCCATTTATTGACCAATTAAATTGATTATTCTGTTGAGAACTAATCGATTCTGAATCGTATATTCAAGAGTAAACTCAAGTAGGAACATTTTCACATTTCTCAAGGGTTATTCAAGGGAATAAGTAACCGAGAGGCCCTTCGCGTTGTAATTTTATTCAAAGTTGAAAAAGAAGGAAAAACTCGAAGAAATCCGTGAGAAAGAGAAACGACCGTGGAATTTTCCATGACAATTTAAGCCGCTCAAGTAAATATTTTTCCCTTTAACGTACGAATTTAAGTTCAATTCGAATACCGTGCAATTACAACGTGATTTATCAACGAATTATTTGACTTGTTAGGCTATTTCCATTAAATCCGATTTGCATTTCAAAGTCGGTAAAACGTGAAAAAGAAGATCACGTTCGGGGAATTGACCGAATTGAGTGTTAAAACCCTTCAAACTGTGATAACCGAAGTGATGACGTCATAGGGGACGATAGGCGTTGAATCAACAGGTTGAGCTTTATTCAAAACGGTCCCTTTTCGACAGTATTGTATGAATTGTGAGTAATGTTCGATGTGTCATCAAGCCACACGAGTATATTTCTACTGAATGTCACATAAGTTGTCTCCTCCCCCTCCTAAAACCGTCCAAATAGAAGTAAACAAAAGATTTTTTTTTGAATCTTCATATTATTTTACAAAGAATCCACTTCGTATTTTGGCACCCCACGCAACTGCGCAATCATGCGAAAATGAAACTAACATCAATTTTGAATAGGAAACCCAAATTTTTATTGTAGATTCGGATTCTACCAAAAATTTCATGCAAATTCGATCCGTCAAATACTTTTTTTTATTTCATTATTTCTTTTGGTTGGTTATTCCTTGAATAATGACCAGATTTTTAGAAAATTTTATACTACCAAAAACAGCGCGGACGGCGTACGGCGGACGGACAAAGACCTTTTGGTTGGTTATTCCTTGAATAATCAACCTATGTTTTCATGCAAAAGGTCAACCTCTCCGATTCGGCTCAAATTTTTTTTCTGTACGTTTCAAGGTGTCTAGATCAAAAAATGTCAATGTCCGTCCGCCGTACGCCGTCCGCCGTCCACGCCGTTTTAGGTAGTAGAAAATTTTCTAAAAATCTGAAATTTGAGTCAGGGGTCTGTTCCCGGCCTAGGACGGTCCTCCAAACTTTTCAGCCCAATCGGACCAAATTTGGGCGGGGTAGGGGTCAAAATGTGTTTTTTGAAAAATGGATTTTCGAGATTTTGGGCGATCTAGGCGAGTGGGGTATCATTTTCCACTAAATTTTGGACGCTGAATCCAATGAAATGGGTCGCAGAACCCCTACCCCGCCCAAATTTGGTCCGATCGGGCTGAAAAGTTTGGAGGACCGTCCTAGGCCGGGAACAGACCCCTGACCCAAATTTCAGTTTTTTAGAAAATTTTCTACTACCTAAAACGGCGTGGACGGCGGACGGACATTGACATTTTTTGATCTAGACACCTTGAAACGTCCAGAAAAAAAATTTGAGCCGAATCGGAGAGGTTGACCTTTTGCATGAAAACATAGGTTGATTATTCAAGGAATAACCAACCATGAGGTCAATGCCCGTCCGCCGTACGCCGTCCGCGCCGTTTTTGGTAGTAGAAAATTTTCTAAAAATCTGAAATTTGGGTCAGGGGTCTATTCCCGGCCTAGGACGATCCTCAAAACTTTTCAGCCCGATCGGACTAAATTTGGGCGGAGTAGGGGTCAAAATGTGTTTTAAAAAAATGGATTTTTGGGGCTATCTAGGCGATTGGATCATTTACCTCTAAAAATTGGACGCTGAATCGAACAAAATGGGTCCCAGAACGATTGGCGCCCACCGGAAGAGGTTTTGGGTCAAAATGGTTATCTATCTACCCATTTTGAATAAGTGTTTTCAAGATTTCTGATACCTAGGCGTGTGGGGTGTCATTTCCCACTAAATTTTGGACCCTGAATCGATTGGAATGGGTCTGGGACCCGCCACACCCACTGTTTCCTCCATTTTCCCCATGATGAAGAATTGTGTCTCCATGCGCCTGGTCTGACGAATAACCAACCCGTGTGTAAGAATTTGCAGCGCTTTTAATAATGCTATGCATACCTATCAAATTATTTCGTTTTTTACTTTTTATATATTCGGTTACCTTGTTTGGCGACTGTGGCCATATGTGAAGTACAACTTCTGGTTAGGTGTAAGAGTGATCGTGTGCCATCAAATCGCGCCAGATTTATAAATCAATCAATTAATCCTTTTTGTGGGGGAGGGGGTAGGGGGGTTAACTTGTGGGACACCCTGCATGTATTTACCCTGTCTCCTTTGGGTCCTTTGAGTCCAGCTTCGCCTCGTTCGCCTTTCGTCCCTTGTGAGCCACGTTCGCCTTTGGGGCCCTGAGGACCTGGTTCGCCAGGCTCGCCTTTCGGTCCTGGGGACCCTGGTCGTCCCATTGCGCTGTCAAATCCACCGCCCATTATTGCTTCCTGAAACAATAAATCACCACAAAAAAAAAAAAATTTTAAAATGGAAGACAACCAGAACTTATAGCTTGTGATAACAACAGGATTGGGTTGTGGTGGGCTCTCGAACGAGAGAGGACAATCAGCTCATATAGCCAGCATTCCTCCCCTGGTCAGTTGCCAGCCGCTGCTACGGCAGACTCACGTGAGTGTGGTAAGCCCCTGGATAACTCTACTCGGATACTTTCTGGTGAACGCAGTCCCTACAAACAATAATTATGTGCCCGAGATACCTACATTTGAGATATTCCCAGGGGTCAACCCCCCCAAAGGGTGGTCGGATGGCTGAGGTCGTTAAGACGTCGATACCTTGGGCTCAAGACTGGTCAAAGTTTCGAGGATGCTGGTGCAAGTCCAGCACCCCTCCCCCCCCCCCAGGCCGAGAATTTCTTGACGTTGTGAGGCCAACTGAGTACTGGCAGAAAGGATCCGAAAAGAGTTGTCCAGGGGCTTAAGACACACGTTTGTGTCTGCCTTAGTAGCAATTGGCCAGGGGTGGAACGCTGGCTCAAAAAGCTGATCGCAATTGAATCTAATCCAAGGGCTATTTCAGCAACAGGAGCGTACTGTGCTACAAATGAGCTACAGCTCTGGTATTTTTCAGCAGATTTTGTCAATGTAGAGATGTTTGAAAATCCGGCCGCCAGGAATCGCATGAGGAAGAGACCAACGACATCTCAAAGAAATGAGTCTGACTAGAGAACAGAACTGCATTGTAGCGCTCTCTCGCCTGTTGGTTACGTTTTGGAAGGTAATATGCAGGTAATATGGCGGCTGTTTGCCGCCCACGTGATCGGTTGAAGGTTATCTGCATCGCCAGGGCAAAGGATCTTCCTGACCTTTTGAACGTTCCTGCTCATTATCTTGCAGCCTTCTTCAAAAACTACTACTAAATTCAGAATGAGTTGCTGGAGGAACGGGCGTTATCAAACCCGACTAAAATGCATACATTCTCGTCTTTGGAAGAAATTGAAGAAAGTAGGATAGGAATTCAATATGTAAACCCGTCTTTGTGCTGATCAAGTTGAAATTCCCAGACTGTTAACTCGTCTAGTGGCCTGATTAGGGAACTACTGAAAGAAAACTTCCAAAACGCTCTCTGGTGGCCTGGTTAGGGAAGTACTGAAAGTATACTTCCAAAACGCTCTCTGGTGGCCTGGTTAGGGATGTACTGGAAGGAAACTTCCAGAACGCTCCCTGTCGGGCAATTATTAAATACATAAATGAAATATATCATTAATATTACCTTGAACATGGATCGCGGCCTCCAACTAGGCTGCATGCGCAAAAATAAGAAAAAAATGTGAAAAATCCGAACTGCAAAACAAATTTGTGAAAAATCATACCTCGATTTGAGCTCTTACGTCGAAGTTGGAGAATTCTGACGTTCCCGGTGGTCCTGGTTGCCCTGGCGCTCCAGGAATGCCAGGAGCACCGTCAATCCCTGCTTCACCTGAGAACAATACAACGATTGATTGATTCATTTGTTCAGTTGTGGTCAATGGAAGGTTAGCAGAAGAGGAGGGACTTTATTCGCGTTTCAACGGTAAGTTTATCCCCAACATTTAGTAAACAAGGGGGTAAAGAAGGGGAGTCAATCCAGGTTGGCAAGCGAGATGCCACATTTGGAGGCTGCATACCGGAGGAAAACTTGACTGATTTAGTCAAATCCAATTATTGTACTTTATGACATCATTATTGAGTGGATTTTGGACCGATTCAGTAACAGGTCGGTCACAATATCACAAATAGTGATCTGATAAGCGGGATCAACCTCTTCTTATTATGACATGAAAAACTGATGTGGAATTGTGGTAGGACTTTTGGATCTTTCAAGTCCCCAAAAAGTTCCGAAAATTTAGTATGAAAAAATCCTCTCTGATGGGCTCCACAATGGCTGATTATTCCTTGAAGCAAGATGGGAAAACAGAGAGTAGAGTGTCCATGACTCATTCCAGTCGATTCAGCGTCCTAAATTTAGTGGAAAATGATACCCCTCACGCCTAGGGACCAGAAATCTCAAAACCCAACTTGCGAAATGAGGACATAGATACCCATTTCGACCCATAACCTCTTTCAATGGGCGTCAATCGTCCTAGGACCCATCTTATTGACCGTCCAATATAAGTGGAAAATGATGCCCCAACACGCCTAGATCGCCGAAAATCTCAAAGACCCGCTCTCAAAAAGAGGTAGGTAGGTGCCCATTTTACCCATAACCACCCCTAGTGGCCATCGATTGGATTCAGTGTCAAAATAGAGTGGAAAATGATACCCCACATGCCTAGATCGTCAAAAATCTCGAAAATCGAGTTTCAAAAAACGCATTTTTATCCATTCTCTCCTCAAATTTGGTCACTCAGCCCAAATTTCAGATTTGTAGAAAATATTCAACTACCAAAAACGGCGTGGACAACGGACGGACATTTGCTTATTTTCATCTAGATACCTTAAAACGTCCAGAAAATTGTTTGAGACAAATCGGAGAGGTTCATTTTCTTCATGAAAATGATAGGTTGATTCAAGGAATAACCAACCAAAAAGTAATACAAAAATTTACAATATTTTTCCCATGCTTTGATGCACTTTTTTTGGATTTTCTCATCTAATTGAACATAAAGAAATGTGTACTTCAATCTTCACCCTGAAAATGACCTTTTACGTGAACATTCTTGAGTCGTTGAGCTGGCATTGCCAGAATTTCTTAAGAATTTCGAGATTTCTGACAGTTTGCGCTGATTACGAAGGCTAAAATGCAGAATCATTGAATGGATTTTACAGTTTTCTTAGCCAAGCAGGAAAAAAAAAAAAAAAAAAAAAAAAAAAAAAAAAAAAAAAAAAAAAAAAAAAAAAAAAAAAAAACTTGGAGAGGGGAAGAAGTGACGTCGTCGAGGACTAATCGAAACTGTCGTTGCCCAAGGTAACACCTTCATTTTCCCCGCTCCTTCTTTTCCATTTGTGAACATCAGGTTTCTCGTGACATCACGAAGAGATTTTCCAAAGCGTTGAATTTCCTTCGTAATGCTTTTAGGCCCGGATTGTTAATAACGTCGTAGTCAAATCTACTCGTATTGATCGCCAGATGAAGGCTAACAATCAGTAGATCGGTAGATCGAGGAACAAGGACCGATGAAAGGACTCTGTGAGAGGAAAGTCAAGAGGCAATTTGATTAGCTGAATCAATCTCCATGTTGAATGTCCTATGAGCTAACAGGTGCCAACTTTCATAAGAGAATGCAGCCATAGAAGGCGAGGGTGGAAGCATGAAATTATAATGATTGAGCTGAGCGCAATTAATTGGTCTGCTTTGTAATCAACGCTCTGGTGGGGTTGGGACATCGAAGGGGAAACATCGAAGTTACCATCGACATCGCAGTCAATATCGATGGCTATCAAACATCGGCCTCTCACCACCGATGTTAGTCACCATCGATAATCAACCATCAACAAATTTAGTTTTGTTTTGGTAATATTGGGGGCGGAAAACTATCGATAGCACGTACCATCGATATTTTGAAGAAAAAACGCTGCAAATTCTTACACAAGGGTTGGTTATTCCTTGGACCAGGCGCATGGAGATTCATTTCTTCATCATGAGGAAAATGGGGGAAAAAGTGGGAGTGGCGGGTCCCGGACCCATTCCAATCGATTCTGGGTCCAACATTTAGTGGAAAATGATACCCCACACGCCTAGGTTACAGAAATCTCGAAAACACAATTGAAATGGGTAGATAGGCACCCATTTTGACTTATAAACTCATCCAGAGGCGCCAATCGTTCTGGGATCCGTCTCATTGGATTCAGCGTCCAAAATTTAGTGGAAATGATACCCCACACGCCTAGATTGCAAAAAATCTCAAAAATCCATTTTTCAAAATACAAATTTTGATCACTGCCCCACCCAAATTTTGTCCGATTGCGTTGAAAAGTTTCGAGGGCAAAGTAGAGCCATAAACGGCATGAACGGACCCCTGACCAAAAATTTCAGATTTTTAGAAAAATGTCTAATACCAAAGTCAGCTTGGGCGGTGGACGGCGGACGGGCATTTGCTAATTTTGATCTAGACACCTTGAAATGTCCAGAAAATTTTTTTTGGGGCGAATCGGAAAGACTGACTCTTCGCATGAAAACATGTTTATTATTCAAGGAATAACCTACCAGAAGTTTTTTTTTTTTTTTTTTTTTTTTTTTTGGGAGGAAGGTGAGGAAATCCATTTGGACACCACAGCAAAGAATTGACGTCAACCCTGCAAGTGGCTCCTAAACCATCTGAGTATAGGCACTCCACAAGTTCTGATAGCTGATGACTGTGAGTGTCTGTAATTTGTTTTACCAATCTATTGTATGGAGGAGGAACTCCCCACGGGCACTTACATGTGACTGAACAAAGGCAGCCCAACAAATCACAAAAACTTGAATATGCAGCTTCATCCGTGTCTTGGTCAGTTCTCAGTTCGTCTGATAGCCTACTGCTCCTCCAGCTTACTAACTGAACAAGTGTCTCATTCTCCATGGAACCCCATATAAACTCAGTTTTCCTTCGGTGTCAGCCAAATCAAGAGGTAGAAATTTGGATATTGTTATTTTGGACGCTGCTTTGGTATGGTGAGAGAGCAACATGCTGACATGCAGCTTCTTCTTGCGCGAGTGGTGCGCAAGACAGGCACTGATGATGCTTCCGGAGTGCAGATTAGCCTGTGTAAGACTTGCACCCACTTGCTTTACCTATTCCCAACTAGGAGGTCACTGTAAATGGGGTCCAAGGAGTGCCACATTGGTGCTAAAACAAGAATTATGACAATGTCTACAGGGCACTAGGACAATGACAATGTTTATTCAACCCCTCCAAGGGGCTTAATTCCTAGCTGGTTGAGGATGCAGGTTTCCAATAGTCCTAGCAGTATTTAATGTATTCGCGAATGTTCAGATTATTAGTGAACAGAAGAGCAAGACGGAAGTATAACTCAGAGCAGCAAAGGTCACATTGCTCTCCAAGGTGGAGAAAGTAGGAGACCTGCCAGCAATGTGGGGAGCAGCCTGGCTCGTCAGTGGGGCATAGCTTCATTAGGTAACTTAGGTGAAACCCCATAACCTGGCGGTTCTGGTCTTGCGATAATGAGTGATTGACTGATAAGTGAAGAAAATGGCGTACAATGTCGATATTAGGTACCTTTAGCTCCTTGAAGTCCCTCAGGTCCTCTGTCACCTTGATCCCCTCTGTCGCCTTTGTCACCTCGAGGTCCTTGCGGCCCTCGTTCGCCAGGCACTCCAGTCAGTCCCTGTCAACGCAATTACCAATCATTATTAAAAAATTAATTAATAAACGAATTGAAAAGAAAAGTGGTTTTATTTCTTCACGACTTCGCCACTCAATGCCGAGCAAGAGGTTCCTAAATAAATTGTCATTAAGAACTCATTGAGTCTGAATAGTGCTTTTTAAAACAACATTTTCCTCTACGAGTGAATACCGGTGAGGTCACACTCCACATCCTCAACTTCTCTGTACGCTGTAATGGCCTTTCGACAGGCCAGAAAAAACCTAGCTTGAAAAGCCCATAAAAATAAACCGAAAAAAGCTTCTCGACGGCTCGAAAGGACATGTCACCGAATAATGCACGAGCTCATAAAAACGAGGAATGAATAATTTATAGTTTTACGTGAATGAGTTTTTCGGGTATTATTCCATATGTCGTACTGCGACTCCCGCGAGGAAATGGACTATAAATAAATGAATTTATTATAAAGCTGATAGTGGTTGTGGAGCGCAGCAAAAATTTTCCATGCTGGTTGTTTGATGCCAAATTGAATCGGTGCACAAAGAGAATACAATTGGCGAATAATTTAGCAAACCACTTTGATGATTCTCTGAATGGATAGTAATGATTTGGGAATTACCAGGAGTATTTCGGGGAGCAATGCTTCTAGACTAGGACATGAGGCGAGCAGAAAAGATGGGGGCAGAGTACTGAGCTCGGGGTCAATTGATTAATTGGAATTCATTTGATAAATCTGGCACATTTAGTTGCCATTATCTTCACAACTAACTAATGTTATAAGTAAAAATAAATTGATACAATGTCGAATTAATGAGAGGGTCATGTTAATGTCATTAATGTTTTGAGCATATATAGGCTATATATATGTGAGCGTAGGGGGACTACACAATAACTTTTGTCAGGTGGCACTTCGTAAAATCGAATATAATCAAATAATAAGACAAATAATAAACATGGGCCGCAGAACTCCCTGTCACCGGCGAACGTTTCCATCAGACTAACTGCGTCGTCGGATTCTTCCACCACCCGGTCAAAGTGAGTGGGGGAAGGGTGAACTGCATGGAGACCTGAGCTAGGTAGGCCCTGGTTGAAGGGGTAGATCACACGGCCTTCCTGACAATAATTGCGACCACGCAATCACAGCGCCCCTGAATGGGAACAAACAAAACAAAACAGCATCAGTCCTTCAAAGAGGAACAAATGCCGCTAGCAAGGTGCTAAGCAGCAGCATACAGAAGGTAACAGGGAGAAGGTCATAAAGAACCTCAATTGAAAGCATGAAAGCAATGAACAATACACAAGTCATCAGCCTGCTGCAAGTGAGACAAGCAAGGCAAACACAGGATGGCATCACAGCCAACAACCTGCCGAAAGCAAGGCCAAAATACGCAGCGGCCAGAAGCACAAACTGCAACACAGGATGGCATCACAGCCAACAAATGACCTGCCGAAAGCAAGGCCAAAATACGCAGCGGCGAATAGCACAAACTGCAACACAGGGTGGCAACACAGCCAACAAAACGACCTGCCAAAAGCAAGGCCAAAAGACGCAGCGGCCGAAAGCACAAACTGCAACATGGAGCAACTCCATCAATGACCCGGAGAGTACTGAGGAAGGCAGCAGGTGTACTGAGACAGAGACTGCCCTCGAGCACCCACATCGCAAGCGAAAAGTGAGGCCCAATGAGAACAGACACAGCGCAAGCGACACGTGCATAGAAACAGTGACAGAGGAGCGGACGCATCGCAAGCGAAAAGCTAATCCACACTCCATCATGGTAGTCCGCCCAGCACAACCACAGCTACCCCAGAACTACCCAATCGAGTCTCAAACCTTTCAGGGACTGGCAGTGGCCTCAGATGAGCCAACAGCCAAGGTGCTAATCTCAGTTGCATCAGGCACTTTACGTAGCCTATCATGAGCATACTTGTAAGTACGCCTTCCGTCAATAGTCTTTAACTCATATCGATCATCAGGTAACTTGAACAGGACCAGAATATTTAGGATCGAGTTTCACAATATTCCGCTCTTCTCGCTTAAGAAGAACCAAATCACCAACCTTGAAAGGTTGCACTTTAGCTTTACCCTTATCAAAGAGTTTCTTGCTGTACGCAGAATGTTGAACAATCCTGGTAAGCGCTTGCTCTCGCATAGAAGGAATATCAGTGCTAGATCTGGCTGAGCCCTGCACGTTAAATGCAGTATCATCAGCGGCATCGCAAACAATCAGACCCATAGGTCGTGCTACTTTCCCAAACATCAATTCCATGGGTGAGAATTTAGTAACAGCATGAGGGGTAGAATTTAATGTTAACTGAATATCCCCAATTGAGTCTTGCCATGAACGATGCTGATCCATCTCAGCAACAGTCAACATGTCCTTCAATGTTCCCATAACCCTTTCAAACTGTCCATTGGCTCGGCTGGAGCCAGTTGCAATGAAGTGCATTTCTATCTGGGACTGAGCAAAAGTCTTGAAACTGTTTCGAGGTGAAAGAACGCCCTTGATCAACCACTATCCTTTTCATGGGACCAAACAACGAAATTGTGGCTCGAACAGCTTGAATAGCGTTCTTAGCTTCAAGTTTGTGAGTAAGTTGCAATAGGCAAAACTTGGTGAACCCATCAATGAAAACAAACAAATAGTCGCGTGCATCTTTTTTGCCACTAAGCTTCCCTGTCAAATCAAGATGTACTGTGTGCCAAGGTTCAGCTACCTTATCAATAGGATGTAGGGCAACCTGACGTGACCCTCCTGAATCTCTTTTCGCCATCTTACAAGTCACACAATTACTGACAAATTTCCGAACAAATTGGGCCATGTGCTCGAACCAATAAAAATTGTAGAGCGTCTCGAGGGTCTTGTCTGCTCCAAGATGAAAAAGTCTGCAAATTCTTACACACGGGTTGGTTAGTCTGTACAAGGGAGCCATAATGGATGAAAAGTTTCTGATGAACTTTCTGAAATAGGTGGCAAGACCTATGAAAGAACGCAACATTTTCAGGGTGGTAGGCGGAGGAACATGAGTGAGAGCTTCGACTTTGCGGGCATTTGGTCTGATCTCCCCATCACAGACCTCATACCCAAGATACGTTACTTTAGTTGTGAGAAATGAGCATTTTGCCAAGTTGAAGGAAAATCCCTTGGATGTAAGCAAAGCCAAAACCTCATCCAAATTTTTCAAAGCTTCATCACAACTTTCGCCTATCACAAGAATGTCGTCAGTGTACACAACAGCAAAAGTATTGGCAATGTCACCTAAGGCTGACATAATAGAATTTTGAAATGCGCTAGGAGCATTGCGCAATCCAAATGGGACTGTCAAAAACTCAAAATGACCATCAGCAGTAACGAACGCTGTTTTCTCTATGGATTCAGGGTGGAGAGGAAGTTGATAAAAACCTGAAAGCATGTCAAGCTGAGAATAAAACTTGGCACCTCGAGGTGTTGCAATTTGGTCCTCAATCAATGGGACAGGAAACCTCAAAGGAATTGTTATGGCATTCAGCTTACGAAAATCAACTGCCATTCTCCAATCACCTGTCTTCTTGGGCACAATCAGAACTGGACTCGCATAAGGTGATTGACTAGGACGGGCTATACCTGCCTCAACTAACTCAGCTACTCTGTCTCGAATCATTTCACGTTCTTTTGGGCTCATCCTGTAAGGTTTCTGGTAAACGATTTTTTGTGGATCACTCAGCTTGATTTCCAGCATCCCTGTTGTGATACGCGTCTGTGGAATACCTGACATGAAAAACTCACAATATTTTTCTAAAATTTTTATCAAGCTTGATCTATGATCTGGAGAAAGATCAGTTTTGATTGTCTCAAATCGTGCTTGGCTCTCCACACATCCAACTGAGAAGTCAGTCACAGATTCATAAGAGAAAATTTCCGATAGAAAATCGCAAACACTACTACCATCTTCTTGAGCATTAGAGGGTGAAGGATTTTGACCACTCCCTGCAGAACTTTCCACGACAAGGTCAGCAAATTGATTAGAAATCATGATGGCCCTTTCAGGAATTGCATTTGTCCTCAGAAAGCACCCATTAGCCGAAATAATCATCTCAAAACCGGGCAAGAGAATTTCACGACCAAGAATCATAGCACAAGGCAAAAGGTCATCATTCACTAAGTGAAAGATGATATCAAGGTTGATGTCATTAATTGAAACATTCACTTCCATTTGGGCAGTGCACTTTAGAGCTGATGCCCCCAATCCATGTAATACTACTGATCTGAATAATTTTGAACCCTCAAACTGTAAACCAAACTTCATTCCCACGAGAGAGCATTCGCTACCAGAATCAAATTGGTACAAATACAGTTTACCTTTGTGGGTTAGAGTGCCAGATGGATTAATTTGGCAAAATCCAACATGCTTCTCCGTTGGCTTGGCAGCTGACTGGGAGCTTGAAGCCTTCTTGAGATGATGGGCCTCTTCTTTCTTGGGACAGCGGGAAGAAACATGTCCTTTGGCCAAACAGGTGTAGCACGTGACGTCACTAGTTGGGGTTGTGAAGGAAGAAGCTGTTTGAGTCCTTTTCCGAAAATCAGCTGATCGATGAGGGAAGGGAGAGCGAAGTGGAGATACTGATCCCCAGTTCCCAGAAGGCCCAGTTTTATGAGGTGTTGAAGGAGAAGAAAAATGTCCCCTCTTTGAAGATACCTGGTCGTCCACAGAACCCAAGGGTCGTTTGTAGTTGAGAACTTTCATCTCCCTCAATAAATGCTCACGACCTTGTATCTCCTCAGTGTATGCCAGCCGGCGCACTCTGGAGTCTGTTTGAGATAGCTGCCCCACCACGGCGGCTACTGCTATCTGCTCGCGTGTCAACCCCTTCCAACTAGCTGTGAGCTTCTGGATCATGCGCGAAGCAAAGGTGACGTAGTTTTCGTTGTTGTCCTTGGGTTGCGATCTCAGAAACGAAAAAAATACGCACGCAGGCGTGTCAACCGCGTCCCATTGCGTTAAGAAAGCAGATTTGAAGGCGTCCCAAGTGAGATCGGGACTGGCAATGGACGTAAACCATGTGGCGGCTTCACCTTTTAATGATTGTCCGAGCGACAATACAAGGGCTCCTCCACTTTTCATGTTCTCGTTTAAGCAACATTCCACTGTCGCACACCATGATTTAGGATCGACACCTTCGTGTTTTGGATCAAATTCAGGAAGCTTGACGTAACTGATATTGGAAGATGTACCTGGGTGAGTAGGTGTCGACATAGCTCTTTCCAATAGTCGTTCCAATCGCCGATTCTGCTCCGACATTTCGCGGTTTTGTGCCTCCAATAACGAAATAATACGATCCTTGGAAACCTCTTCATTACGCGAGGTCCCCTGGCGAGAAAAGTCCCCCACATCATCCATCTCTTCCGAATCACCACGGCATTCAGGGTCCATGATCCCACTTCTGATGTGAGCGTAGGGGGACTACACAATAACTTTTGTCAGGTGGCACTTCGTAAAATTGAATATAATCAAATAATAAGACAAATAATAAACATGGGCCGCAGAACTCCCTGTCACCGGCGAACGTTTCCATCAGACTAACTGCGTCGTCGGATTCTTCCACCACCCGGTCAAAGTGAGTGGGGGAAGGGTGAACTGCATGGAGACCTGAGCTAGGTAGGCCCTGGTTGAAGGGGTAGATCACATATACGTAGATGCTGTAAACTTCTCAGAAACCTTTAGAAACGCATTGAGAAAGCAGGTGAATCATTAAGTGTACGGCGAGCAAGAAAAGATTGAAGAGTGGGGGTGAGCAGCAGGAGGGTTGGGTGTCTATGTCTGGTGGAAGGGATGAGCAGCAGGAGGATCATGGAAAAAGAGGAGCTGCTCTTCATCCATGAGGAGGATTGTGAAGATTTGTCTGGAGAGTGGGTTAGGCTGCATGAGGGTTTGAATCTAAGTGTCTGGAAACTAGGGTTGAGCAGCAGGAGGAATGGAGAGCTGAGTCCTGAGAGTGGGGTGAGCAGCAAGTGGGTTGGGAAGCTGTTTCTGGAGAGTGGATTAGTATGCAGGAGGGTTGTGAAGCTGTGTGTGGAGGTGAGGTAGGCTGCAGGAGGGTTGTGAAGCTGTGTCTGGAGACTAGGGGTGAGCAGCAGGAGGAATGGAGAGCTGTACCTGGAGAGAGGATAGAGCAGCATGTGGGTTGGGAAGCTGTGTCTGGAGAGTGGGTAGAGCAGCAAGTGGGTTGTGAAGCTGTTTCTGGAGAGTGGGTTAGGATGCAGGAGGGTTGTGAATCTGTGTCCAGAAACTGGGGTTGAGCAGCAAGAGGAATAGAGTGCTGTGGAAGTGAACTGAGAGTGGAGTGAGCAGTACGAGGGTTGTGAAGCTGTGTCTGGAAGGTGGGTAGGGCATCAACTAGGTCGTGAAGCTGTTTCTGGAGAGTGGATTAGAATGTAGGAGGGTTGGGAAGCACAGCCAACATGTGAGGATAAAAAACCTCAATGTCTGTGTATCATTAATTTTTTAATCTGATATTTTGGTCATTGACTACTTTTTGGCTATCGCTGGTCTGTGAAACTTTTCTACCCAACTGTCCAAAACGGATGTTAGGTGAATGCAACAATGTGTATTCTAAAAATTTAGTTTTTTGAATTTTTTGGAGACCTCTCTGCATGGAGTATGATTTTTTCTCCCAATTTGGGTCCCTGATTCAATTTAAGTAGATCTCAGATTGAAATAGTTCCACGTTTGTAGTATAGAATGGTCTGAGGTAAGCATTTTTAACATTGACCTTTCTAAGAGCGAGATGAACCTATTGTGGAATCCTTCGCAGCGTTCATTTAAGCTATTGCAGACCATGTTTGACTCATATATTTGAGCGAATGGAACAGTTGTAGGCCCTTTAGGACCGTTGTTGCTAGACTGGGAATTCTCGAGAATTCACTGATTGTCTCAATGCGCTCGTCAGATGTGACTTCAACTGGTACGAAACGTCATTACGGTGGTGCATTCGAATGCATACTCCCCACCTGCTTCTGAAGGCCTCAAATAAAAGATAATTTCTTTTTAAAATGCGAACAGCGGAAATGTAACAGTGGACTGGAACAAAAGCTGCGTCTCTCCAACGTTCTAAAGGATTGCACCGCCGAGAGTTCAGTGCAGCTGCGTTGTTCATATATCGCCGGGGCCGTAAATAATAACGCCCACGCTTCTAGGGGCATTATGAGAGCGGCAAGCCGTATCATATAGTTGAAAAAGGGAGGACTTGAGCGTGAGAGGGGGTTTAGTTTTCATAGTGGCAACTTTTATGGTAGTCTAACCCGGTTTTCGTGGAGTGGTTCGCCGTCGTTAAAGTGGACAGCGTTATTAGCCGTATAACTCGAGAAAAGACCACCGTTATTGTGGTAAGACTCAAGTTTTATCCTTCACTTTGGACGACGCTACGCTGTAACTCGAGAGTCGTCCATATCGTGATTAGGTGAGAAAACTGACGTCAGTAGGGGTGGGTCACATAACTAGAAACTGTTATGAATAACCAGTTATTTTAAAATACCGAACTAACTGTTATTCAATTTATAAAATAATGGTTATAAAACCACTTTTTTTCCTAAATCTATATTACCGTTATTTTAGTCTCACAATAAATATTGCCATTCCCATAAACTTGGTTAACAAAAAATGCGTTAATCTAAGAGTATGATCAAGAATACCTTATCTTCCTTGTCAAGAGTAGCGAACCTAAACAACCAACCTGTGTCATATTCGTTTTATCAAAACGTTGTGATTATCCGAAGTTTTTCTGCTATTTTTGTTATCTCGTTATTTCCGTTTTTCAGGTATTTCAGTTATTTTAGTTATTAATGCATCCTACAGTTATTGGTTTTTTTTTTGGGGGGGGGGGGGGGCAATTCGGCCCTAAATTGTTTTCTGGACGTTTCAAGGTGTCTAGATCAAAATTAGCGAATGTCCGTCTGCCATCCACGCTGGTGGTGAGCCTGCTGAGACTGCGGACCACATCATCCGGGACAGTCTCAGCTTCTCAGCGGAACGGGACATGTGCGGGTTGAGCAACGTCCAGAGGAGCGAGATCCTGGCCATGGAGGAGGGATACAGCAGGCTGATACGCTTCGCCGAGATGGTTCTCCCAGTTCTGAGGACTCGTCATCTGCAAGCTAGAAGTAGACGGCAGCAGCAGGGACTCTACATGCGCTAATTGGAGCGCTCCGCACCCTGGTCAGTTCGGGCATAACAACTGACCAACCCTCTGGTCGGCAGGGTGTAACAAATGCTGGCTATACTAAGGGACCGCGTCCTATGAGGTGCTACTCTTTGAGTGGACACTTGTAGTGACAGGTACAAAGCCTCTGTCACGGGGCTGTTAGCCAGTTAGCCCTTACAGGATGTAACGGTCGTCAGGGCGCTGACAAACCCGTATCCTTCCAAACTGGTACCGCGGGTGGGGAAGAGCCCCTGGCCACAGAGGCAATGCTTCGGCAAAGCCTCACCGGCCAGCCTCCCCAATTGAGGTAGGAAACTACGGTCCGAAATAATGGACCGTTCGCGGGGGTCGTGGTTGAGGCATACCCTAGCCAGAAGGCTTCACCCAATGAAGGTGTCTATAATGGGAAGGCCTGTGCTGCGTACATCCTTGTAGGATGTACCAATACAGACCGGCTCTGGGAGTTGAGATGCAACGCTCAGGAGCCACTCTACTGAAGTGGTAGTGCAAGCAAGAATGCATGAACTACCGCAAGTCGGTACTTGGGGGGAGTAGTTTACTACTCCCTATCCAAGCCCTGCTGATTGAAGGGACAGTCATTCCAGTCAGTTAAAAATGGAGGGGGGAGAAGCATAACCCGTGGGGTAAGCTCTCCTTATAATTGTGGCTCATTTCCTTGCATTGGGGTGAGAAACACATTGGACTCTGCCGTCCACGCCGATTTTGGTAATAGAAAATTATCTTCCTCAAGAACGAAAACAGACTATTTCTAGCAAAAAGAAATAACGGTTATTTTATAACAAAAAAATAATAACGGTTATTTTTTATAACTACCAAACGTAGCAATAACGCCCACAACTAGACTTCAGTGGCGTTCGGATAGGTTAAACCGGGTTTCGATTCACGCGTACCTTACGAAGTGCATGTGTCTCCCTCTAGCGGACGATGTTTCGCGGTTCCTCTCCTCCGCCTGGAGCCTCAAACTGACCACATGCCCAATGTAAATCACCACCAACATGTTAAGTCCATAATGGGAGACAATATTCTGCCAGGCAATGAACGATATCGTATTTTCATCAAAGGGCAAAATATCCACATGCATTTTCCTTTCGACATTCTCCTACGAAAATTCAGTTTTGCGTTCGTCTTTTCACATTTCTTTCGAAATCATCTCCCAATCATTTTGCCCTTTATGGGACAAATAAATTGAATTCGATCAATATTCGAACTCTGAAATTTTCTAGTATCAATTGCGCAAAAAAGGTATTTTTGAAATAATACCTAGGAATTTATTTACGGTTTGTTGATTCGGCTAATAGGTGCAGAGGATTCAAGGAATAACCACCCAGTTGAACTACACCAACATTAAATTCACAAATAAATCGATAAATTATAGACAGATCACTTCTTCTGAGAGCTAGGTTATGCATTAAAAAAAATCTGCAAATTCATTCCCAGGGGTTGGTTATTCCTCGGACCAGGCGCATGGAGACTCATTCCAATCGATTCAGCGCCCAAAATTAAGTGGAAAATGATACCACACACGCCTAGGTACCAGAAATCTCAAAAACACACATTCAAAATGGGTAGATAGATATCCATTTTGACCCTTAACTTCTTCCAGTGGGCGTCAACCGTTCCGGGACTCGTCTCATTGGATACAGAGTTCAAAATATAGTCAAAAATGATACCCCATATGCCTAGATCGCCGAAAATCAATTTTTCGAAATACACATTTTGACCACTCCCCCCCTCCCCCGCCCAAATTCGGTCCGATCGGGCTAGATCAACTAGAGCCATAAATTGACCAAAATTTCAGATTTTTAGAAAATTTTCTACTATCAAAATTGGCGTGGACGGCGAGCCTATGTTACTACTGAACCTGAAGTAATACATATTCAATACATCAATTAGTCATTTCAATAGTTCATGAACCCCTCAATAGATAGGGTCAGCATGCTCGATCATGTTACTGATGCCTGACTCCCCCATCCTCGAGTCTAGGGGGAGTGATTTTGCAAGGGGGAGTGAGAAGTGTGTATTATGTGAAATCCGCTCAGTTATTAATTTCTCGCATTAAAACCGAATTAACGTGCCACCTCTCAAGCAAGTCAAGTGAGTTTGAAATCATTACCAATTTATGTGTTCAATCGTCTGGGGATGGTTGGCGTGAAGAAACCATTCTTGTCTCAGAGGTAATTTTAATAATTGCCTTATTTCCCCTCTATACCTTACCTACGACCACCATTTTCAAAGAGATAAATTAAATTCATAATTGTTTGATGGTGGCCACTGAATTGGCAACTCCGTGGTATATTTCAATTTTGTCTTTCATTTTCCCCGCATTTAGGTAACTTTAACTCGCTGGTCCTTCACGTAATTTTCAGAACCACATAACACGCTCAAACAATCTCCATATTGTCACACGGAATCAATTCTAACCTCCGCTAGTTGATTTGGAGACGTACTAGCATCACTGGTGCAGATTTGAGGTTATTTTCCCTTTCATGTGAGGGCGAAAGACAGCGCTGCCCATGGACGACCTCTACGGGTCTATAGTGGTCGCTTGTCCTTACTAGTCGAATACCTGGGAGAAACGTCTGGTGGGCTTAGAAACCAAAGATCTGCTGTTGAGTTGCGGCGAAAGCTGGGCATTCGTCTCTGATTTGCTCATCATACACAAGTAGTACCTTAGAGAGCAGGGTCTAGTGTACATGGACGTACGGACGTGAGGATTCTGAGGTCCTTTCCACTCAGAGAGAGAAGCGTTTTCACCCGTTTTCCATTATTTAGAGAGATGAGGAGCTTTGGACTGACTGAGGCCAGGTTCCTTGCTGGTTCAAGAAGCACATGGCGGTCCCAATCCAGGTTTTGGTCTGTGGAAGTGGACACCAAACCCTCCTTTGCATGGAGATCGCCTTCCTTGTTCCCTCGAATGCCCTGGTGGCCTGAACCAACACCGATTTCCTCTCTGAAAGCCACTTTGGAAATTGGAGAAATTCCCAGGCCAGCTTTGAGGTGAACTTGAAAGCTGCCATGGGCTTCAAAGCTCCCTAGCTAAGAGTCCTTGGTTATTGACCTCCTGCACGCAGGTAGTGGTGACAAGGACCTCTTCTTCATAGGCAGTAACGAACAGGCCACGGGGAGCTGCCAAAGAGTAGCCTGGCCACTTCATCCCAAGGCAGGCGCGCCCGTCCACCAATGATCCTTCAGTGTTTTGTTGCAGGTCCTGAATGACCACAGGGTATATGGAATGGTATATGATTGTATATGGAAGTTGGTATCTTCTGGCATGACATCAGAGAGCATCATGGCTAACTTTTCAACATAGACTCTGTTAGGCCCCCCAAGTCGCGCTTTGTTTTGTCCCATGAGTAGCATCCTCCCAGCCGCCTAGGATGCACATCGGTCCAGTGTCGAATGTGTTTCTCACCCCAATGCCCAATGCAAGGAAGTGAGCCAGAATTTCAAGGAGAGCTCATCCCACGGGTTATGCTCCCCCCCCCCCCCAAGCACAGCGGGGACACAACCATTACAGGCTGGAATGATCGCCCCTTCTTCAGCAGGGCTTCGATAGAGTACCGAATTACGTTACTTCGTGCGCTCTAGCTCGCGCTACCACCTAAACAGAGTGGTACCTGAGCACTCACAGAGCCAGTCTGTACTGGTACATCCTACCCTACGCAGATGTAGATGTATGCAGCACAGCCCTCCCCTTTATTGGCACCATCATATGGTTGCACATCGGTCCAGCTGGTCCTTTACAGCTGCAGTGGGACAGATGCTCATTGCACTTGTGATAGTCAAGCAGGCTATTATTTGCAGTTAGAGCAACCACTTTGCATTGAAGCTTGCTTGATGGCTTTCTACCATGCGAGTGAGGCATATGTTACAGTGGGGCTGACGATTGCCATGCATGTCCAGGCCGCCTTTTTAGATGTAAGTCGCTACGTTGGAAGTGATTTTGGTAGTCTGTAGCAAGCCCTCTCTACCCTCAGCAATTTGAGTGTAACACAGTCGCCTCTGGAATTTTGAAGCAGTAAGAATAAGTAGTGTTACACTTAATGGTGTCTCTCTACTAGCACTGCTCCGGTGTCTTAATGGGCACATCCTGAGTCACGCTTTTCATCTGTTTTTGGAGCCATTTCTACGGCAAATCTTATTTTCCCTGATAAAAACCTATACGCCGGTTCGAACTGGCCACAGCCGGATTCACGTTTTCAACACTGCGCAACCCACGAATCGTTTCATCTTCTAAAATTGGGTCTTCGCCACTAATCGGATATCCAAGGAGTGTTAGAACTTTGAATATTGATGATAGTCGATTACTATCGAGGCCGTTACGAAAATTACTCGGGAACATGCGAGATTTATAGCGAGCAATAAGCCGGGCGCAGGGAAATACGCTTGAAAGTTGTAACGGAAACGGCGAAAAGGCCCTTTTCCGAAAACTTGTCTCATCACAGCTCCTCCGCTACATTGGGGGACCAAAAGAGGTTATTGGAGTAGCTTCCCCATCCGTCGGTGAAGAGTAAAACGCATATCAGCAGGGGAACGAAGGTGATGAAAGTGTTGGAAAAAAAGGGGGGAAAATTCTCTGAGTAATGGCGATGAAAAGCGCGGCAAGGCCTTGCCGGAGAGTTGAAATCCTTTCCGACCAATTAGGACGAAATGGAAGGCGAATATTTGCCAAAAAAAAAGAGCTTTTTGGAGCCGAGGGTTTCGCTTCCTCGTGACAAATGTAGCTTTATCTGTCACGCGGGGCCGATGCTTTTCACGGGGGAGTTACCCTTGAGCGTCTTGACTTGTTTTCATGATCTCCAAGCAACCAAAAGACGTCGGAATAAAACCTTATCCGCTTCGTTTAACGAGTGGTGCGTCTAATTGATTGATGTCGTTGTTAGCGATATCAAAGAAAACCCTACGATTCTTATTTTTTTCCTTTGTTGGAAGATTCATAACAGGCAGTGATACAACATCCAACGACGTTGTGCAGTCTTCAATTCGTGATTCCAGGACTGTGAATTCGTCTTTTTTCGCCAATGTAAGCTTTTAGGATTACAGGTTGGCAGCAAAGCTGGCATCAATATCCAAGATCCGCCATCTATGAGCCTAGAGGAAAGTATTTCTGATTTTCAGCCATTAAAGAGCTGCAAGAGGGAATGCGCTGAGATGCGCATGCAGCATCTCTTGGGTCTTGCGCGTTCTGCCTTATTGCTTGTGCTAGGAAGCACCAGCGCACCAGTCTCAACCAAGCCAATCAACTCCTTGGAGCCATAAGTAACCGTGTTGTGGAAAGTGCACATGCGCTCAAAGCAGAGATCTCGACACACTCGGTCCATCCTGGTTTCATCCTGTGCTCAGTTTGGAGCAAACTCTGCCACCATGCTGAAGTCTTGTTTCTGGAGCTGTTCTTCCTGTGTTCGTAATCCGTTTCGTTTAAAGAGTGGTGCGTCTAATTGATTGATGTTGTTGTTAGCGATATCAAAGGAATCCCTACAATTCTTCTTCTTTTCTTTCTTAGCAGATTCATAACAGGCATACAACGTCCGAAGACGTTGTGCAGTCTTCAATCCGTGATTCCAGGACTGAATTCGTCTTTTTTCGACATTGCTCTTGAGCGCTCAAGTAATAATCGACTGCAAAAGGCAACTAGACATCATTATTTGTAAATGGGATAGATTGGTCGACTTTTCTAGAGAAACTTATCAATTACGGCCTGTAATTGATTGATTGAAGTGATTGATTGCAATTGCGGTCTGGCCCTGGTGCTTTTCCATTCTTGAATGTGCCCACTAATTTTCCTACCCTAATGTTATCTGCTATTGGTGATGCCCACCATATCGTGTCCCCTCTATCCCGATTAGTCGCTGCTACTCTCTGCTGCTCTTCACTGTCACCTTCCGTTGTATTGTCAGGGAATAGGGCTTGTAACAGCTCGCGTGCTGCCTGTCTCCAATCTGTGGCTACCCTGCCCCGTATTGCCAATTGGGACCCAGGTCCTCTATTGGTCACCGCTCTGTAGGGGACCCCCCAAGGCTCACCCACTCCTCTTTCCATGACAAAGCCTCTCCAGTGGTCCAGCTTGGCTGCCTTGACTGCCCTAGTATATGTTCTTCGCGCTGTTCGTAATTCGTTCCTGTCCTCTTCAGTGAGTCTGTCTCCTCGTCTGTGAGCCCTATTCCTTACCCTAATAAGGTCGTCTGAGTGTCTCCAGCCTCAGTGTCCACCAACCTGTTCTGAGCGGGACGCCTCCTTTTATTGGCATCGCTGCTGATGCAGCCTTGATTAGTGCCCCTTTGAGCGCTCCCACTTCATTCAGTTCCTCTGTAGTGGTGATTCTAATAAGGTTCTGTTTGTTCCCCCAGTTGTCTTATCAGTCCCCTGTCAAAGAGATCCCATTTTGTGTTCTTTTCATTGGACCTCCCACTCAGTCCTTTTCGTCTTGGTCGTCTTTCTGAGTGACCCACCTGGCACCTGATGACTGAGTGTTGGCTGGCAGATTCCTCTGTCACTCTCCATCCCATCACAAGTTCAAGTGCGCCTGGTGTTGTCATAGTCACGTCAATGTTTGGCAGTCCTCCTGCAGCCCCTCTGTAAGTTGGTGTTTCACATTGTAGATTGACTACTGTGAGGTTCCATCTCAATCCATCGACCCATGGCTCGGTGTGCCGCCCGTTAGGACTCTCGCTGTCAAACAGATCACTATGGCACCAAGTTGACCTTGCGTTCGCATCCATGCCTACAATTGTTCTGCCCGGTTCACCCAGGACCGCCTCCAGTTCAGCAATGTGAACATTAACGTTCCCGCTGCACTGGAAGTAGGCACTTACAAGATACGAGGTAAAAAGAATGCCAACTCAATCACCTCTACTAATCATCATCAAACCATTTGCCATTTGGGCTACAACGCGACCAAGGCTCATGACAGCTGGCATAAACACTATTGAATGATAAAAAATGCAGCAAATCATTTCACAGTATTCATTATCGTGAGATTTGACTGTTATGTTACCACCTAAATTGGGAAGCAGCGGGTAAAAAGGATCGTTTTAGCTTTCAAAATGAAGAATAAAGCCGGATTATATCAGCGTCCAAAATTCATTGGAAAATGATATCATATGTATATAGTTCTAAATAAATTCGCAAATTATGGGGCAAATATGACCCTAAAGAATGACTTCTGGTATGAAACATGAGTAGATTATTCGTGGAATAATAAATTTATACTCACAGGTGGGCCAGCAGCTCCAGCTTGACCGTTGACACCAGGCGAACCAGGTGGACCTTGAATCATCTTTGGCATGAGGAACCCGTCCAGGAGCTTGGTCATGTTGCAGACGCATTGGCCAGGTGGACCAGCAGGACCAGGCAATCCGTAACCACCACCACCTCCACCACCGCCGTAGTCAAAACTTCCAATCTGCTCAAAACAAAAAAAAAGTTTAAATTTAAAGAAAACACAATGACAATCTACGCAAAGTGAATTAATAAAAAATTTGACTCATCAAGGAAAATAAACTTTACAAGAGACTTGGCTGGACATTTTCCCAAGTTTAGTTCTCAGGGAGTGATCACATAATGGGAGAAATTTGAGGATCCTTGAGGATAAAACGTCGCTGAATTAACGTAACTAATTTTTGTCAACATTTCAGGGAAGCTAAAAACGTGATTTGTGGTGAGCTATGGCCTTTTTCATTGATGATACTAACTAGTTTGTAGTAGTGTACAGCTTTGACCAATCACCGGAAAATTGGAAAACAATATAGAATGAAAAACGCTGCAAATTCTTTCACTGGGGTTGGTTATTCCTCGGACCAGGCGCATAATGACTCATTTCATCAACATGGGGAAAATGGGGGAAACAGCGGGTGTGACAGGTCCTAGACCCATTTTAATCGAATCAGCGTCCAAAATTTAGTGGAAAATGATACCCCACACGCCAAGGTACTGGAAATCTCAAAAACACATGTTCAAAATGGGTAGATAGATACCCATTTTGCCCCATAGCCTTTTCCGGTGGGTGCCAATCGTCATGGGACACATTTCATTGGATTCAGTGCCCAAAATTTAGTGAAAAATGATACCCCATACTCCTGGATCGCCACAAATGTCAAAAATCCATTTTTTGATAAACACATTTTGACCCTTATCCCGCCAAAATTTGGTCCGATCGGGCTGAAAAGCTTTGAGGACCAACTATAGCCGGGAACGGACCCCTGACCCAAATTTCTGATTTTTTGAAAAATTTTCACTATCAAAAATGGTGTGTACGGCCGACGGCCATTTGGCTTTTTCATGCAATCTCTCCGATTCGGCCCAAAAAATTTTTCTGGATGTTTCAAGGTGTCTAAATCAAAATTTGCATAGCTTCATCCGCCGTCCACGCCGACTTTGGTAGTAGAAACTATCTAAAATCCTGAAATTTGGGTCAGGGGTCCGTCCCCGGCTTTTCAAAACTTATCAGCCCGTTCGGACTAAATTTGGGTGGGGTAGGTGTGTGGGGTATCATTTTCCACTAAAATCTGGATGCTGAATCCAATGAAATGTGTCCCAGAACGATTGACACCCACTGGAATAGGTAATGGGTCAAAATGGGTATCTATCTACCCATTTTGAATATGTGTTTTTGAGATTTCTGGTACCTGGCGTAGGGGTTATGATTTTCCACTAAATTTTTTGACCCTGAATCCAATTAAATGAATCCTGGAACGATTGGCGCCCTCTGGATGAGGCTATGGGTCAAAATGGGTGCCTATATACCCATTTTGAATATGTGTTTTCGAGATTTCTGGTACCTAGGCGTGTGGCGTATCATTTTCCACTAAACTTTGGACCCTGAATCGATTGGAATGGGTCCGGGACCCCTTACTCCCACTATTTCCCTCATTTTCTCCCCGTGTGTAAGAATTTGCATAGTATTTAACTGAATTTGGTCAAAAAATGAGTTGCGGTTTCGCTTCTTAAGGGACGAAATATAAACATCAGTTAGTCTCTTCAATAGATGATGTATGAAGGACCATGGTCCCACCCTCTCATATTGCATTTTGCCCTCTCGTCCTCTTACATTGATGAATTGTCCCACCTGACCTATTCCATCGAGGAACGTTAGCTCAAATTCCTCCCAACAGTCTCATAGTCGAACACAACAGTCGAGGCAACGTTTATCATGTAACATCGATTAAAAGTGCACGTCTCACTTGGGACCTGAACTTGCTCTGCCGTTCCATTGAATACTTGAAGAGTAAAAGCCTTTTATTTTCCACTTCGAATCCCGTTAAGTCGTAATTTGAAAAAAGGGAAAAACGGCAAATTACACTGCACTGATATTCATTGAAACCTCCGAATACCTTTTGAATACTCAGCATGTGAATTTCTTAGGTAGGCACTTACCACCCTAACTGAGATACTCCAAGAGCACGAGATTCAATTATTAAAGTGGCTTTTCTGCGTATACTTACCAATGGAATATTTTCATTTTTTCAAAGATAAATAAAGCCTCTTTTAACTGTTTTTTACTCTTTTTACGTGGGCGAACACAGCACGAGTGGGCTTTGTGGAATTATGAATTATTTTTAAATTATATTCATTGAATGATGGAAATCGTATTGTCCGACCAAGATGAGCTTTATTCTAAAAATTAAAAGTAAAAAGTAAAAGAGTAAAAGGTAAAAAGTAAAAGATTGAATCTTGAGTGCCACTCAAATACATGAGAGGTTTGGGACCGACCTGATAAGCCCCAAACAGTTCCGGTAACTGCTCCTTAGTCCACTATTAAGAACTGCCTCCCATATCTGAACAACTTGATGTTGTTGTGTTGTTTTGGTTGGTTATTCCTTGAATGGGTTTGGGTCAAAAAAGTCCAATGTCCGTCCGCGCCGTCCGTGGTTTTTTGGAAGTAGAAAATTTTCTATAAATCTGAAATTTGGGTCAGGGGTCTGTTCCCGGCCTAGGACGGTCCTCGAAACTTTTCAGCCCGATCGGACCAAATTTGGCTGGGGTAGGGGTCAAAATGAGTTTTTTGAAAAATGGTTTTCGAGTTTTTGGGCGATCTAGACGAGTGGGGTATCATTTTCCACTAAATTTTGGACGCTGATTCGATTAAAATGGGTCTAGGACCTGACACACCCGCTGTTTCTCCCATTTTCCCCATGTTGAAGAAATGAGTCTCCATGCGCCTGGTCCGAGGAATAACCAATCCGTTTGTAATAATTCGCAGCGTTTTTTCATTTCATTTTTACTGTCATTTTCGTATTGTCATGTTTAAATCGCAAATCACGTTTTCATTTGTGCTCTTTTATGCTTTATAGAGATGGCGGAATAATTTACTGTTGGACATTACATGTAGAACAGCTCTACAACTCATTTCAGTTTGAAAATCAATTTTTTTTTTTAATTTAAGGACAAACAAAACTAAGTCTTCTCATTGCAGGAGTTAAACTATTGATTCTTATCAAATAAAAAGGATAATACCTTTTCTATCACCGTCAATTAGCATAGAAACAAAGTGAAACCCCTGTAGGAATATTAGAAAAACATGGTCGTGGCAATAATTTATTTTCCCTTATTCCTAGATAGATTGTTACAATGCCAGTGGTTTCACTTTGTTTCTATGCTAATTGACGGCGATAGACTTTTTTTTATGCCCAGTAGCTATTCTTATTCAAAAGATACTTAGATAAATTCACAATTAAGAGGGGGCAGTTCTTGACCGTAGATGAGTTAATTGATGAGGGGACATTGAGGTTCGGTCAAGAATGTCCAGATTTAGCCAACGTTTCTGACAATTTATTCGTCTATCATCAGGGTATCAAACAAACCTGTGTTCAGAACAGCATATGACATCAGGCGGGAATGCCAAAATGAACTATTACTAGTATGCGTACTTTTAGACACACTCAAAATCTGAGAGGAATATGATCAAGCCTAATCCATAAAAACAAAACGCGGTACTTGTCAATTAGATCCCCCCCCCCCCCAAGGCAAACCTGTCTGTTGTAACCCTATTGTAACCTCCTCTCTTTTCAGCCTCCTTCTTTTGTTGCATTTTCAGTAGGTGTTGAGTCTAAACGCTCGAGATTTGTTGAAAATGAAAATTATAGAACAAATAGCATGCTTACGTTCTTAATTCCAGGCTTGTACTGAAAATACAATAAGCCAAAATCAAAATCTGCTACAGTTACATTTTTATACATGTTTGTCTTGCTGTCCTGTTTGATATATCAATAAGTACCTAACGTAAAGTGAGTTAATTAAGACATAGAAAAAAAATTGTCCGCATTTGTCATCCGTGTTTAATAAGTTTCGTCCCATTACTTTCTTCTTTTAGTCATTTTAATCTCGCCAAATTACTCTCAAGTATGAGAGGCCCGCGATTTTCTGCAGTTTCCCACGGGGCGGCCATATTTCTCCAGTAACGGCGAAACTTTCAAGTGATTGTGCCGTTGTTTTTCATTGAGGGAAATCATCACGATGAAATAGCGATGCAGTGAGGAATGAAGGCTTCCTCAAAGAGGGAAATAAAATACTTTTACGAGAAAAAATTACGTTAGGGCGTACAAATGGATGGCAATTCGAGATTTGTTCGCTCAGATGGAGTTTGTCCCTAAGAGAGTGACCACAAAGAAGGTTTTGGGTGCACAAAGGCTATAGATACAATTTACATTAAACCAAACAGTTTTTGATGATGCTATTGAGGACCAATTGATGACAAGATATTGACTTACAGCCCTAGAAGAGAAAGTTTTACAAGAGAACAGGACATCAAGTTAGGTTATTAAGAAGACAAAAAATGATTATTTTCACATAAAAATTAACGGTTTTTACTTGGTTCCATACCGATCCATCTCCGGAGCCGTAGTCGGTGGTAATTGAGCCGGAAAATGGTGGCCCAGGAGGCCCAGGGGGTCCAGGTGGGCCGCGAATCGTCTCTCCAGGAGGGCCCTAGAAGAGAAAAAAGTTTACAAAATTATTCCACAATAGTTGATTATTTTTTGGAGCAAGAGAATGAGGAAAAATTGAGTTTTTCAGCGTGTAAAATTTAGTGGAAAATGATACCCCACACGCCTAGGTACCAGAAATCTCGAAAATACATTCAAAATGGGTAGATAGGTACCCATTTTGACCCATAACCTCTCCCCCAATCGTTCTTGGAACCCTATCATTTGAATCAGCGTCCAGTATTCAAAGGAAAGTGATACTCCTGACGCTTGAATCGCCAAAAACCTCCAAAATGCATTATTCATTTTGAGATGGGTCTCGGACCGAATGTTGCCTACCGGAAGAGGTTATGGGTCAAAATGGGTACCTAACTACCTATAAGTTAGGTTATCTAGGCGCTTTGGGTATTATTTTCTACTATCTTCAATACTAGGCATGCAGGGTATCATTTTCCATTAAATTTTGGACGCTGAAGCGATTGAAATGAGACATGTAGACATCATGATACTGTAGAATTTTGGGGCCAATCGGATTTGACCTCTATCATGAAGACATAGGTTAATTGATCAAGGAATAATAAAACCATCAACTGGGGGGAATTAGGGAAATAACAGCAAAATCGGCCATTTTTCTTCTTAGTGGAAAGAAATATCGCCCAAAATGTAATCGCGTTTTTTCGCAAAAATGCCAAAGTTAGCGAGAATAACAATAATTTAATTAATGTATTCCCCTCAGACAAATCAGGGTACTTGTCAATTAGAACCCCTTCCGAGGGTGACCTGTTTACTAGCACCGTAACCTTCCCGTTGGACAGCGATATATCGCACAGCGATATATACGATATATCGCAACGTAGCCTGCACCGACTTTAACATATTTCAGTCTTCTCATCATGAACAGTCATGAACAACTTCCTGAGATTCCACATCGAAAAAATAAAAGGAAAATGGAAATAAATTAAAAACAGTGAAGTATATGAAAAGCGATTTGCACAATTGACAACTGACAACAGCGTGGTAGCATAAACTAAAATTCACCGCTAACGTGGAGGTTATATATAGATCGATACATCGTCGGTGAAGCGGCAACATGCTGTAACTCAATTTTTGGCCAAAATGAGTTAGTAATCGATCTTTATAGAAAATTCCATGACGGATCGATTGGTGGAGTCAGATTATCGAAAAAATCACTTCCAGTGCTAATATTAACAGTACTGCCAACATGGTAACTGATAGTAACTGATAGTAAAGTGAGGCAACATGCTACAATTCAGCTTACTTTTTCATTGGTAGAAAATTAATGTTTAAATTAGTGTAGATTGATCAAAGGGGGTCAGCCATTCATGGAATTGCTTCAAGTTTTAGGATCAAGAAAGTAGTTTTGAAATTATTCAGTTTTTTGTCTCTCCTGAAAAGTTGATAAAATTGAGTTATAGCATGTTGCCGCTTCACCGACGATATAGAAAATCGATTCATCACGCCATGTTTGGGATAGTTGGTTACCCTCGGGAGGGGGTCTAATTGACAAGTACCCAAATCAGTTTCGCAGAACTAAGAGTGATTTTTTTTTTTTTTTTGCGACGAAAACTTACACTCAAATAGAGAAGCCAACTCGATAAGATTCTCGGACTCTTCGAAAGGATTTTAAACGTTGTTGGAAGTTAGAAGAGCTACCTTTTTTCGAGGCGAAATGCCTTTTTTAACCTTGAATGGAAGAAGTTGGACCCAACTTACTCGTTCTCCTTTCTCGCCTTTTTCACGGAGGATTCCGTTCGTGATTGAAGCAGGAGCGTGATCCGGCGCTGTAAAAAGTAAAAGTGCATTAGGTTTGAATTGAAACGGCTAATTTCGTCTTGAACGCGTTTTTCAAAATAAGTGGCGAGTCACAAATAAATTCAAGAACCACGTTGACGTTTGTCTTCCTCTTTCTTACCTGAAAACACCTCCTTTTTATACGGAAGATACTTAAATGATGTCATCAATCCTTGTCATGAACCTGACACGGAGTTATTCACGGAGATGTACGGCTGGCCGACATTTTCATAATTTATGAAGAGAATCGATTAGACCCACTTTTCTCGTAAAAACCTAACCGCTTCTTGCTTTTGGAGTCACGGCATGGCGAGCGAAATGATTCAATTTCGTTCAATGTTCTACGAAATAACGGGTAATCCTCGTCGATTTTCGATATTCAAAATCATGAATCTGTTGCCATTGCATATAGCGGATAACGATATACAAACACAACCACCACCACCATCACCAATAATTATGGAAAAAACACGATGCGCATGATCTTTGATCAACTTGATGATTTGGTTTATTGATGAAGGAAAATCCTGGAATCACCTGGAAGGTGGGTAGAAAAGTACATGGTTTTGGCCATTTTTGCGCATGCTGATACAGGGTGTCCCACGAGCCCCCCCTCTCCCTCCCTCTCCTCCTAGAATTGTCCAAGGATTTCAAATATCATATTTGCAAGCAACTGCGCAAATGACACTAACATTCTTATTTCATTCCAATCAAACCACAGGGAGGTCGAAAGTTAGAGAAAGACTGGAGTTGCAGTGTCAACGGGGAGTAACTAAAGCATCTAGTAATCGTCTCTTGAGGATGGAGGGAGGGAGGGTGAGTAAATCTATATCTGCAGCAGCCAGCAGATAGTTGGCAGACGGCTGAGGAAGTGGTACAGCATATAATTGGTCAACGTGAAGGGGACCCAAAAGAGGTCACGTGTGCGGGAGTCTTGGGACCCGGAGACCAATCTGGACCAGGAGAGACGGCCAGATAATAGACCTCTGAGGAAAACCATGTCCCCGATGGTGCGTCGGTCAGCAGGACTGGGGAGGTTATACTGGGCACAAAGTGCGCCATAGTCAATGATGTCACGAGGTATGCCTGACTTGAAAGGAAGCGGAGGAACGCCCTATGCACCAGATCAATCAGGTCAATGTGGTAGCCTTGAAACGGGCTTTAGACGGCTGAGGCGTAGACGATGGTAGATGGTAAAAGAAACCTAGAGAAGGGGTTATGGGGGGCCCCTAGCGCGGAAGCCTGGTGGCTTGTTGTGCTTCTCTTAGGTGTCCCATTCTTTTAGTCCAAAACAGCCCTAGTCCCCTGATGAGGGTTGTTAGGTTGTGGACTAACTTTTTGCAGGGTACGGTTCTCTCTCTCGGTACAGGGTTTGTATCCCAAAGAGGGTGTATCTGCGGGATGTGAGTGCTGGGCACTCAAAGATTGAGTGAGTTGCAGTTTCGTCTGCTTCCTCACATAATCTGCATGGAGTTGTTGCTTGCGTCACCCCTATGCGGTCTTAGGTCGCCGCGTTTAAGTCTGAGTAGGTCCTTGGTGAGTGATGGATGGGTTTTGCCACCATACGCTTACTGTGGACATGCCCCTCAATATTCCGCCATCTGTCGATGTGTTTCTTGTACGTCCACTCCTTGATGGCAGCTCTGAAGGAGCTTTTGGGCAAAGCTACAGCCGGCTCTGAGCCCACGAAGGGCGTTCTGGAGCCCATCCTGGCCAGCTCATTGGCTTTTTCGTTGTCCTCACTTCCCCTGTGCCCCGCCATCCACTCAAGGGACACTGTATTGCGGGCTGCTAGAGCACAGACAGTCTGTTCACAGTCCTTCACCACCTTTGATTAGATGTTGGGTGCTGTGAGTGCTTTAATCGACGCCTGGCTGTCGGAGAGAATGCAGAGGTGTGCATTAGTATGTAATCTCCTCAGACTCTCTAGTGCACATGCATTGATTGCCAGAATTTCGGCCTGGAAAACAGAGGTGTATTTCCCTAGTGGTGTGGAGTATTGCCACCTAGGTTTGGCTCCAAACACCCCAGCATCTGTCCCTGTTTCCATTCTGGACCCATCAGTGTACCAGATCAGGTCACTAGGACAGCACTGTATGACCCATCGCCCCGCTGAAGTAATTGACGACTTATATTGGTGGGGTTTGGAGGGAGTTCTGGGCATGAAATCAGCCACCATATCTGTTAGTGGTGTGTTTACCTCTCTCAGAATTGTAGTATGTCTCTGATGGGTTGATTCCCGCCAAGTTCAATTCCATTTCAGCCTCGAGGAGGCCATTGCGGCCTCTCCCTTGATGAAGATATCTACAGGGGGCAGGCCCAGCAGTACCTCCATGCTGTAGGAGTACCATGCTATCTGCTCGATGCGGCCTATCGCTCCCTCACCAGTGCGCAGAGAATAGCCTGCCTAACCATCACAGGAGCCATGCATGGTACTGAGGCGTACTGAAGGCATGGCTGAACAATGGCACGATACAGTGTGATGAGAGCTGGGATGTGAGAAAATTCACCTGCTCAATTTTCGGACATGAGCAGGATGAGTCAGAACTTCTACAATCCGCTTAATGACATTTGATAGGTACTCCCAATGTTGAGGACATCCCTGTTCCGGTTTGAAAATGCCACGAAATTGGTCTTTGCGAGGTTGACTAACAGTCCCATTTGCGAAAAATGATGTTGGTTTTCATTAAGCAGTCCTGAGCTTTTTTGACTGTGTCCTCCTATGTGCGACCCGTGATCAAAATCGCGATATCGTCCGCGAATAAGAACGAAATACCTTCCAGCGGAATCCTCAATATTTTTTCCATAAATACTATGAAGTAAATTGGTCCCAAAACAGTTCCCTGTGAAAAATTTATGTGATACACTTCTGAGTTCACTGTCATCCACTATTTGACAATTTTGGGATTCCGCAACATTGTGCTCGCAGAACCGGTTGCGCGCAATTGAAAAAAAAGACTGGTTGGGGGATTAAATTTCAATGACATTTAGGGTGGCATCCGAATCTGCAATAAAAAAATTGGGGTTACCATTTGAAATAAGAATATTAGTGCCACTTGCGCGTGGTTGCGCAGTTGCGCGGGATGCGCAAATGTAATATTTGTGAACTTTGCAAAAAAAAAAAAAAAAAAGATAATTCAAATGATAATTTTTCCTTCTCTTCTATTTGAACAATTTTAGGAGGGGAGGAGACAACTCATGGGACACCCTGTATTCGAGGGTCTCCTAGAAATTGCACACGTACTAGGCACTGCGCATGCGTACGCGCTACTGAGCATAATATGTCTGGTACGGTTATGAGAAATCTTCAGTCGCCATTGCAGAGAATTGATTGATGCTACCAATACCTTCCAATTTGGTGATAGTGAGTGACTGGTAGCTAGAGGAACGACTCCAGCAAAATCCCACCATGTCCGTGGTGGCTACTGTCCAGAGCGTTCCAGGTCGAGCCGTTATACGGTGTGAAGGGTGACCCAGTCTCAGTTCGAAAAAATCACATTGGGACCTTCTTTTTCTCGAAAGGAGACATATCTTTGCATTGAATTGTGTGTAAAGATCGCTCTCATAGTGATCGCTCTCCAACACCAATATTGGACGCTACCAGTCAATGAGTGTCCAACATTGGAAGGTGTTGGTAGCAATCAGGTAGCGCCAGCGTAACCTAGTCATGTTGTTACCCACTACCAGCCTAACCTTTTTACCTTGTAACAGCAATAGTTCTTTTCTTGGCCCTACTTGGGCAGCCCCCTCACGCCAACCTTATGCAATTACCGTCTGACCTCCTTCAACTCGATATTCTACGAGTTTCTCGAAAAAAAGAGGTGTATTTCCCACTTTTAGTCACACATCCTTATAAACCCTAATGTTTAGAATTAGTAGTTTGAGGTTACCACTTGCGGTGACAATCCTACATTCGGTGAGAATCTGTTCATAATGAACCTGACGGTATAGTTTTCCCAGTTCCACACCGCCACATTGTTCCATTAAAAAGAACAGTCTCGAATCCTGCTTCAGACCAAGCGTTTTTTCATATTCTCGAGCATGAGGCACTAACGCAAAAATAAGATAACCCGATGAGAAGAAAGAACTCACTTTTCAACGGTGGCGGTTGAATTGTCTGGGGGTTCCACTCGCCATCTCCACTCCCATCAGATTCGCTCTGAAACAATAGAAAAAAATAAGGTAAGGGGGGTTTCAAATTGAAATAAACACCGCAGTTTAATTAAAAATCAGATCCACCATTTTGTATGACGCGGTGGAAAGAAATTTCCATTTTATTAAAAACGCTTTTTTTCGTTGGAAGCGTATCATTTCTTTCGCGCGCACGTGTTGTTTGATCGGGAATGTTTGAGGGGGAATATTTATTATCATTATGACCGGTAAAAAACGCTTCGTGGATCAAACATGTATGAAAAAGGGCGCAAGAGAGATATTGACTGAACGGAAGCTTTGCAGGTCGTTCAATTTATGAATTGCGATGAGAATCAGAGCTTCGAAAACACTAAATCTGATATACCTGCGCTAGACTGTTCCTGAGGCCATGTGGCCCATTACAGTCTATCCTTGTCTTGATTCACGCACCAGATCGTCTGGGAGCCCTGCTCTATGGCTTCCCCGTATATCAGGCATCCCACCCTCTTCCGGCAATCGCCTGCCTTTGGCAGCCCAGGATGGACCTCGTGGAGGTGCCGGATTTCGCAAGAGGTCTTCTGTTTCTCATCTTTGCTTTGCACCTTGGTGGCATACTGTGAGCTATAGGGTGGCTGTGAAGCTGCTGGGACGTGGTGGCGGCACTTGCTCGCCACTTTACTGGGCATCACTGAACCTACAGGCATTTTGTAGGGGTACCTAAATAGGAAGACACCCCACCTGTGTCCTCCACTCCAGCTCATCATTCACCCATTTTCTTTGCGATTCACAGTCCTGCAAAGGAGTCACTTTACTAAAACGCTGATTATGACTGGTAAAAAACGCTTCGTGGATCCAACATGTGGAAAGTTCACATTTCTGAAACTCTGAATTTCAGTAGGGACCTCAATCAGGCACTAGTTAGAGCGAAAATTTTTAGCCTGGTCGGCCCAAATTTGGGGAAATGGATACATTAAGATGTGTTATTGAAACGAGATTTTCGGGAATTCTTTGAGAACGAGGCATGTCATGTAACGCTGAATCCAATCGGTGCCCACTGAGGGCGGGTATGGGCAATATGGGTACCTACCCATTCTGAAAATTGGGTTTCGAGATGTTTTTACCTAGCCGTGTGGAGTATCATTTTCCACTAAATTTTGGTCGCTGAATCGATTGGAATGGGTTCGGGAAACTCTATACTCACTGTTTTCCCCATACTCTTGTTTCATGTAATAATCAACCACAGTGGAATAATTTACTGCGTTTTCCGAGGTAGCCCAAATATTGCACCATGATAGCCCATCTACAGTTTTCAGACAGGAGTACAACCAAGTTTTAAACCATTTCAGTTGTGGTTTGGGTAAGCGGGTGCTTATTTAACAAAGAAACACGGCTATGGCGAACTTGGGTCATTATTCGTTCTTTTATCTGATTCGTTTCCTCTACAGGAGACGGTTGTAGGACTATCTCCACTGCCTTTTCCCACGTACTACGCAGAGGTACCTTTCAAACACGTCTTTTCCCTAAGAGTAATAATGACGGGAGGAGGAAATTAAAGTGAAAAAGTGCCGGTGTTCACTTCCTTTTCTACCCTTTTTATTCTTCGCTCGGCAGGCTCTGGCCTCACTTACCCTGGCAATCCCTTTGCCTTCCAACTCCCTTTAAAACCCATCCACAGCGTCTACGTGTTCGCGCCGGACGCCCTTTAACTGCTTAATTCGACGCTTTGTCCACCTTTATACCGTCCTTGGTCGCCGTCGGAGTCCCAGGGGTCTTGTTGGCTTTTATGAACATAGAAGTGGATTAAGAGAGCAAATGCGAATACGATAAAATTCTCTAATCTCCTTTTTTTCTTCTACCTCTACCTCAGTCCATTCTGAACCGTCAACAGTAATACCTGCTGTAGTAGTAACATCAGAGTTAATGTCAAAATAGCCATCTTATAAAAATTCCTCAAGCTACACAGAAAAGTCCTTAATTTCGTTATGGCTTATAGACTAGGTATGGTCATGTCATGATACTCTTCTTCAGCCCGATTCAATGGTCAACCACTCGGGACAGCTCAATTGTTCCCTGCACCAACTACCTACCTAGCATGAGTAGGATCAACTACCAAACCAGTCAAATCCTTACTTCATTGAGATGTGACCTACTCTTCTTGATAGAAGCAAAACCTCGAGAAAATATAGAAGAAACACTATTTGCACATATACAACAAGCAATACTAATTTATAGTGTTACAAGATTACACCTGCACCAGTCTCCTGGGCAACCAGCATTACAAAGGTCGCTCTTGAACATTCGTGCATTGTATTGAATTGGCTGGAACCTTCCCATTTGCTTGAGACAACATGTCGAGTTCCCAGAACCAGGGAAGACTCGAGAAGGTTCTTGGCCTAGGGAGCAAGCATAAAAAGGGACTGAGGAACGCCGCAGAGTTCAGTTCAGTTCAGAGTCCAAATATAGATGCTTTGCCATGCTGTGGTATAAATTAGTGTGACAACCCCATTACAACCCTGTATTGTGCCTTGTGAATGTGTAAGTGTGTGAATGAGGACAGTGTATTTGAGTGAACAATTGTAATAAATTATTAACAAATAACATAAATCGTTACAATATTGTCATATCAAAATAATGAAGTCCACCTTGCAGTTGTTAACACTGCGAGGCCATTGTGTTTTTCTCCCTTCTGTTGTTTGGCGTTGTTCTGTTGTGGTTGTGAACCAAGATAGATTGTGCAAGTGATGAAGTGTTGTTCAATAAATTATCAAATCCAGTATTATCCATATTCATAGATCAAAAGTAAATAAGAAGTGGTTATATGCATGAAATTCAGAGAAGAAACACTGATAATTTGGCGAATTTATCAAAAATGGACAAAGGGTACAATTTTGATTGGCTGGATGTGCTGTTTCACTAAAACACATCTCAGGCATGGTACTGAGGACCAACTTTTGGTCAGTGTGTTCTGCTGAGAGACGTTGTCAGGAAAGGTGAGGCTGATAACAGAGGTCTATTGAGAGTTGTGTTAAAGCAGACTTGGAAGCAGCTCAACTGCCTACCAGACCATTTAGCCAGCACAAATAGGCATCGTAATGTTGTGAAATGCATCTGGTCGTGATATTCTAAAATAATAACAACATTAGTTGAGTATCCCTGGATCTATTGTCTACAATCAAACGCTTGAATAGGGTCGGTAATGAATTAATAACGATCTTCCCTCCGAGCGGGATCCTCCCATTGAGGTGAACTCCCTTTTCATAAGGAGCTCTGATTACCTTCAGGATCGCGCTGCCTTTACAACCGAACTGCTTTGAAATTCACTATTAGGAGCTTATCCATTTTGCCTACAGCGCAACCGTGCTCGCAGTTCATGATCATAGCGTAGCGATCAATTGAAACCTGTACCTGCGAGTCTTTTGAGTAAAATAACCACAGCCTGTTGAAAATGATCCAATCCGACCGCTAATTATGATTCGGTTGAGAGTAACTTATCTATTTGGCTGCCATGGTAGAATGGACCAGGTTTAACTTCGATTCATCAACCAACTTAGTCGGGCGAGCTGAGCATACATACCCGCCATACCAACGCCAAACCAATTAATGGCCACAAATTTTGTTATGGAAGGGTAGAATAGTTTGCAGGGTAACTTCATTAGCTACATCAACATCCTAGTAATCTACTGAAACTCTCATTTGAAGAAACTATGGATAACTCCAAAACAATGTGAGAAGATGCAGTACCTTAGCTGGTTACACACCACGGGAGCGCAACCTCTCGGGATGTTGAGAAACTACTCGTTTCCCGCCTAATCAGTGTTGAGTATAACTATGGTTATGTTTCTTTCTCCTTCAACTCTTCTTTATGGTTTATTATTGATTTTATCATTTTTCGTTAGTTTCATGATGTCAAGATTCAAAAAGTGCTAGGTTGCAAAAATGTCCGCTGTCCAGGCTTTTGTAGGGTGAAGGCAATTTTTTTGAATCTGAAATTTTTGCGGAAGTTTTTTCCAAACTGGGGCATATAACATGTACATCAAAATTGGATCAAAACTTTGGATTTGTCAGGGCAATTCCTGCCTGCCTTCTGATCCGAATCAGAATCAAATTTTTATAAATTGTCTACTCCAAAATCGGTGTGGTTGACGACATGGTTATTCCTAGGGGACGCCAGCTGCCACAGGGAGGTTGAAATGGGCTGCCCCCAAGGGTCTGTGTCTGGCCCTACCTGTGGACCCTTCTCTTCGACAGATTGCTGACCGGACTCACTGTTGCTGGCATGGGCCAGTTCTCCTGACTGACCGCACCAAGGCCGAGATTGAGTTGAAGGGGCAAGAAGCTGCCCACATCATTAGCAACTGGTGCTGCTCTGTGAAGCTACATCTTGCGGCAGAAAAAACGGTCATGTGTTAGCTTAAAGGGGGCTTAAACACAAAGAGCCCACCAGTTATCCGCGTCAACGGTCAAACTATCAGGTACGACCACCACCCTAGGTACCTGGGGGTGCTGCTGGCAAAGAGCTTTGATCCGTCGGCGCATCACTCAGAGGCGCCTACCGGACTGTTTCTACGGACGCACTCCAGGTTGTAGCAGGCAAAATGCCAATAGACATCCATGCGAGAGCAGTGGCAGCAGGATGGATGCTGAGCCATGGCAGAGGGAGCCCCATATCAGGCTGCAGCACATCAGAGCAGGTGGAGCAGTGGTCCATGGAAGAATGGCAAGATGGTCGGCATCTACCAAGGGAAGGCACACCAATAGATAGGTACCAATTTAGACCAATAACCTCTTACGGTGGGTGTCCATCGTCCTGGGACCCATCTCATTGGATTCAATGTCCAAAATTTAGTTGAATTTGACACCTTACACGTCTAGATTGTCAAAAATCTACAAATATATCAACAGGAGGAGTGAATAAACAATACAAGAAGGTAGGATAGATTAAGGAGAATTGACCAGCACGCCACTAGGTAGCGCTCGTGTCCCAGCCCCTTCTAAATTCGATTACTGTTGGAATGATTGGAGTAGGGAGAAAATGGTAGTTTACCCAATTATCAGCTAACTGATAAGGGCCCCCTTCTAACACCATGGCTCTGACGTCACATCTACAACCTCCATGACAGTGTTGCCAATTGGTTAATTGTAGGTAGGAAGGTATTTCACGCGGTATATTTTACAATCACAGTTGTCCGGATATCAACTTTAATAATGTTCCAACGAGTGGAACCTGCAAAACCTCACCAAATCACGTGTAAATTCTTCGTCCAAATAGTTTATAAGTGATTTTGTGATGTCTCTCGTCCTAGCCTGACCGGTAATCTTCCATAATGGCGGACCTCATACGATGGAAGAAGAGCCACCAAGATGAGCGTTTTCTCATCCGAGGACCAACTCTGGTGAGAGTCACCTTCTCAACGAGTTACGAGAGCTCTTTTCGCCAGCGAGGATATTAAATTTACGCTTCGACCTCCTCTCGATGACCTTCCAACTTGAAAGTCCGGTGGAAAGTGCGGGTTCATTTCCGAGGTTTTATTGGAAAACGTCAAGTGTCACAAAGTCGTTGAAAGCTCCGGCGATCTGTTTAGTTCAGTTTGTCGAGGACTGTGCTATAAAACCATTCCCTGACGGAATGGAATACGCCAGTACAGTAAAACGTTGTCGGTTCAAAGCTTGAAATAGAATGGTTTACATTTACTTCAGAAACGGGACGCTTCTCAATATACAAACTGGAAATTCAACGAACGGGATAACATTATTGTTGGCATAACAGATAGGCAGAAGGGCAAAAGTCAGGTTATTTTTAATTTTTGAACTTGAGACAAAAGCACTTTGAGGGCAAAGTACGTGTAAAATGAGCCAATCGTGTAGATTCTTTTGAGCCAGTGAGCCATTCTAGCATTTATAAACCTTGAAGTGAGCTATTGAACTAAACTAAGGAATATTGGTCCAAAGAAAGTACGCAAAATGGAATAAAAATCCGTTTAGTACTTATTCTTTATTATTAAATTTAAAGGAATATTAGTATTAATCAACATAAATATATATACGGGAAGTGTAACAAAATAAATTTAAATGTTCATTTCAAAGAGAGGAGTGGAACTCTGTTTGGCCGTCAAGTATTTCCTTGAAGTTTGGAGAGTATGTTGTAGCCGTCAGTTTGATGCTGTTGCCCAAATGTTCATCAGTCAGTCTGTTCCTATATTTGTTTTTTGTTAATTTCATATCTGAAAAAGACGCTTCACACAAGTTTGTAGAGCTGAACATAGCTTTCAACCTCAATGCAACTTGAATCACAATCGGATACTTTTCATTGGGGACTAATGGCCAGATATTTTCAGTTGTAGAGAGGGATCTTAGAAACAGGTCATTTTGAAAATACACAAATTCCATTTTAACTGCAGCCCGATCTCCACAAAAATGTATTACTACACAAATCTTCTGCATCGATCTCTACAAAGGGAAAATTGATGAACTGTGCCTCAATCCGTATGCTTTTAAAATCATGGAATCGTTGATCAATCGTTTTCTCAAGTTTGAGAGAATTTCCATGTATTCTTGGTTATTTTTGGGGTGTTGTGGAGGACATAACAAAGTAGACACACACATTTATCTTTCACTTGCGTAAAAAAGTAATTAGTTTCCCACTCTACACGAAAGGCGTAGGTTTTTGGCTTTTTGCTTGAACTAGCCATACTAAAAACAAGCAAGGAAAGAGTTTAAAGTTTAAACATATGCACTAGAATTAAACGCACATGGCACAGACGTGACCTCACTCAGGCTACACGTAGTGATGGCATATGAAGATAGATTTTTTCGAAAAATTATCAGATTTTCAAGAATTGATCTTTGTGATTCGATTTTAATTGAAAATCAGTGGCTCGCGATCGACTGTTAGGCGACCGCTGAATTAGATCAGTGAGGTCTGCGGGTCCCTGACCAAAATTTCAGATTTTTAGAAAATTTTCTATTACCAAAATCGGCGTAGACGGTGGTCGGACACCTTGAAACGCCCAGAAATAAATTTTGGGCCGAATCGTTGGGATTGTCTTTTTGCATGAAAACAGGTTGATTATTCAAGGAATAACCAACAAAAATTCGGACATTTCTCACAAAATTGCTAATAAGTTGAAAAATATGCAACCTACTGAATTTGTCATTATATACAAAATCAAAGTAGACAAAATTTCCTTCATAATGCACTGGTCACCTTCAATTTTTGAGGTCATGGCGCCGCCACAAAAGAAAAATAGCAACTTTTTCATTCATGGAGGAAATATTTGTTTTTACAACAAATCCTTCTTTTTGCCAAAAAGTTGTTATTTTTCAGTGCGCTCTGGTGGCGGTGTCCCGCACTCAAAAATTAAATGCGACTAGAGCATTTTGAAGGAAATTTTGTCCTCTTTAATTTTGTATATGATGAGAAATTCCGTAGGTTGTGTATTTTTCAACTTATAAGCAATTTTGTAGAGGAAAGTCCAAAATTTGTAGCATTTTTTTTTTTTTTTTTTTTTTTTTTGCAAACTTCAAATTTGGTTTAGCACACAGAAACATAAGAACCCATCGAGTTACCGTCTACCCTAATTATTTATTGTAAAAACTATCGTTTGACTATCAATTGGTTAGAGGGTTAGCCATTTTCCTTGCAAGCTAATGCGAGTTATAGCAGGGGAAAGGAGAGTGAAATCGTTCAAATCGAAATAAATCGTTAATTTTAAAGAAAGAGAAAATTGTGATTAGGAAGATAGTTTATTGAAATTACCAGCTGTTAGGAATGTTCGATTAGTCGGGCTGAAGCAGCCGGGTTAGAAGTGAAATTTGGTTAGAAATGATGTTTTATGATGGTTCTTACTTCGGAAAAAATGTCACTCAATTTAATAAATTCTTCATCTTCTAATTTTCCGTCGTCCTGGGCAAAAAAAAAAGAACAAAAACAGTTAAGTATACGAATGTATGAAAATATAAAGGAACATAAGGTCATAAAAATAATGTATGAGTAGTTATTGAAACCGCGATGATAGGAGGGAGTGTTGGAATTTCATCAAGGCGGAGTATTTGGAAAGGATATGCACTATATAAACAGTAATAAACGGTATATCGTGTACAAAGTGCGTAAAAAAGGGTCGTAAGAAGAGCGGGAAATTGCTAGGAAAAGAAGAAATAAAACCGCAATAGGAGTCTACCACGCTATCAAACTCTGGTTTTCGCCAAAAAGAGAAAAAGGGGGAAAAAAACTCGTCGAAAAGGAAAAATCGTTGTGGAAAGATCGTCTTCCTGAAGAGAGGCGGAGGGGAAAGATAAATAGCGATCAGAACTTTACGAATGGGCCGGAATAAATCGACAAAAAAGGAAACAACGGAGCTTTTGGCAGAAAACGAGAATTGAGGAAGTGCAAAAGGGCGCCTTGATCCACCGTCCTGGTGGTAAAAATCGGTAGAAAAGAGGGGGGAAAACGAAAAAAAAAAATACGGAAAATTGAGCGCACTGGTATAAAATTGGAGCGCTCATCAAGACGGACTGGAGGCCTGTGAGGGGATCCGACTGAATTGACTTCTTTGATCTGATGAAGGTGGCTACTTTTTTTTTTTTTTTTTTTTTTTTTTTTTTCTGCAGGTTCATCTGGCACTTTGATAACATCCCTTTGTGAGGTTTTTCTTCCTTTTTTCATTCCCACGTGGCTCGGCTTAACGGTAACCTGCCCTATTACGTTTGGTTTTTATCGCAGTATTCATTGGTGTTAGGGAGATCGACTGGAAAGTCATTTCTTTGTTTAGATATTTATATTTACGGGGAGCCCTCATATGGGGTGAAATGACGGGTCAATGGGTACCTACCAAACTATTTGGTTGTTTCGCGTTAACGCCTACCGGTTGTTGAAACAGCATCGAAAGCCTATTCGATACATCGAATCAGGTATGTTTGACTCCTATGTCCAAAGAGGTTTTTTTACCTACAGGTTAGGGATGCAACTATCGATATTTCATAAGAATATCGAAATAGTTATTTGATATATCGGTGAAAAGTATCAATGTTTCGATATATTGGCTTTTCATTTTTTTTCTAACCTTCTTCCAAGAGAACCTATCTAAATTTCAATATTCCAAATTCAATTTATAAAGACCAAAAATCAAGTTTGTTAGGTGGGCATCGGTACATAAAAAATCTCTAAACAAAACAGCACATATATTTGTAATCAAAAATATAATAATTGAATGTTAAGTATATATTAACAAACAACCAACAAAAAAATACTGATAATAGATAAAACTGATAAAAATAAACCAGCGGTAAGTGAATGCTATTTCTTATCTACAGTGTTGCCAGGGAACTACAAAGTTCACGTTCTGTGAAAATGTCTCCATTGGGCAGCCCAAAAGTTTGTTTTACCTACAGTTATTTTCTTCAGCTGAAATTTCATAATATGAAAAATATATTATGTTTGAATATTTTTTAGATAAAATAAATATATCGGACCCAATAGTTTCATATTGATATCAGGATAACAAATATTGGCAAAAAATATCAATATTTTGCTTTACGTGCCCCATATACTAGAGATTTACCAAAATGGGTATCTATCAACCCATTTCAAATGTTAGTTTTCTGATATCATTTTCCACTGTTTGATACTAAATCGATAGGAATGAGTCTCCATGGTCCACAGAATCACCAACCCCTGTGAAGTAATTTGCAGCATTTTACATTTACTCACATTTAGTAGATTTTAGGAGGGGGGGGGTCATGGGACACCCTGTATAATACAGGCCTCTGTCAAAAATTTCTATTGGGGCTATGGGAGGTTATGAGGGATAATCGATACATCGATCTATTGGCAAGTTGATGTTATCATTGTTATCTCTCTATTCTTATTTTTCTTTTCATTTTAATTTTAATTTTACAATTAACGATTCTGAAATAAATTCACAACCATATTATGAGGTTGCTTTTCTATCGATATCAACCGAAAGTATCGATATTATGTCACACTGGCGCAGCCCCTATAGTTAAATTAAGTTATACCTCGTTCTTGATGGTACTTATGTATTATACCGACCACACCAAAGTATCGACATTAAAGTATTTATGTATTATACCGTCCACACCAAAGTATCGATTTCTGTTCACTCCTAACATAACCTTATCCAGTGAGTGCTTGCTAGTGAAAGTGCAACGTGCTTTGTTTATAAATTGTCTCGTTTCGTTTCGTTTAAAATTCATTTATTTTGGAATTCGTGTTGTGCTTTGACTGTAATAAATTAGGGTACTCACTGGATAAGGTTATGTTAGGAGTGAACAGAAATCGATACTTTAATATCGATACTTTAGTGTGGTCGGTATAATACATAAGTACCTTCTTGATTATCTATTGGATCATATTTCAGGTTTGTTGCTGACAAATAATTCAAGATTGACAATAAATAGTTGTTAATTTGACAATCTTTCCATCATCATCCATACATCGATTCGTAGAAGAACTTCATTTGAAGGAGACGTTGAAGTAATGGAGTTTCTAATGAAAAATATATGGTAGAGGGAAAAGAATTCGTTCTCTGAAATCCTGTTTTCCTCATAATGAGTATTTGAACAACAGAAACCGATCAGTGATGCTTGGAGGGAGACTCGCGATTATTCTGGAAACCGATTCGTGCTAATCGATAACCCGCTAGTTCGTGCTCGTTTGATCCGCTTTGGTTGAAATGATCACGTGGTAGTAGTTTCAACTAGATCAAATCAGTGTTGTGGAGTTGTAGACTTAGCAAGTTTATTGGACACGAGGTAATGGTTGGGGAGAGGGAGGACGAAGGGTTGAATGGGGGGAAATCGAGTGCGATAGTTATGAACTTTTCAAAACAACGTTAGGTCTGTAACAGTGTTACCAACCAGGACGTCGGCCGAAGTCGAATGAGAGGACAAAGGCGGAAATCCCGAACATGTCGCCTCAAAGGAAATAATTCGCCCGGGGAAAAGTTAAGAGGGTTTGGTTCAAAATTAGCGCCCAACTTCACTTTCGACTGCGTTACTCCGCTGAGGGTTCTTCAATTGGATTAATTAGCAAAGGTCGTAGAAAACTGTGCAGGCAGAGAGGATTTGATAGTTTGAAGCGGTTGTGGGCCTTGCGAGGCCGTTCCTCTCGTCGGAGAATTATTATGGACAATCTGATTTAATTAAGGCCGAATCTCATCAACATAGATGAAAACCGGGATGGGAACGGAGTTCATGGGGCGAATCGAGTGAAAATCAAACGATGGTTTGAGGAAACCTTGAAAGGGCTTTTCTCTTTGCTCAAGCTTCCGCATACATCGTTTAACGCAATTGTTCAACTTGACGTCAGTTGTAGTTTGAAGACGAAGACCCTCGTCACTTATTTTATCTGGTTCTCGTAATCAGTTTCAAGTGCGGACGTTGATGAGTGAGAAACGCTAACTTTCTCAGTGTGATTCGTCGACAACTGCGAAGCTCGTCCAACTTCCTGACGATTTGAAAGATAATCAAGTCGTTGGCAGAGCCGTTTGATGCTCAAATCACTTGAATATCACTCGAGTACTTTCTTTCACTGATATTCATTCAATGCAAAAAGTCAATGGAACTCTAAATACCTACGAACCTTCTCATCACTGCAAGTTTGAAGGCAATTTTCATGATAATCCCCTTTTCTTGTCATCAGTACCACAGCAAGTTGGCCAGAAACAGGTACAAAGTGGGGCAAAAGGTATGAGTCGGTTTTGAAAGGCAATAGAGAGAAAACTGATCAATTTGAAAAAATGAATTTGGACCCAAAAACTGTTTTGGGGCGTTTCAAGGTGGCTAGATCAAATTGAGCAGTCCGTCCGTCGTCCACGCCGATTTTGGTAGTAGAATATTAGCTAAAATTCTGAAATTTTGGACAGGAAACCGTTGCTGGCTCTAGTTGTTCTTCCAAACTTTTCAGTCCGATGGGATCAAATTTCGGGAAAATGGGCGTCAAAATGTGTTTTTCGGAAAATGTGTTTTCGAGATTTTTGGCGAGTGGGGTATCATTTTCAACTAAATTTTGGACAGTGAATCCAACGAAATGAATCCCGGAACGATTGGCGCCCTCTGGAAGAGGTTATGAGTCCAAATTGGTACCTATCCAACTTTTTTAAATGCGTTTTTTTTGGAGATTTCCTGTACCTAGACGTGTGTGTATCATTTTCCACTAAGTTTTGGACGCTGAATCGATTGGATTGAGTCTGCATGCTCCTGATCCGAGGAATAACCAACCCCTGTAAACGAATTTGCAGCTTTTTAACTAAATCGCGTATTCAAAAATACATCTCGAAGCAAGGGCCTCTGCAGGAGGAGGAGATTTTAAAATTTCCCACTGCATTTCGACACATCTGTGTCACTCCACCTTCTAGAACAGTACTATGTTGAATATTGTTCGGTACTTGGAGCAGTAAAACAGTTAAGAAAAGTAACTTCAATTGACATTACTCAAACCTGGGACAGCAGAGTGTACCCAGTGTTTCCAGAGAAATCTTATGTGAAATGGGGTGCTTTTGGGGTATGAACCTTCAGCACTTTTGCTTACCTTCGAAATAGTTAATTTTAAAAATACAGCGAATTCATAAACAGAGGTTGGTTATTCGTTACAATATATAGTGAAAAATGATACCCCACGTGAATAGGTACCAGAAATCTCGAGAGCACATTCGAAATTGGTTGATAGGCACCCATTTTGACCCATAGCCTCTTCCAGTGGGTGCCTATCATTCTGGGACCCATCTCATTGGATTCAGCATCCAAAATTGAATGGAACATGATACTCCACCGGCCTAGGAACCTATTTTTTTTGGACGAATCGGATAAATTGACTTTTGGCATGAAAACGATGGTAGATTATTCAAGGAATGACCAACCAAAACAGTTTAACCAGGTGTAGGTGGAATTAACCCTACAATTTGGCGCATTCGGGCTGAAGAAGAGTTTTGTATAGATGAATAGGTACTTTCTGACCTAAGTATCAGATTATCATGAGATGTTCTACTTGTGGCGACCTTACTACATGAAGAGACTCTTGCTCGAAGCCGCCATACCTAAAATAGTGTAAACAACCTACTCCTTGAAGTAACGCTTCACGTTGGTATAATATCGATGTAAGAAGAACTTTTGTTCTTTGTCTTCCTATGAAAATATACCTAAAAATATAGTTCATGAGTTCTAACGCATCGTTCCATTTCAAATTCATCCTACACTACCACCCAAAACCTTGGGGACGTCGCTGAATTTTGGTTCAGGTGCACAGGGGCACATCCCCACCTATATTGAAAGATACTTTTCAAGATTCTGGTATCTCAGGCGTGGGGCACTGTTTCCCACTAAATTTGGGATGCTGAATCGATTGGAATAATCAGGAACAATCAACATTCACCCCCCCCCCCCCCCTTTCACTATACTCCAATGAATAACACCTTTTTGTGGAAGTAATGAAGAAATGATATCAAGAGAACTCTGGCCATGAATGTCCAACAATTGCATGGTCAAAATAAAAAACTTTCCAAGCTCACTGGTTGAGATCATGAATTGATTGAGGACTACACAAATGGGTGATAAATTCCTCTGTTCAACTTCCTATGTGAGTCTATTAGGTACCTATTTCAAAAAGACAAATTATATTTTATCTTACTAGCAAAGGTGATCTTCCTTATTCTTTGTTATCAGAACTGAGGCACACTTTTCACTAACACTGACATGGGCACTGGACTAGAACGGCACTCTAGAACCCATATTCTCATAGTTTGTACCCAGCACGCACCAAATTTTGCTGATTGCAGAATAAGATCAAATAAGAACTAGAACACAGCCACACCAGTTGACTTAAGGAATGAGACTGAGCTGAAGTTGGGAAGATTCATATACCTGAACCCTCCCTTTGGGTTGTGGAGGTGGGAGTTTCACATTTTCACATGGGAAAGACATCAGTTCTCAGAAGGACATGCAATTTGAGGAGAGGTTCCTGGAGGCTCAGTATTCTAATTGAAAAAACCTTGCTCACATCACTCCTCTTTTGAGAAAGGATGATGATTTCTGTGCTCCCTTGCTACTTTCATGGAATATTGTCAGGCCTCATCTTCCCTTCTTTGTTAATTTGTTGCCCTTATTGACATGAGACACCTGTGGAGAACTTACAATGGATGGACATGGTGGAAAATGACAGTTCTAACGTTGTGATGGGGGTAGTTTCATACCATCAGTTCTCAGAAGGACATGCACTTTGGAGAGAGGCCACCTTGGAGTGGAGTAATCCTAATTGAAAAAACCCTGCTCACATCAATCCTATTTTGAGAAAAGATGAAGACCTCTGTGCTCACATGACACTTTCATGGAATTTGGTCTGGCCTCATTTTATCTTCATTGTTAGTTTGTTGCCCTTATTGGCTCAAGATGGATAGACATGGTGGAAAATGACAGCTCACACGGTTGTGGAGGTGGGAGTTTCACTGGGGAATGACATCAGTTCTCAGAAGGACATGCAATTTGAGGAGAGGCCACATGGAGGTGCACCCAGCTCACATCCATCTTCTACTGAGAAAAGATGAAGACTTCTACTCCATTGCCACTTTCATGGAATCTTGCCTGGCCTCATTTTCTCTTCATTGTTAGTTTGTTGCTCTTATTGACTCAAGATGGTTGGACATAATGGAAAATGACAGCTCACACGGTTGTGGAGATGGGAGTTTCACAGGGGAATGACATCAGTTCTCAGAAGGACATGCAATTTGAGGAGAGGCTTCCTGGAGGCTCAGTAATCCTAGTCACCCAGTTCCTCATTGGAAAATTGTTCATGTCCAGACCCATCTGTCTCCTTCTGTTAACATAGGGCTGAGACGATTGCTCACATCGATCCTGTTTCCAGGAGAGGACAGACCACTGTACTCACTTGTCATTTTCATGGAATTTTGTCAGGCCTCATTTTCTCATCATTGTTAGTTTGTTATCCAAATTTGTAAAATATGTCAGAGGGTTCTGTGAAGCACTTGGGATGGTTGGACATAGTGGAAAATGATGTTTCACATGGGATAGTATCAGTTCTCAGAAGGACATCCAATTTGAGGAGTGGCCACCTAGATGCGCAGCAATGCTATTCACCCAGTTCTTCATTGGAACATTGTCCTCGTAATGACTCTACTGAGACTCGTAACCATGTGCTGGGATAATCGAAAAGACCCTGCTCACATCTCTCCTCTTTTAAGAAAAGATGTAGACTTCTACTACATTGCCACTTTCATGGAATCTTGCCTAGCCTCATTTTCTCATCATTGTAAGTTTGTTGTCCTCACTAACTCAAGACATCTGTGGAGCACATACAATGGATGGACATGTGTAGTGGAAACTGACTGTTCTCACGGTTGTGGAGGGGGGAGTTTCACTGGGAACATCAGTTCTCAGAAGGATGCAATTTGAGGAGAGGTTCCTGGATGATCAATAATCCTAGTTACCCAGTTCCTTGGAACATTGTCCTGGTCATGACTCTTCTGTCACCTCTTGTTTACCATGTGCTGGGAAAATCAAGAACACCCTGCTCACATCACTCTTGTTTCCTGGAGATGATAAAGACCTCTGTGCTCACTTGCCACATTCATGGAATCTTGCCTGGCATCATTTTCTCATCATAGTTAAGTCAGTGCTACACGATGCAACCAACCTACCAATGTTGGACACTCGATGGCTGGAAGCTTCGATCATCCAGGCTTCGAACATCCAGCGTCCAATGATCGCTCATTGCACACAAGCCAAACGAATTCAGATGCAGGAATTCAAAGGGATTCGAGAAAGAAGATTCTCACTATCGATTAGAAGCATTTTGAGGGCCATTTTTGAGTTTTGAAAAGTTTATCAATTAGCTGTTTGTATGTTCCTCTCCATATTATTCGAACAATGCCCTTTAGATATTCTTGTGGAGACTTTCGACATGTATTTCATAACATTCAGGTAGAACTTAGACACATTTTTCCTCAATTTGTGATGTAGAGAGGTAATATGGAGATCCCACCAATGTAATCATTCGGACCATGAAATTTAACCCAAAATAAAAAGCCTTCATTGTAGGAGAATCGCGATCCCATTTTAAACCTTCAGGATACCTAACTGTTTTCGGGATTTTAAAATGTTCGCTATCTACACGTGATTTCCATCTACTCAGGCGGTATGTCCGATTGTGGCGAACTTGTCGAGTTTGAAAACGCCAGACAACTCGTTGGACGCAAGTCGTCGTGGATTCGAGAACGATCATGCATTATTTCCAGAGTCTCCAGCACTGTGGGGAAAACAAGGTCTGTAAAAGCGGATTCATGTTCGCTTCCCGTAGAAACCATTATTCCGTGACCCCGCAAAGTTCACAACAAAAAGCTTTTTTTTTTTTTTTTTTTTTTTTTTTTTTTTTTTTTTTTTTGAGTGGATTTTTTGAGGAAAATATTTATAGAAGTGCGCGCCTGCTATTGGGACCGCCGATTTATCACCGTTCACTTTCGAAATGAACGTCAAGAGTATGATACCACTTTTAAAACGGTCATGAACTTTGGAAAAACCTTCACTAATTCAACCTAAAACAGATGGCCGTTAAATGCGATTTACTGGTTTCACGTTATATTAAGCTCGAGGGAAAGTGGACCTTATCTTATTGGGGTAAAATGTTCCAAAAATCAATTTTCGTGATTTGGGTTGAAAAAATATTCTGGTTTTTATCAGTTCAGTTGCACGAACTATCGATGTTTGTGCTCTAGAAGTCACATTTCAAGTATTTCACATCGATCCTATCGAAAAAACGCTGCAAATTCTTTCACAGGGGTTGGTTATTCCTTGGTTTAGAAGCATGGAGACTCATTTCAATCGATTCATCGTCCAAAATTTAGTGGAAAATGATACTCAACACGTCTAGGTACCGGAAATCATGGAACACACATTCAAAATGGGTAGATAGGCACCTATCTTGACCCATAACCTCATCCAGAGAGCGCCAATCGTTCCTGGACCCATTCTATTGGATTCAGCATCTAAAATTTAGTGGAAAATGATACTCAACACGCCTAGGTACCGGAAATCTTGAAAACACACATACAAAATGGGAAGATAGGCACCCATTTTGACCCATAACCACATCCAGAGGGCGCCAAGCGTTCCTGAACCCATTCAATTGGATTCAGCTTCCAAATTTTAATGGAAAATAAAACCCCACACGCCTTGATTGCCAAAAACCTCGAAAATCCATGTTTCAAAATATACATTTTGACCCCTACCCCGCCCAAATTTGGTCCGATCGGGCTGAAAAGTTTCGAGGATTAACAAGGACCGCGAACGGACCCCTGACCCAAATTTCAGATTTTTAGAAAACTTTCTACTACCAAAGTCAGTGTGGACGGCGTACGGATATTTGGAAATTTTGGACGCTGAATCCAATGAGATTGGTCCCGGAACGATTGGCACCCACTAGAAGAGGTTATGGGTCAAAATGGGTACCTATCCAACCATTTTGAATATGTGCTTTCGAGATTTCTGGTACCTAGGCGTGTGGAGTATCATTTTCCACTAAATTTTCGACGTTGAATCGATTGAAATCTTCATGCTCCTGGTCGGAGGAATAACCTACCCCTTCAAAAGAATTTGCAGCATTTCTTTGTTGGTTATTCCTTGAATTTGACCTAGACACCTTGAAACGATCAGAGACAATTTTTGGGGCGAATCGGAGAAATCGACTTTTTGCATAAAAACAGGTTGGTTATTCAAGGAACGAGTAGTACCATCAGACTAACTGTTAATGGGCAAAGCATCGAGCAAGTTACAAGATTCAGGTACTTAGGGCAGTGGGTGTCGGACACATGGTCGTTGGAGGGGGAACTGCGCAGTCGGAGTGACGTGGAGCATTTAACAACATGCGTAGTATTTTGTGTCGCCGGGATGTCAGTTTTGCGCTGCGCTGGCGAGTTGTTAAATGTTACATTTGGTCTATACTCCTAAATGGAGTTGAGACATGGACATTGAAGGCCAAGGACGTGAATCGGCTAGAGGCCTTTGAAATGTGGCTGATCCGACGTATGCTGAGGATCCCCTGGACCGCCCGACTCCGCAATGATTACATCCTTCAATAGAACTCCCTGCAGCGTGAACTGCTGGTGTCAATAAAGAAGCGCAAGGTGTCATACTTGGGGCATGTTATGCGTGGGCCCAAGTACAGCTTGTTGCAGACCATAATGATGGGGAAGATCAGCGGACAAAGAGGAGTCGGAAGGAAGCGCGCATCATGGTTATCTAACATACAAAGCTGGACGGGGATTCACCGAGCAGCAGATTTGTTTCACCTGGCGCAGGACCGCGATAAATATGCAGAAATGATCGCCAACCTTCTATGACGGAGACGGCACTTGAAGAAGAAGATTCAAGGAATAACCAACCAAAAAACCTTCACTCATTCGGCCCAGGTACTGGCCATAGGATGTCCTTAAACGGATGACCGTTAAAGGCAATTTACTAATTTTAAGTTAAACTTAGCCTGAGAGTATGTGCTTGACGTTGATTTTTCTGCATTTGATGTAACGTGTTTCATTCGCTGAAAATTCATCAATACTGAATATGCCCTGAGGAAATTAACGATTTTCTATTCGCCTTACTCGTTAAGAGTAATGAATGATGTTCTGGCAAGTCAGTTAATTGCTAATCTCATCAACATCGATATTTTCTTCGGTTCGGCACTTCAATGAAAAGCGCGGTCTTAATGGCGCTGATCGATGACCCATTCACCAACCTAATTGCTATCCTGATTCCTTTTCAAGGGCTAGGTACCTACGTGAACGTTATTGGAATATCAGATAATCGAGAGGAAACCTGCACACGTTAACGCTTTTCAGTCTTGGAGGCTACTAAGCGTCTGTATGGCCCTCTTCATACCTTTATAGTGTGGCCTTCGTGAATCGAAAGTGGACTTTTAGTGGCTGAGTGGTTAATGAGATCGGAACACGCTACAAAGTGATTAAACGAGTTCGATCGTGAATGTGTGAAGTGAAAAGTTTTGGCAGTATCAACTGATGATGATGGTATTCACCATCTTAGACAAGCTTGATGCGCATTTGTCTATGAATCAAAAGGGAACAAAATGAGTGACCAAATTACGACACAAATGATAACAACATTACAACAAAAATGGTAGCAGACGGTAGAAACAATACATGTATGCTTTGGGGAAGATGTCGTCAGCATACACATCCTACTGTACCTATTGTAACGATTTATGTTCTTTGTAAATAATTTATTACAATTGTTAACTCAAATACACCGTCCTCATTCATACACTTACACAATCACAAGGCACAATACACAGTTGTAATGCAGTTGTTGCACTAATTTATAATGCGGCACGGCAAAGCTTCTACATTCAGACTCCAAACTGAACTGAACTCTGCGACATTCATCGGTCCCATTTTATGCTTGCTCCGTTGGCCAAGAACCTTCTCGAGTCTTCCCTGGTTCTGGGAACTCGACTTGTTGTCTGGAGCAAGCGGGAAGGTTCCAGCCAATTCGATACCATGCATGAATGTTCGAGAGTGACTCTCAGCCCTCCACTTGTCATTGACCTTGTAATGCTGGTCGCCCAGGAGATTGGTGCGAGGAGTCTTTTCTGGCTGAAAGGGGTCTGCAGGCATATGTATTCTTGTGGCCCGGGCTGAGGGATATAGAGGTAGGAGTAGGCCTCGCTGAAAGCAGACCCAGATAGGCTGACTAGGACAAGATCAAACAGATGAAGCCTGGCGGAGTCAATTACAGCAGAAGCTTCGGTCTCTACTTGCAGCTTTTTCCCTGTGCATTTGTCAGCCATGTCCTTCACCTGTGAAAACCAATTGAACGACGGTCATTTTTTTGGTCTTTGTCCTGCGCAATGAGGGCTAGTAGGCACTGTTTCGGGTAGCGCGGGCCATCCATATCAAGGACCTTTGCTAAGAATCTGAGCGCCTGTCTTAGTACTGCCAGCGCGAGGGGCGGTTCTCCGGATTCGAGTCTGACCATATATCCTGGAGTGCACTGTGGCAGTCCAAGGACGCACCTGAAGTACTGCACCTGCGTGCACTCAATCTCCTTGGTGTATCTAAGAGCCCAGACAGTGGCGCCATACAAGAGAACACCCAACACTGAGGCCTTGAAGGTTCTGGTGATTGATTCCCAGAAAGAGCAGCTGCCCCAGTTCAGGGTGTCCACTGCAGGGTGACCAGAGGCAACTTTGGCTTTACTGATCAGGGAATGGCATGCTTTGCTGAATAGTGTCGAGCCGCTGAGCTGGATTCCAAGATAGTTCACTGAATTCAGCAATTTAACCGTTTCTCCGTTGTAGGTAAAATGAATCTTCTGTCTGGATACACGCCCAGACTTGTTGAAATTGATAACGACGGTCTTCTCCGTATTCAGGGCGAGTTGATTCATGCTGAAATACTCCTGGAGAGCCCTGAGCTTATTTCTCACTTCAAATGGGGAATCAGCGAGGATAAGCTGGTCATCGGCGTATTCTATGTTGACTATTTCAGAGTTCCGGCCTATCCTTATGCCTGGAAGTCCCTTAGCCTGCAGGAATGTGCCGATATTGGAGATGACAATTAAAGGAGACAAGAGTTCTCACTGTAACATTCGCGTCGTGACCTTGACCTTCTCCGAATACTCACCATTTGACTTAATGACAATTGAGGCAGATTCATAGATGCTTTCAATACACCCACGAATTTCGAGCTGGCCCCCAGACCACTCATCTCCCAGATCAGGGAATGGCACAAACTATCAAAGGCTCGTATCAGATCAACTGCAATCCCACACATTTGCCATAATATCATCATTGGTTGGAGATACGCTTCGCCCTCGCGTTCCCTGATTCACCATATCCTTCTTCAGAAACCTTATTTTCAATGATTTACATCCCGAACCTACGCAAAGGGTACCCTATAAGCCCTCATTACCGTAGGTTAGCCCTAAGCGCGATCTGATGAGGAGACTGAGATTTCCCTACAGTGATATCAAATTCGAATAAAATATACACCGAAAGGGCTTTTACACTATGAAAATCGTATCTGTTCTAACTCTCAACGAAATCGCTTCATTCGACAAATTGAAAAATCAACACTAATTTCACAAAAGCGCTCGGAAAACAAAGATCTGAGTATGAAATACAAAAGGGTTCTTTTTAGAACGTAAACGATCTGTTCCGTCCAACCGCCATCACATCCAAAGCTTCTTTATTCCCTCAAATAAAAGTTCTCTCTTAATTAGCCCATTGTCCTCGGAGACAAAAGCTGTCTTAATCTAAGTAGTACAGTACCGATTTCGATTTAATTAACGACAGAGAACGAGATCAGCAAAAGGAAAAGGAGTAAGAAAAACTATACCTTCTCCCGCTTTCATTCAGACGAGTTTTTCTCGCACTTTTTCATCGGAGATTTTTTTTCCCTTCAAATCTGCTTTCAGTTCATTTCCCGTTCTTCTGAATTTCGGGTCTTGATCTAATTACGAACGTCGTCAGAAAGGTTGCGCCCTTAGCTCTGTCATCAGTGGGAAAGAGGGGGAAAAGAAGGAGAGAGGAGAAAGAAATGTCTCACGGAATCATTCTCAACGATTCAGCCACTAAATTGAATCGAACGGTGGACAGTTTTGTCGTCGAACAAACCTTCAGGATTTTTATTGTCGGTAAAATGGTTGTCCAGGGGAGGGGAAATGAATAAGGATGCGTTTGGTGGTGACAAACACAGTCTGCCAAACTACATTGCTGTTATATCAGGAGGAAAACAGTTGTCGGATAGTTTTCAACAGCTACAATAAAACAACTTATACCGATTAGTGACCACTGACATCCCACTTGGGACAAAAAGGTATAACAATTATGCTATACCGACAGTAGTGAGGTTAGGGAACCATCAGTTTCCTCTGTTTAAGACAGATGTAGACAGCATTTTAGTACGATTCTGAGATGAAGGAGAAGGTAGACCGCAACGGGTCTATTTTTTACATTTTGAACTCAAGAACAGCTGCACCTATTCAAATTTGTGAATTTTTCTGGGTTCGTGAATACATAATGGATCATACCGTTTTTGGTGAGTATGGCAGTCAATTTTTTAAAAATCTGAAATTTTGGTCAGAGACCCGTTTTTGGCTTTAGTTGGTCCTTTTCAACCCGATTGGACCAAAATTGGAGGGGGGAGGGGTAGGAGTCAGAGTCCAATGTGTTTCTCACCCCAATGCAAGGAAATGAGCCACAATTATAAGGAGAGCTCACCCCATGGGTTGTGCTTCTCCCCCCCACTGCAAGCAGTGGGGATACAGTCTTAACAGACTGGAATGATTGCCCCTTCATTCAGCAGGGCTTAGGCCGGGTACACACGTTGACGATTTCCGGAGAGGAATTCCTCTGAAAACCTCAGAGGCGGCCGGAGCCAGACGGAGCATCCACACGACGCGTGAGGCCTTTTGAGGAAACTGTGTAGTTGTAGTGGCCGGAACCCCGGCCTGCACAGTCCGCCTCAACTGAAGGCCTCGACCCGTCCACACGGTCCGGTCGGCCGGAGAGGTTGGCCTCAACGGGGAATCCTCTCCGGAAATCCTCAGCGTGTGTACCCGGCCTTAGACAAGGAGTAGTTAACTGCTCCCCCTAAGTACCGACTTGCGGTAGTTCGTGCATTCTAGCTTGCACTACCACTTCAGCAGAGTGGTTCCCAAGTGTTGCATCTCAACTCCCAGAGCCGGTCTGTATTGGTACATCCTACACGGATGTATGCAGCACAGGCCTTCCCATTATAGGCACCTTCATTGGGTGAAGCCCTCTGGCTAGGGTATGCCTCAACCAGGACCCCCGCAAACGGTCCATTATTTCGGGCTGTAGTTTCCTACCTCAATTGGGGAGGCTGGCCGGTGAGGCATTGCCGAAGCATTGCCTCTGCGGCCAGGGGCTCCTCTTCACCCGCGGTACCAGTTTAGAAGGATACAGGTTTATCAGCACCCTGAAGACCCTTACTTCCTTTAAGGGCTAACTGGCTAATAGCCCCGTGACAGAGGCTTTGTACCTGTCACTACCGTTTCATGAAGTACCAGAGGTTTCCCTCTTCTCCCCAAGTGGACCAGATACTTGTTCCACTCAGAGAGTAGCACAGGGGTAGGGGTCAAATGTGTATTTCGAAAAATGGATTTTCATGTTATTTGGTGGCGATTGAGGTGTGTGGGGTGTCATTTTTGGACGCCGAATCCAATGAGATGGGTCACAGAACGATTGACGCCCACCGGATGAGGTAATGGGTCAAAATGGGTCTCTAACTACCTATATCAAACGCAAGTTTTTGAAATTTCTGTTACCTAGGCGTGTGGGGTATCATTTTCCTCTAAATTTTAGACCCTGAATCGATTGGAATGGGTCTACATGCTCCTGGTCCGAGGAGTAACTAACCTAATTTGCAGTGTTTTTTACTTGAAGAAATTGAGTACATTATTTTGATAACGTTCAGGTCAACTTCCGGAGGAAGGTGAGGAAAATCTTCATAAGATATCGGGGAGGGGGAGGGGGGGGGGGGCGCAACCAAAGACCCGGGTATATGGAGATTTTTACCCACTAAAAACCTCACCCCCTTTTCCCACGTTGGGGCCCAGCCCGGAACTGTTTGACACATTACTTCAGGCTGGGTTCCGATTTCTGCCTGCTAGCTGGTCCCGTTTGCCTGCAGTTCCCGTTGCCGGGCCCTTTCCTCGACGAGCTTGCCTTCCAGGATGTTCCGGATGTACCCTGCCACGGCATTCCACTTTGACTGGCTTTCGAGCATCCTGGTCATCATATCCTCGGGGGTGGGAGGGCTGGTCATTTCTAGCTCCCTTGCAATTTGCCATCGCTCTCTCTACCACCTCTCGCATTCGAAGAATGTGTGTTGAGCGCTGTCCTCTTCGTTGGTGCAATGTAGGCATCCTGGAGATTCCACAATACGCATCCTATGGAGATACTGATAGAACATCCCGTGACCCGAGAGGAACTGCGTTATATGATAGTTAAGTTCACCGTGTTTCCTCTCTAGCCAGGGACGTATATTGGGCACCGGTCGAGCCGTCCATCTTCCTCTTGTTTCTGTCTCCCAGATTTCCTGCCAGGAGTCGAGTGTGTGTTCTCGCTCTTGTCAGGTCAACTTTGAAAGCAATAAGCAAGAACCTCTTATCACTGCAGGTCAGCAAGGAGGAAACTGTACAGCGCCCCAATGGTGGGCTAATGCTCCCTGTATGGTTCAGCATGTTGTGGAAAGGCCTCCTTACACACCTCCCACCTACTAGAACACTTCTATAGGAGCATTTTGGACAGACTTCGTATATATCCGCTTTTCGGCTGAACTTGAACGCATAAACTGGCTCAGCAAGACTCTTAAAACAAAGGATTTTACAGCAATGCCAACACCACAAGCCGCTTGCTGCAGGGAGCTCTGCTAAGGGTTTCAGGCGTGTGTTTTTCACCACAGGTAAACATTTCCCTCAGTGAAGATACGCGCTTCAGAGACGCATGAAAGGTCCATTATTACTCGGAAGATGAGATAAGCCGGTTGTAATGTTTGAGATCGGACAGCGACTCGTCTCACAAAGCAGCGTAAGCTCATGAAGAACCTCTCGAGGGGCGCCGTGCTCGGTTTTAATTAGCTAGCTCACCGTTCAAGGTTGGGGCGAATAGAATTTTTCATTGGAAAGACCCTCACACGCAGGGCCAAAAGGGATTTTTTTTTTTTTTTTTTTTTTTTTTTTTTTTTTTTTTTTTTTTTTTCAGAGCGCGCAATTCCTCGCTTGGAAGGCTCTATTGACCTCGCGTAGCAGAGCTCGAGTCTCCTTAATATATCATCTACCCAAGAGCCTCATTTCTACAGCGAGAAAATCCAACCAACAAACTTCTTTGTTGTCTTTGAAGCCCTTTGAACCCTTTTAACCAACTAGAAGGATATTCCACCTAATATAACGCATGGAACCCTCCGACCTCTGATACCTCGGAAAACGGGCGCTTTTCGCGTGTTCGGCTTCCACGTTCCTTTTCAAGCGAAGAAATTACTTTCCTTACATCTATTACTTCAGTGTTTCCGGTCTTTCGCTCTCGGTTAAATAATTTCCACCAGAGCGGCTAGAAAAACCTTCAAATAGATTGCGGGGCGCTAGGGAAATGTCGAGGGAGGTTGACGCGATAAATGAGAAGCGAAAGAAGTCATTTGAGTTGGGACGAAGGATAATGACGTCTGGGAAAGCCGACCATTTCTCGAGTCGGAAATCAAAATTTTAATTTCGTACCCGTTCCGCTGTTTGGTCTGCCCAAGAGACACGCATTGCAACGTCGTCGATCGAAGTCGGGTAATTCCGCAAGCATTAACTCTCACGGATTAACCTCAGAGCAGCAGCTCAGAGGGCACTCGGTCGTGAGTTACGCCACCCCCATAAGTCAGTGGCCCAGATCAAAGTCCTTTGGGAGGTTTACAGGCAAACAGGGGGATGGGGGTGAGCGCCCATTTGCAACACGTATCGCTATCGTTGTAAATTAGCTCGGAAAGTGCTCTCAATCGTAGGATCTGTCAGGTGTAATATCTTCAACGTTGAGCCTCAGCTTCCTCGCGACGCAATTATATCATTCGGTTGGGATGACTATCTTCAAAACGTGCTTCCTCCACGACCCGGTCGTCTTATCAACGTTGATTCAAGATTATCGTTGGTTTGAGCGTCGCCACAACCGAATATTCGACGTAGTTGTGTGTAGAGTAGGTTTCTGTCCTTATAGGTTAGCCTCACACGACTAACACTTATCGATAAGCACGATAGTAAAACATTACTTTACGGAAGGTGATAAGTAGAGCGTGGGTAGAGTAATAGGAAATACGACGCTGATTCATTCGCAAGGGTAGGTTACCCCTCAAACCAGAAGTATGGAGACTCATTTCAATCGATTCAGCGTACAAAATTTAGTGGGAAATGATACTCCACACGCCTAAGTGTAAGCCTCTCTCGAATTAAAATCTGTTATGAATTTACTATGATTTAATTCGGGTTTCTTCGGAGAATTTGGAAGCGACCTAGCGAGAGGATACAGGATGTAAGTTGTAAGAGTTATATTCCTGCCAGTTTTAGCCTCTAAGCGGACATCACTGCCAGGAATCTGTTTGTCCACCCAATGCCTAGACGCAACCTTTGAACTTGCAAGGAAGGAGAAAAAGAACAACTGTTTTTTGAGTAGGTAATTAATATTCTACGAAATTGAGACAATTAGGATCTATAAAATAACAAAATGAATTCCTACCTATCTGCTCAACCAGATTGATCTTTCCTACCTCGACTGTTCTTTTGGAAGGTCGGAGAGGGTGTGTTCCGGGCCGGACTTGAACTCCTGCGGTCCGGCTCGCGATTCTAGAGGTCTGTTGGCTCTCGAAGTACACACTTCACCTGCTGGACATAGAATAGTTTTTCCTCAATTTCTCGTGTTTTCTCCTGGGCCCAAAGTTTGCGCAAGTTTTCCTTTGGGCCCACCCCTCAGCCAATCGTTTGGTTTTAGGCGTCCCCAAAATTGCTCCAGACTCTTGGAGGGGGTTCGAAGGAGGATTTTATTCGGTGAAGTAAGCAGTGGTGGGATCTTGAAGTATCCAATCGCTCGATGGGCGGTGTCTTCCCATCTGCTGACTCGCCGGACACGTGGAGCTTTTGAGAGCGCCTCAAATTCCGAAATGTTGCGGATTTCTCAGCGCTCGAGTTTTCTCACGGCCCGTGAGGAAATGCTTTGCTGGTGATCCTGCGGCGGCAGATGTCTGGGTTTCGAGTTTCCCAAGGGTGTCGTCTCCTCGCTGCTGTCTGGTCTGAGCGTACTACTTCAAATTGTACGGTTATAAGTCGTACAACTCCCCCTTCTTCAAATGACGGTAGCCAGGGTGGTAAGTATTGCTGGCGCACGTCGAGGGTTGCTGCGGTCTCCGGTTGCTGGCGGTTGCCTCCTTTGTCTTCACATGATTTGGTGGCGACACGCACTGCACGATTTCCACTACTGGTTGAGCTTTAACTTGGAACGTTTTACAAATGATTCCTAACGCACTGTTTTTGGCTACTGGTTGAGCTGTCCCCTCTGCTCAGCATGGGGATTGTAATTTTAAATGAGCACAAACAAATGAGAAATTATTGTTCTTTCAATAATTGCGGTTAAGTATAAAAATGTATCAAGTTTCTTAGTCGTACTTATCAATATAATTATAATCTTATTACATAGTTCAACCTATACATAAGCTAAATCAAATTTCTTTCTGTTGTAGTAACTTAACTGACTGCTGATAGTATTACATTATGATTATTAAATTATTTATTTATCACGGTCCTGAATTCTCGGTGCTTCTCGTGAAAGTCACCTGTGGCTGCAAAGCCACAACCGTGGTTGGTGAGTTACCGTTATGTTTCCGCTTGAATATGTAGACAATTATTGCCACCATAATTAGTCCTAGAAGGATAATCGAACCAGTATTTAACTTAGGCCAGTGTGACTGCATATCCGTTAACCAATCGTTTTCAGGAAGTTCAAGTGGTTTTGGGATTCGTTCTAGTGCCTTTGAGTACAGTTGAAATTCCGGGTCTTGAAAACTTTCAACTATTCCGGTGATTTTTTGGAGATCTGCGGTTTTTAAATAGTTCGCATACTGCGTTAAATTTCTCTCTATAGCTTCAAATTGTATTGTTACTCGCGATTGTCGCTCTAGCGGGGGTGTTAGAATTTCTCCTAAAATTACCGCTTGGCAGTTTCCAGTACAATGAAAAATATAAGTTCCGTCTAAAATTACTCGCTGTTTGACTCCATCATCTTGAATCTTCATGGGTGTACCCAATAGGGCTGCCCATCAAAAGGCTGCCTCAAACCAGAAGTATGGAGACTCATTTCAATCGATTCAGCGTACAAAATTTAGTGGAAAATGATACCCCACACGCCTAAGTAACAAAAATCTCGAAAATTCATTATTTGAAATACACATTTTGACCCCTACTCTCCCATAATTTGGTCCAATCGGGCAGAGAAATGTCATTTTTGGATGAATTCAGGGCGTCGGAGGACGGTGTCATTTTCCATTGAATTTTGGACGTTGAATCCAATGAGACGGGTCCGGGAACGATTGGCACCCCACTGGAAGAGGTTATGGGTCAAAATGGGTATCCATCTACCCATTTCGAACGTGCTTCTTTGAAATATCTTGTACCAAGGCGTGTGGGGTATCATTTTCCACTAAATTTTTGACGCTGAATCCAATGAAACGGGTCTCGGATCGATTGGCACCCACCGGAAGAGCTTATGGGTCAAAATGGGTATCCATCCCCCTATTTTGAAAGTGGGTTTTTGAGGTTCCAGGTACCTAGGCGTGTGGGGTATCATTTTCCACTAAATTCTGGACGCTGAATCGATTGAAATGAGTCTCCTGGCGCCTTGTCCGAGGAATAACGAACCCCTGTGAAAGAATTTGCAGCGTTTCTAAGTTTTATTGATGTAAAAATAAATCCTTTTGTTAATTACATCCGTATTTTTGTTAGCGCCCCTTACAGATATCCAAATGACATTTTTCAGATTGTACGTCGAAACGATGTACGTAAGGCATCCAATAAAAAGAATTTCAGGGTGTCTTTCTAGGGTTAACGTACATTTAATAGCTTGAACGTATTAAAATTGAATTTGCGTGCACATTTTCATCAGCAATTTATTACTTTAGAGTCAACATGTTCGAGCATAATCGAGGAAACATTTGGATTTCAGTTAAATTAGTGATGGACCAATAAGTTAATTTTTTATCGGAGCAGTCTCACCAGTTAAAGCATATTGAGTGAGCTCTTGGTTATTTAATTGTGTTTAATTGATTTGTAATTTGTCGGGTTTCGGTTAAACGATGTGGAAAGTCCAACGACAAGAGACGAACTTTTGTGTTCGCGTCAGTGAGGGTTCAAATTTAAATGTTTTATAAGGATTGAGGTGAATCGTGAAAACCGATCACGAATCACATCAAACACATTACCAACAATAGGGTGTAACTTGATGAATTTTTGAAAAAGCCATCGAGACAAACCGGGTGACGTCTTGCGGGAAAGTATCTCAGGGAGAGCCTGGCAGGCCTAACCCCTTCGAGGAAAAATATATCAAGCAAAACCGTCACGTTCGCCGGACTGGAGCCGGATAGGGGATGTATGGAAGAACCCCCGTTTAACGGTCTCAGCCAGCGAGTCGCACAGGGGTTCGCCCTTGCATAATCCAAGATGAGGGTCGTGGAAATTGACCTCCGGGGTTTATAGCTGAACCCCAGAAGCCGGCAGTTCCTGGAGTCTAACACCTTAATCCACCAACGTCCTGGGCCTTTTCTTCTTAAGTCGACTCGGATGGGAGTTAGGGGTGGTTAGCTCGGTGTTCATCAACACGTTTCATCCTCGTCTCGTCTTGGCACGATGTTTCTCGTCATTAAGTTTGACGTCGTCTCATCGAGATGTCGACTTAGTGGGCGATGCACCCTTTTTAAAGACAGCGAGGGTTTTATTGAGCGTGGGGGTAACCTAATTTCGTTGACGTCTTCTCCCATCGCAACCTTCCCTGCTGGCTCTCATTATAACTATTGACGTACAGTTGTAAGAAAAATAATGCAAATTTATTCACAAGGGTTGGTTATTCCTCGGACCAGGGGGTAGGGGCTCATTCCAATCGAATTCGTTGGTGGATGGGCACTCATTTTGACCCATAACCTCATTTAGTGGGCGCAAATCGTTCCGAGAGCAGTTTCATTGGATTCAGCTGTAAGCCTCTCTCGAATTAAAATCTGTTATAATTTTAATTCGGGTTTCTTCGGAGGTTTTAAATGGACCTAGCGAGAGGTCACACAATGTAAGTCCAAGACTTACGACTGAGCAACTTGGGATACCAAGGATGAGCATAAAATACATTGATACAAAATGAATTACAATTGAAAACAAGGACACGTCGCAAAGGATAATATGCCTCAACCTGGGCTGGAATTGATACAAGACAAAGTAATTCGACAAAGTAAATTAGACAACATGTGGAGCATAAAATACAATTGATACAAGATACATGAAATAAAATTTAATGAGCAAGTGCAACGATACCGGCTGACGAAAACAGCGTCGACGTCGAAGGAAAAACAGGAGGGGGCACGCTGTCCCAAAGGTACACAGGGAGGCTTATTAACTTGAGTCCTTCATCATCTCATGGCATGGGGAACACAATATTACAGCTTCGGTCGACTTCAGCACGGTAGCAGAGTTCACTTCAGAGCGAGCACAGGACAAAGCCAGGATGGACTGAGTGAGATGCACTTGCCTGACAGGTTACAAAAATATATATGACTCCGACATGTTGGGCGCCTCAGCACCGATGGGCGCCTCAACAACAACTGCCCAGTTGGGCGCCTTGGCAAGGAGTGAAGCCCTGGAGCTCTCTCCAAATGCAGGCAGGAGCTGCGCGCGCATACTGGCACATGCTCCCTCTCTTCTGGTCTTCTGGAGGCAGCAAGCCTGGGGGCTTACACAGCGTCCAAAATTTAGTCAAAAATGGTATTCTACTCGCCTAGATTTCCAAAAATGTCGAAGATCCATTTTTCGATAAACACATTTTGACCCTTACCCCCGAAAATTTGGTCCATCGGGCTGAAAAGTTTTGAGAACTCAGTAGTGCCAGAAACAGGTCCCTGACCAAAATTTCAATTTTTTAGATTTTTTTTTTTTTTTCTTTTTTTTTTGAGATTTTTGGAAACTAGGTGTGTGGGGAGTCATTGTCCAAAAAATTTTGGACGCTGAATCGATTGAAATGTGCCCGAGACACTCCACGTTGACTATTTTCCGTATAATCCCGCTCCTAAAAACAATCAACTATTAAGAAAGTTTTTTTTTTTTTTTTTTTTTGAGCTGGAAAAAAGGTTGCAAATGCCGGTTGGAGGAGTCGACTCAATCAAATAACAACCCAAAAAACCGTATAATACCGCGAAATTCTCCTCAAACTATACTTTATATACAATTGGAAATGCGTATTACTCAAAATCCAACATGTTTGTTCGCAGTCCCGGTCAAATTAATCCTTTAAATTGCTCTGAAAATATAAAATCTCTTTCTATTTGGTCTCTATCTATGGCTAACTCTTTTTTAGCCCAATGCTCGCGAACGAAAGAAGGATAAAACGCTGCTAATTATTCCACATTGGTTGGTTATGTACTTCCGAGCAGGTATAAGGCGAGAATAGTGAGTGTGGGGTGTCTAGAATAATCGATTAATCGATTCAGCAGACATTTAGTGGAAAACTGATACCCCACATGTCCAGTTATCAGAAAATACAAATCGAATTTCCAAAATCACAACCAAAAGTACCCCTACCCAACCATTTTCGGGTACCTAGGCGAGTGTTTCTGACTGAAAACCACTCATCGGAAGAAGATACCCTAAATACCCTTTTATTTATTCATTTTAAAAAATAATTTCCCACACGAATCATCCACCAGGTGACCTCAAAGATATAACGCTTTCCCACTCGACCGACATCAAACTAAAATAATAAACTGTTATGGAATAATTTTCGTTTTCCGCTTAATTTCCCGCAAAAACAATTTGTATTTACCTCGTGAACCAGCGTTTTATAACGAAATCGGCAGTACCACGTTCAATTTTCGACGGTAAAACAACCGGAGGAATTTCATTAACTCAATCATATCCTTAGTCGCGGGTAACCAATATTGATTTCAATTCTACCGAAGCGTAAACATAATTATTCCCGTTCCACGTTCATAATAACCTGTTGTGGAAAATGATCTTGACGGTTGAATGGTTTTCTCCGGTACTCAGACAGTACTGACCTCGGTTTTTGCTAATTGTTAATTGCTTGAGTAATGTTCGAATGAAAAGTGATAATTTGACGATCGGCGGTAAGTGATTTTGACGGTGGAATTAATAAAGGACGGGTATTTTAAGTACAGCAGTCGCGTGCGAAACAATAGTGTAAATAAATTTACAATTTGAGAAGCTTGAAGGGGAGAATTATCGAAAGCACATTTTTGTGAGAGAAGCAATAACTAAATAAATGTAGTTTAAAGGATTTTTTTTTTCATTGCAGTAAGAATTGTTAGTAAATTGCAAAAAACACAGTTTTATTGAGCTCACCCCTTATGTCTGACTCGTTTTATTCATTCATGTGAAAACATTTCCTCTTAAATGATATTGGATCCCTTCAAAGCAACAATTTAATATTAATCAAAATACAATAAAATCCGGTGACCTGACTAAAAATGCACAAAAAGTGAAAAAAAAAAAAAAAAGTGAAGTTAGGCCCTTGTTAGCCATGAAAAGTGCATCTACCAACGCAATTATTCTGTGGGCCAAGGGAGCACAATGCAGTGTTGGTAATAGGTTAATAGGTCTGAAGGAGTCGGTGGGTCCTTGACGGCCTCGTCATGTGGGGCACGGGTCATAGTCCCGCATATGAAGCGTTGTAAGGGTCATATGCAGACGGTTGTCGGCGTTATTGTTCACCAGAAATGTCCCAGCAGTGTCGGTAATAGGAAAGCTAGTCTCAGAGCAGAGAATTTTTGGGTCCATGACGGGGTTGAAATGGGGGAGAGCATAATCCAGCATATATGGAGCGTTGCAAGGGTCATATGCATACCATTGTCGTCGTCATTTCACTGACTACGTCCCCGCAGTGTCGGTAATAGGGACACTAGTCTCGGGGAAGGGAATCGATGGGTCCTAGCAGGCGTCAACGTGGAGGAATAGGGCAGAGTCTCTTTCATGGAGCGCCGCCTAAGTCATATAAATATGTTGTGCCCCAACAATGTCTCCGCAGTGTCGGTAATAGGAAAACTAGTCCCAGAGCAGAGAATTTGTGGGTCCATGACGGGGTTGAAATGGAGAGGGGGAGAGCATAATCCAGCATATATGGAGCGTTGCAAGGGTCAAATGCGTACTATGGTTGCCGTCATTGTTCACTGACGACGTCCCCGCAGTGTTTGTTAGAGGGACACTAGTCTCAGAGCAAGGAATTCTTTGGTCCTTAGCGGCGTTGACATGCGGGGAACGGGTCATAGTCCCGCTTATGAAGCGTTGTAAGGATCATATATTATGCAGAAGATTGTCAGCGTCATTGTGCCCCAACAATGTTCCCGCAGTTTCTGTATTAGGTAACCTAGTCTCGGAGAAGGGAGTCGGCGGGGCCTTGACGGCGTCGACATGCGGGGAACGGGTCATAGTCCCCGACGCTAGTCTCAGGGAAGGGGATCGGTGGGTCCTTGTGTGCGTCGAAATGGGGGAATAGGGCAGTCTCTTTCATGGAGGCCTGAGTCATACATGTTGTGCCCCAACAATGTATCCGCAGTATCGGTAATACGGAAACTAGTCTCGGGAAGTTCGTGGGTCTTAGCGGGCGTCGACATGGGGAAATAGAGTAGAATCTCTCATATGGAGCACCACGGTCATATGCGGAGCTCATGGCGGCGTAAACATGCACAAAATTTGCAACCACGCCATTGCTAATACTGTAATAAGTTTGTTTTTAAGTGAATTTGCGGGTTATAGCTGACGTCAGCATGCGGGGAACAAGGTGGATGCTCCCATGAACGGCGTGGTTGGAATATGGCCAACTCATGACGTGCCACAATGTAGTATTTTTGAAAACTGGGGTGCCACAAGACATAATATAACCGTAATATTGAACGCTAATAAGCCTCCACAGGGTGAAATCCCCTTTGCGGAGACTCATTAGAGATCAATGACGTCGATGATGAATGAAGATGATGCAATAATGCTTGACGTCATCATCATGTACCAAATTTACCACCACACTGTCGCTAATAATACGGTAATTAGTATTTTCAATAGAGAATTTGCCAGTCCTATCCATCGTCAGCAGAGAGGAGGGCGAAAACCTTCAGGTGGAGGCTCATTAGAAATCAATCAGAGCACTTGACGACGTACACATGCACCAAATATGCCGCCGCACCATTGCTTCATACAGTAGGTAATCAGTTTGTTGATAAGGCGTGTCCATGCCAATGTCAACATCGGGGAATAGGTTGAAATCCCCTTTGAGGAGGCACATTAGAGATACATGAATGCTCATGACGGCATCAACAAGCACTAAATAGGCCACCTTGCTTGCTTCATACAGTAATCAGTTTGTTGATAAGGCGGGTCCAAGCCAATGTCAGCATTGGGGAATAGGGTGAAATCCCCTTTGTGGAGGCTCATTAGAGATCTATGGAAGCTCTTGACAGCGTCAACATCCACTGAATATGCCACTGCACCGTTGCTTCTACGGTAATCAACTTGTTGATAAGGCGGGTCCTAGCCAATCTCATCATCGGGGAATAGGGTGATATCCTCAAAGTGGAGGCTCATTAGAGATCCATGAATTCTCATGACGGCGTCAACAAGCACTAAATAGGCCACCGCACCGTTGCTTCATACAGTAATCAGTTTGTTGATAAGGCGGGTCCAAGAGAATGTCAGCATCGGCGAATAGGGTGAAATCCCCTTTATGGAGGCTCATTAGAGATCTATGGAAGCTCTTGACAGCGTCAACATGCACTGAATATGCCACTCACCATTGCTTCTACGGTAATCAACTTGTTGATAAGGCGGGTCCAAGCCAATGCCAGCATTGGGGAATAGGGTGAAATCCTCAAAGTGGAGGCTCATTAGAAATCAATCAGAGCACTTGCCGACGTACACATGCACCAAATATGCCACCGCACCGTTGCTTCATACTGTAATAAGTTTGTTGATAAGGCGGGTCTAAGTCAATGTCAGCATCGGGGAATAGGTTGAAATCCCCTTTGTGGAGGCAGATTAGAGATACATGAATGCTCATGACGGCGTCAACAAGCACTAAATAGGCCACCGCACCGTTGCTTCATACAGTAATCAGTTTGTTGATAAGGCGGGTCCAAGCCAATGTCAGCATTGGGGAATAGGGTGAAATCCCCTTTGTGGGGAGGCTCATTAGAGATCTATGGAAGCTCTTGACAGCGTCAACATCCACTGAATATGCCACTGCACGGTTGCTTCTACGGTAATCAACTTGTTGATAAGGCGGATCCAAGCCAATTTCATCATCGGGGAATAGGGTGAAATCCTCAAAATGGAGGCTCATTAGAAATCAATCAGAGCACTTGCCGACATACACATGCACCAAATATGCCACCGCACCGTTGCTTCATACTGCAATTAGTTTGTTGATAAGGTGGGTCCAAGCCAATGTCAGCATCGGGAAAATAGGGTGTGTCAAGATTTTAGCATACCGGTATAAAATTATTTTGATTTACCTTCATCATTTCTTCCGTCCAGAATTGCAATAAGATGTGGAAGCGCACAGACAGCATTTATTCAGTACACTTGAGCAGCCATAGAACGAGAATGAGAAAAGGGCAAATCCAAGCCGTCAAATTGGCTAATTGTCAGCTGATTTATATACTAATAATATTTCGCGTAGTGATTGTTCGAAAGTCTTAAGGAGTTCTCAAATGATGTTCCGATGCAGTTGATGTCCGTAGTTAGTTTCATTCAAAGATCGTCGGTAGTTTGCAGTCCGCTGAATTTCAGATGCCCAGGACGAAGCAGGAAGATTGTGGGTTGCGTTGGGAGATGTTACTGCGTTGCTAGATGACGTAGATTCTTGCGCCTCCTGTTTCCTCATCTACTTTGACTCAAACATACTCAAGGGGTGGGTCAGAATGCGAGGAATCTCAGGGTTTTATTCCGACAGGGTGAAATCCCCTTTGTGGAGGCTCATTAGAGATCTATGAATGCTCTTGATGACGTCAACATGCACTAAATATGCCACCGCACCATTGCTTCATACTGCAATTAATTTGTTGATAAGGCGGGTCCAAGCCAATGTCAGCACCGGCGAATAAAGTGAAATCCCCTTTGTGGAGGCTCGTTAGAGATCAATCTGAGCTCTTGTCAGCGTGAAATGCACTAAATAAGCCACCGTACCTGCACCGTTGCTGATACAGTAATTAGTTTGTTGAAAGTAAATTTGCTGGTCTTAGCCGACGTCAGCATGCGGAGAACAGGGTGAAGTGCCTTTGTGGAGGCTCATTAGAGATCTATGAATGCTCATGACGGCGTCAACATGCACTAGATATGCCACCGTTGCTTATACTCCAATCAGTTTGTTGATAAGAGAATCTGCCGGTCCTAGCTCACGTCAGCACGCGGGGAATAGGGTGAAATCCCCTTTGTGGAGGCTCATTAGAGATCTATGAATGCTCTTGATGACGTCAACATGCACTAAATATGCCACCACCAGTTGCTCATACTGCAATTAGCTTGTTGATAAGGCGGGTCCAAGCCAATGTCAGCATCGTCGAATAAAGTGAAATCCCCTTTGTGGAGGCTCGTTAGAGATCAATCTGAGCTCTTGTCAGCATGAAATGCACTAAATAAGCCACCGTACCTGCACCGTTGCTGATACAGTAACTAGTTTGTTGAAATAGAATTTGCTGGTCTTAGCCGACGTCAGCATGCGGAGAACAGGGTGAAGTGCCCTTGCAGAAGCTCATCGGGAGCCCTTGGTGGCGTCGACATGCACTAAATTTGCCACCGCATCATCTGCTTCTTCATACTGTAATCAGTTTGTTGATAAGGCGGGGCCATACCAATGTCAGCATCGAGGAATAGGATGAAATCCTCTAAGTGGAGGCTCATTAGAGATCTATGGAAGCTCTTGACGGCGTCAACATGCACTAGATATGCCACCGTTGCTTATACTGTAATTAGTTTGTTGATAAGAGAATCTGCCGGTCCTAGCTCACGTCAGCACGCGGGGAACAGGGTGAAATCCCCTAGGGGAGGCTCCCGTAAACGGCATATAGGGATCACGTTAGAAGCCACAATGTAGTATTTGGTCATAAGGCAAACCACTTTTTTGGGCCTGTTACGTTCCAGTAGGTACTGGTTTTGCTGTATATTATACAGTATGTTCTCCCCAGCGCTTTCGCATGTCTTGATGTCATATTAATGTTGCAGCAATGGTCGTTTCTAACTTTGTAGAGCGCCAGGAATGTCTGACGTGTGCCTCATGTTTAAAATGTCAAGGGGTAATGTAGGTATTATGATGGTTGGCTTAACTGAGATACTGTGGAATTCAAGGTGATTTTTACGGTTAACAACCACATTCGTGACATGAATGTCAGAAGACACTTAGTTCTCGCTTCGTAAGACACTTCACTCTCGTTTTGCTGCCATCAGGAGCGGTTTAGCGGAAAAGCATCGCACTCCCCACTTCCACTCACCCCCCACAACCGGCCCATTTTGAAAAATGAATTCCATCTTTGAAGAAGTCACGGAGACGGGATAAAAAACACTCCGAGACACCGTTCTGGCTTGACACCATAACTTAACTTGTTGATGGGCCTCGAGGGAAGCTGCCGAGTCGTAAAACGTGAGTGGTTGTCTCAGCGAGGTCGCTACAACGGAATCATAATACGACGACGGCGAAAATACTAAAAGAAAAGCCACCAGTGAAAACAGCTGTTCTTTTCTAGTGTTAAGGTAAAAACCTAACCGCCGACCCTATTTCAAGATGGATCCTCCTACTCCGGAGTTTTATCTCGCGTCTTGAATGTCACTCAATGTCGTTCGCGGCTTTTGCCGAGAGACTTTTCGGTTACAAATAACTAAAATTGTAAGTACTTTGTACTTAAACCTCTCGTGAAATTTCATCGAACAACACTCAGGGATTTTCACTAAAGCGACCGAGTTATCTTCAAGTACCTAATTTATTCATCATTTAGAAGGAAGTTGAACAAAGCTACTCTGAATTTTGAAGGCGTTTGATTTGTAGCAAATTACCAATAAATCCAGCGCTGATTGACGGACAATTTTTCGGACTATCTCCGATTTGCCCCAAATTTGTTTTCTGGACGTTTCAAGGTCTCTAGATCAAAATTAGCATTTGCCCGTCCGCCGTCCACACCGATTTTGGTAGTCGAATTTTTTTCTAAATAACCTGAAATTTGGGTCAGGGGTCCGTTCATGGCTTTAGTTGGTCCTCAAAACTTTTCAACCGGATCGGACCAAATTTGGGTGGGGTAGGGGTCAAAATGTGTATTTTGAAAAATTGATTTTTGAGATTTTTGGCAATTTAGGTGTATGGGGTTATATTTCCCACTAAGCTCTGGACGCTGAATCCAATGAAAAGGGTCCCAGAACGATTGGCTTCCACTGGAAGAGGTTATGGGTCAACATTTGTATCTATCTATCTATTTAAGCAGTGTGTTGTCGAGATATTTGGTACCTAGGTGTAAGCCCCCAGGCTTGCTGCCTCCAGAAGGCCAGAAGGGAGGGAGCACGTGCCAGGATGCGCGCGCAGCTCCTGCCCTGACATTGCATTTGGAGAGAGCTCCAGCGCTCACTCATTGCCGAGGCGCCCAACATGTCATATATATTTTTGTAACCTGGGAGTGCAAGTGTGCAGTGTGCAGTGGACCCAGTCCATCCTGGCTTTGTCCTGTGCTCGCTGTGAAGTGAACTCTGCTACCATGCTGAAGTCGACCAAAGCTGTAAACTCTTCCGGTGGGCACCAATCGTTGTCAATCCAATTGGATTCAGCGTCCAAAATTCAATGGAAAATGACACCGTCCTCCGACGCCCTGAATTCATTAAAAAATGACATTTCTCTGCCCGATTGGACCAAATTATAGGAGAGTAGGGGTCAAAATGTGTATTTCAAATCATGAATTTTCGAGATTTTTGTTACTTAGGCGTGTGGGGTATCATTTTCCACTGAATTTTGGGCCCTGAATCGATTTGAATGGGTCCGGGACCCACCGCACCCATGATTTCCCCCATTTTCCCCATGTTGAAGAAGTGAGTCTCTGAGGAATAAAGGAATTTGCAACGTTTTTGCTCTATTAATAATTGTTTTCTTCTCTTCTCCTTCAATTCGTTTGATTCAAATAATAGAACGTACGAATACGTAATATTGTACATCAAATGTAGTGATTATAATTCAATTTACAACGCTGCACCTAGTATTATTACTCAATGCGTCAATGGTTTTAGCTGATTCAGCAGCCGCATAATCTCGAACGTGTGTTTTCGACGGGCAATTCGCGTGCACACAACTGGAAGCCAAAATCCACCAAAGAGCTTCGTCCATTCGTGACCGAATTTTCCACACGTGTTCGCGACCGTTGCAGAGGATCAGGCACCCCCCCCCCCCCCTTGTTTGAATTGGGATTAAAAGCACAGGTGTCAATTCAGCCTGAATTTCGGTCCGCATTGCCAAAAACCGCATCAACCGCCGAGGAATGATTCTAACTGGGACGGACTATTCAGAAAAGGGCGAATTTTTCAACTTATTCCCCCTCCAGAAATGCCTCAGATTAATTTACTTTTTGTAAAATATTCTCTTTAGATTCGTGTGAGGCAGTAAAAATGTCGAAATTCACGTCATTCCGCCGCACTTAACAAGGGTTGGGCAGTTACAAAATAAATTATTATAAAATTGAGAGAAAAAAAATAGGTTTTTTACTCTCTCATAGCCGCAACGCCCTTTGATCATTCATTCTGAGGAAAAAAAAAAAAAAACTGGAAAATGTGTTGACCCGCCGACTGAAGAGCCTCCCAAGTGACCTGACTCGATTTATAGTGAAAAACACATTAAATCCATTTGGCTGAGTGTCCATTTCACCTGACCAGTTCGAGATTGGCCAAGCGGTCGCTAACAGGTCAAATTCTCTCCACATTTACACTAATTACGTAACCAAACGAACGTAATTGCATTATCTAACGGTATTTATTGCTTGGTGTTCCACTGTTGTTGTGGCATTCTACGTGAGTTCCTTGAAAGACCAGCTGTTCATGCCCCCTCAGTGCATAAACCTGATGGCAATTGGGCACGTGACAATCAGACGAAGCCGGATGTGTTTGCTGATCACCTTGCAAACAAATTTAACCTCATCCTGCTTCTCCGAATGAAGAACCACTTCTATATATTCCAGAATTGGAACCACTAAATACCTCCTGTTAGGCCGGGTACACACGTTGAGGATTCCGGAGAGGATTCCGAAGAGGGATTCCTCTGAGGAAAACCTCTGAGGCGGCCGGAGCATCCACACGTACGGGAAAACCAGGAGGCTTCGGCCAGAGGTTTCGACACGCGAGAGGCCTTTCGAGGAAAACTGTGAAAAAATTAACGAGGAGCTACGACCACTGTGACGATACTCGAGCGATACCTACAACCGATCAGCGATCACCTCATCCACACGTGAAGGAAGGGGTTCAATTCTGGGAACCGGAACCCCGGCCTCAGGTAGCCTTTCCAAAAATTGGAAAGGCCTGGCGGCCTGTTCGGTCCGCCTCAACTGAAGGCCTCGACCCGTCCACACGGTCCGTCGGCCGGAGAGGAATCGATCAACGAGGAATCCTCTCCGGAATCCTCAACGTGTGTACCTGGCCTGAGAAAAACCTCTGAGGCGGCCGGAGCCGGACGGAGCATCCACACGTAGGGGAAAACCTGTGCCGTCCACACGGTCCGTCGGCCGGAGAGGTTGGCCTCAACGGGGAATCCTCTCCGGAATCCTCAACGTGTGTACCCGACCTTAGGATTGTTGAGCTAGTCCGAACAATCAAACACAAAATCAACTCAAAGATGGCACCTGTTTACGATCTCATAACCGGGCAGGTACTCAAGCATCTTCCTAGGAAAGCTGTTGCCAGACTCACCCAGATCATCAATTCAGCCACATCACATCGCTATGTTCCCCAGTTATGGAAAATTGCTGAAGTACAGGGTCCGCCAACGAAGTAGGATGGATTTAAAAAAATCATAACTCGGTTATTTCTCAAGATATAATATATATATATTTCTTTTAACTGTTCACAAGAAGTGGAATTTTCTGGTAATGTTCAATTTTTGAAGACGACGTCGAGCATGTGATGCCCATCAGCTTGAATGCATTTATCGAGTCTTTCGGTGAAGCTCCCGTAATCGCTGTCCAGCATTTCTCGTGGGATGCCGCTGATTTCCGTGGTGATAGCCTCCTTCAAACCGTTCAAGGTCCTCGGCTTATCTTTGTAGACTCTTTCCTTTAGGTATCCCCACAAAAAAAAAAATCACAGGGGGATAGGTCAGGGGACCGACATTTTCGTTGTCGTCAAACACAGACATCATCCTCTCCCAAAACATCTTTATAATCCGCCGGCAATAATTGCTGACAAATCACCAACTTATACGGATGAAAGTGTAGATCGACTTTCAATATTCGACAAACAGTTGATTGTGAGAGGTTCAAATTTGCTGCACGAAGTCGCGTTTGTGGGCTCTGGAGGGCAGCGACTCTCACGCGCTCAACGTTCTCTGGAGTTCGCGCTGTTCGATCTCCTCCCTCCTTTTTTTCGTAACACTGCCCGTTTTCCCTGAAGTTTTCAACCCACCTTAGGATTACATTACAAGTTGGGATATCCCGCGGGGAGAAATCGCGTACTCTCGACGGAAATCTCTCTGTGTTTGAATTATCGACTCACCGTTCACTAAAAACCGACTTACCGCGAAAACACGTTGTGGCATCGTCCAAACCATCTTTGCAACTAACCTAAAAAAACTTCCTTCATTGTGAACACGATGGTCCCAACCCACCCCTCACAGAGTTCCCCACGCTGAGTACTACCCATTTCAAAAACGTCCTACTTCGTTGGCGGAACCTGTAATAATGATCCCTAAACCGGGCAAACCAACGGATCAGCTAACATTGTACAGGCCCATCTCGCTGCTGCCTGTGTTGTCTAAGCTGTTTGAAAAACTCATCATACAAACGATTACTCGCTGTCATAGAGGAGCGCAAGCTGATCCCAAATCACCAGTTTGGGTTTCGACCGCAGCACTCCACAATAGACCAAGGGCATAGGATAGAAAACATCATTGGAGAAGCTCTAGAACAAAAGAAGGTTTGCTAAGCCATCTTTCTAGATGTGTCACAAGCCTTTGATAAATCTGGCACGAAGGCCTAATGCATAAGTTGGAGAGAAAGCTGCCCGACCAATTCGTTGAAATGCTCCATTCGTGGCGTCAAAGTCATCACGCCATTTTGTATATACTGAGCCTTCCTCCAGGGGAGATTGCGAGCCAATTAGAAAAGAGCGGTTGATGCTCAACACTCCAGCAGTGGTTGGATTAAGCATGGTGGCGCTGAGGGCGCTGATTACTGGAACCACTGCAAACCATTAGGCACATGAAATGTCTTGATGTCATTGATGTCTTCTCCATAGAAGCATGCTGAGTGCCTGTGATGATTGTGGATCCCTTCTCCATGTATAGTGCCTTTCATCAGGCACCAGGTGAATTTGATGGTCTGGGTGTGGGAAGGATCTCAGGATGGCCAAAGATCACCAAATGATCTACAGTTACCTGAAAAACTGCATTCTGGATGACCTGCCGTACTAGGAATGTCCCAAAAGGATCGATACTTGAAAGTATCGATTCATCCCTCACATTTTATCAGTTTCCACTATTCCGATTTTTTTCGGCCAATTCAAAATCAAAATTCAGCTTCAGTTTTGGACAAACACGAGACTGGTGAAAACGTCAGTGATGCCAACCCAACTTCCAAGCCACGGCACTGTCCCAAACGAGCATATGCAGTACTGGAGGGGAGGGGGGAAGGGATGGTTGAAATGGATCTACGTATTGAAATGACTTCTGGACATACCACACTCACGATTTTCTCTCAATTTCCCCAAACTCATGCTCAAAGTAACAATAAACCAATATCGAGGATTTTTCAGCATCTTTCAGCAATTTTGCTTTTTGCTGATCTCATTCGATATTGAAACATTCAAACCTGTTAGCAGAAATGTTTACCGAAGATTCCTATAATTGTTGCATTGTATTTTCATGAACTCTTCGGCCTGCCAATACAGCATCCATGAGACGCCAATTCTTGGGGAGGTGTATTCAATGAATCCTAAGCAAGAATTCTCGAAGATCCTCAATAATAGTTCAGGTGTTGCAAGGGTGACGTTCAATGAAATGCATGTTTATCGAGCAGAGTCAACACCAAGTGTTTAATCCTTTGGACAATCTTGGTTCCAGGATGGTAAAGTTGACCCCAGCCAGCGTCGTGGGCAGCACTGGTCTCTTTTATTCCACAAATCTATTCGAATTCACAAGGCCAGGAAGGAGGACGGTTTATTCAAGAGAAAATATGCATTCTCCCATAGTAAAGCGTGAAAGGTTACGCTTTTCGGAAGTCTCCTCATAATGGGAAATGATAGCTTTTTTCGTGATAAATGATTCAAGGGTGCGGATCCGGAAAAGAGTGGAACGTGAACGCGTGTAAAGTATCTACGTGTTGGTGGTGGTTGAATGTTATCGCGGCCAAAAAGTCTCATCCGTGATAAGCTAACAGGATCTTATCCCTTTCCAGTCTACCCGCTCACTTTCCCTGTGAAAACCCCTTCCAGCGGTCGGTTTTTTGACGCTCTGACAGGCTCTGGAAGGTGATAGATGGCGCCATTTTCTCAACCTCCGAAAAAGACGAGAAAAAAGGGGAAGAAGAGAAAAAGATCCTGTCAGTATTAGGGGATGAACTCCGCCACTGATGTCAAACAGAGCGATCGACTCCCAAGTAGGAACGGCATACAAAAAAATGCTCTCTGATAATACCTACCACTTTTGTAGTGTTTGTTCTTGAATTAAAGGATATCCATTCCTATGTATATCCTTATAGTGTTATAAAACTCAGAAATCCCAAATAAAAAATACGTCTTGCAAAACCGATTAGGCACTCAACCAAAATGCTATTTGCAGAATTTGGCGCGCTGGATCTGTTTAAATTAATACGAAGCACAACTGTATGTATCATATCTGTATAAACTCTATTTGGACAATAAAATTGAACGAGTTAATATAGGAATTACAAGTATGTGCCAAAAGAAAAAAACGCTGCAAATTCTTACACGCGGGTTGGTTATTCCTCGGACCAGGTGCATGAAGACTCATTTCTTCAACATGGGGAAAATGGGGAAAACAGTGGGTGCGGCGGGTCCCAGACCCATTCCATTCGATTCAGAATCCAAAATTTCGTGGAAAATGATACCCCTCACGCCCAGGTACCAGATGTCTCGAAAACAAATATTCAAAATGGGTAATATATACCCAATTTCACCATAACTTCTTCAGTGGGTGCCGATCGTTCTGGGACCCATTTCATTGATGCAGCGTCCAAGATTCAGTGAAAATGACACCCTATCGCCTAGATCGCCCAAAATCTCGAAAATCCATTTTTCAAAAAACACATTTTGACCCCTACCCCCCCCCCCCCCCAATTTTATACGATCGGGCTGAAAAGTTTCGAGGACCCGTCTCGGCCGGGAACAGACCCCTGACCCAAATTTCAGATTTTTAGAAAATTTTCTACTACCAAAAACGGCGCGGACGATGGACGGCGTACGGCGGACGGACATCGACCTTTTTTGATCAGGACATCATGAAACGTCCAGAAAAAAATTTTGAGCCGAATAGGAGAGGTTGACCATTTGCACGAAAACATAGGTAGATCATTCAAGGAATAACCAACCAAAAGGTCAAGTTCCGTCCGCCGTACGGTGTCGCGAAGTAAGCGCACAGCGAAAAAAGCGCACAGCGAAGAAAGCGCACAGGTTGTCTAACATCACCATGAATGTAGCTTCGTCAATATTATTTGTTTACTATTACATTATATGTTTCCTTCTTGCTTTTCTGTTTGAAGGTCTAACCAAATTTTTGCAGGTACGAAACGTCTTCAAACATCCTTTTGCTCATTTTCTTCATATTTCTTAACGGTTTTTGCCAGTTTCTTATCCAAGTTGACATATGTTTCTTCCTCTTCTTACCATCTAAGTTAGCTCCATCCTCATGTACATGAAAGAAGATACTTCCGCTTGCCCCTTCAACCCATCCGTCTTGGACATCTTCAGTTTTTAAGAAGGCTAAAACGCAGCACACATTTGAGTGGACAGTCTGATCTCTTCATTTTCTCTGTATTCACAAGTCAATCCCATTTTCTGTATTTTTCTCCACATACATTTTTTAAAATGAAAGTAACACCCCTGGATTTCAACTGATGGCAACGTAGGGTTTCCTGTGGCTTTCTTCGCACATTTCTACATGTGGCGCTTTTTTCGCTGTGCGCTTATTTCGCATATTCCGCCGTACGCCGTCCTGATATACCTGCGCTAGACTGTTCCTGAGGCCATTGCCCATTACAGTCTATCCCAGTCGTGTTTCCCTTTTTCTTTTCTTTGCGCTAGATCATCTGAGCCCCGCTCTATGGCTCCATGGCTTCCCCCGTATATCAGGTACCCACCCTCTTCCGGCGTCCGCCTGCCTGTGGCAGCCCAGGGTGGATCTCGTGGAGGTGCCGGGTTTTCCAAGGGGTCTTTTAGTCAATCTTTTGCTCTGCTAGGCCTCCGTACTAACGCGCCTCTTCTTGTGCTTGCGGTCATCCATCATTGGCATGTAATGAGCTTAGGGTGGGGGTGGCTGTGGAGCTGTTGGGACTTAGTGCTTAATGTGGTGGTGGCGGCTCTTACTCGCCACATTACTGGGCTTCACTGAACGTACAGGCATTTTGTAGGGTACCTAAATAGGAAAAACACCCACCTGTGTCCTCCACTCCAATTTATCTTCACCCTTTCTTTGTGCTCCACAGTCCTGCGAAGGAGTCCTTGCTAAAACGCTGTAGGTAGGGGAGTACTAGGATATTCCTCCCCTGCCTGGATAAAAACCTAAATTTAACTATGCGTAGCCTAAAAAAAAATTATCACAGGCGCATATCACATTTTATTTAAAAGACTAGGGGGGGAAGAGAGTACTTGTTATTCCTCCTTCCCAAAGGCTTAGGTCTAGACCACCCTGAGCACAACCACCACTGGCCGGTAGGGAGGGGGATAAATCCCGCCCAGCCAGCCGAGCCCACCCTTCCTAAAGTGGCCCTCTGCTTCCTGTCTTGTAGGGTTTCCCGTACTGCAGGGTGTTACTAGCCCAGAAGAGCCGACAGCCCAGGAAAAAAATAAAAATAGAAATAAATAAATAAAATTAAAATCAATAAATAAGGCCCCTGCGCCAGGCACAGAAATAACCAAACCTAACCAATATGCTGCCTCCCCAGAGACTGGCAGGGTCCCCCGTACGCCGTCCGCCGTCCACGCCGTTTTTGGTAGTAGAAAATTTTCTAAAAATCTGAAATTTGGTCAGGGGTCTGTTCCCGGCCTAGGACGGTCCTCCAAGCTTTCAGCCCCAATCGGACCAAATTTGGGGGGGGTAGGGGTCAAAATGTGTTTTTTGAAAAATGGATTTCGAGATTTTGGGGATCTAGGCGAGTGAGGTATAATTTTCCACTAAACTTTGGAAGCTGCATCCAATGGAGTGGGTCTCAGGACGATTGGCACCCACTGGAAGAAGTTATGGGTCAAAATGGGTATGTATCTACCCATTTTGTATAGGTGTTTTCTAGACTTCTGGTACCTGGGCGTGTGGGGTATCATTTTCCACGAAATTTTGGATTCTGAATCGATTGGAATGGGTCTGGGACCCGCCGCACCCACTTTTTTCCCCATTTCCCCCATGTTGAAGAAATGAGTCTCCATGCGCCTGGTCCAAGGAATAACCAACCCATGTGAGAGAATTTGCAGCGTTTTTCAACATCGCCTCCAACCATCGATGATCAACCCTAGATTAGTGGATTTGCCCTCCATTCCTCGTCAAAACCACCATTTGCAGCGTTTCCTTCTAAACTTCAATTGTGGATTGATCCTCGACCAATCCAAACCAAGGAAGTTGTGGAGTATACACGAAACGGGACAGTGTGATACATAAATAGACCTAAGAAGGTTGCCAGCTAACAAAACAAACAACTTTGAGGTGTTTAAATAGTGCAAACTTCTCAACAAACTTGGCCGTGGTGCTAAATTCAGGTTGTTGTTACCGGATACAATGAAAGCCCTAAAAGTGACGTTGGTTTTAATGGAGCGGTCTCGGAGGACAATCTGCGGCCTGTGGTAGATTATGTTTACGTCGAGGTTAAATCGCTTAGAGCAAATTGCTTTAATACATTTACTTAAGTAACGGAAAGCCAATTTCCCCGAGTTGGGGGTGTTGTTTTGGACGCGGGGCGAAGGGGGTGGATTCCAGGAAGGTGCCAGTTTATTTTCACGTAAACTCCCGTTTTCCCACTCGAAACTCACACTTTGGGCCGGAAAGTACTCGGAAAGAGGGACACAACCATAAGTTTTCCCGCGAGAACTTGAACGGGTTTCTGGACTTCTCCAACTTTGGCGGCCGTTAGAATCCAATCTTGTGGATTCTCTTGTAAACATTCCCGGCCGCCGAATGTGGCTGGAGTTCTCTTGAAAACCCCTTTTGCCGTCCCTTAACTCGCCCTTGCTCTCTCTGATCACTCATTAACCTAAAACGAGTAATCCATTCGTCGGTTAGGGTTTGTAACAATGCCGTGAACCGAATCATTCGATGAAGTCCGACGTTCCACTCCATTTGAGCCCATTTACCGCACGATATTCTGCAATCACCTTTGTGTCCGGAAAATCTCTGAAATAGTGAATTATGCGCGATGAATCAATGATGACTTGATGAGAAAATTGCATAATTGAGGGCGTGGCAAAACAAATAAGCAGCCAAAAAAATTCGATTACCTAACTTATACCTAAACCAAACTACATTTTATGAAATTTACCAGCATTGAAAAATGTCATTATAAGCCGGATATATCTCGGAAAACACAC
>CM034008.1:8606301-8662112 GCA_019603395.1 Cyrtorhinus lividipennis
CGACAGTGTTGTGAGAGGTTCAATTTGCTGCACGAAGTCGGACGGAATGGTGGGTGGCTCTGGAGGGCAGCGACTCTCACGCGCTCAACGTTCTCTGGAGTTCGCGCTGTTCGATCTCCTCCCCTCCTTTTTTTCGTAACACTGCCCGTTTTCCCTGAAGTTTTTCAACCCACCTTAGGATTACATTACGAGTTGGGATAGCTCCGCGGGGAGAAATCGCGTACTCTCGACAGAAATCTCTCTGTGTTTGAATTATCGACTCACCATACACTAAAAACCGACTTACCGCGAAAACACGTTGTGGCATCGTCCAAACCATCATTGCAACTAACCTAAAAAAACTTCCCTTCATTGTGAACACGATGGTCCCAACCCCACCCCTCACAGAGTTCCCCACGCTGAGTACTACCCATTTCAAAAACGTCCTACTTCGTTGGCGGACCCTGTAATAATGATCCCTAAACCGGGCAAACCAACGGATCAGCTAACATCGTACAGGCCCATCTCGCTGCTGCCTGTGTTGTCTAAGCTGTTTGAAAAACTCATCAACAAACGATTACTAGCTGTCATAGAAGAGCGCAAGCTGATCCCAAATCACCAGTTTGGGTTTCGACCGCAGCACTCCACAATAGACCAAGGGCATAGGATAGAAAACATCATTGGAGAAGCTCTAGAACAAAAGAAGGTTTGCTTTGCCATCTTTCTGGATGCGCCAGGATGCGCGCGCAGCTCCTGCCTGGACGTCGCATTTGGAGAGAGCTCCAGCGCGCACTCATTGCCGAAGCGCCCAACCTGGCGGAGTCATATATATTTTTGTAACCCTGTCGTGCAAGTGCATCTCACTCAGTCCATCCTGGCTTTGTCCTGTGCTCGCTCTGATGTGATGTATACCGTGCTGAAGTCGACTGAGGCTGTAATATTGTGTTCCTCATGAGATAAAGGACTCAAGTTAATAAGCCTCCTGGTACCTGCGGGACAGCGAGCCCCACTCGCTCGTGTTTCCTAGTCGGGGACGCTTGCTGCGCCGTTTCTCCGTACGTTGCGTGGCTCAAAGATGGTGTATGTTATGTATATCTCCCGTCGTTTAGAATGGGAGGGATCAGAAAATGATAGGCGGACAAGGAAGTTATGGGAGAACAGACTTTAAGGCTAGCGTCGGAAGTTGGGCAAGATGGTCGGGGTCATGAGGAAGGAAGATGCCCAGAGGTATTGATGTAGCCATAGCCTGATGGGGTTCGGATTGAGAGATGCCGATTTACCTATGATATCAGGTAGGTAGAAAGTATATTGAAATGTCTACGCCCGAGAAGTGGGCTAAATAGTAAACTTAATTCATAGTACCAGAATGTAGGGCGTACCTTACATTTCGGGAGATGCCGTGATGTCGGAAGGTTTGATGAAACGGAAGAAAACTTGTTAGGTCTCTTAATTCACTCTCTTCTAACGCATCGACAGCGATATGTAATACATGGGGATCCCGACAATCCAACTCTGATCATTTTAGCCTGGTGACCGTCGACCTCCCCCCCCAGTGGTCGCAACTTAAATAGTGACTTCGCGTTGAGGTAGAACAGATTATTCGGCGGCACACTGCACCTTTGGGATGGATACCAAGGTGATTCTCACGAGAATAGGGTATCCGCACACTTCGTGTACCCATCGATGGGAGTCAAGGATGTTTCGCCGGTCGGAGGAGTCCCGAGAGGCATCTTTTCCGACGTGCGCGATGGCGGTGCGTGGAAAGGCTAGGTCGATCGCCGCACGGATCACATGGGCCGCGGGGGATTTCGAGTTCGTAAATCGAGGCCCACTACGCGGGAATTGGCTTAATTCTTCGTTCTCCCGAGGTTCTCAGCTAAGGGGGGACCAGACTGCGCTTGTCCCTGCATTCATTATTCACCGTATCCGGACTCACACGTTAGGGTTTTTATGGCCCCCGAAGAAGATTCCATTTTAAACATCGGTCGGTCGGTTAATTGAGTGGGTCGACATTCGACAAAGGCCACAATCCCCGGACAGTGGAAGAGGCTGGCCGGATCTCGAACAGAAGGCCTGCAGTCCGACGTGACGCCCAATCAGTCGGAAAGGGACTTTTCCGGAGAGCCGAGTTCAAGAAGGCAGGGATGTCCGGACAGTCCCGGCAGAGCCCGGACGTCCGGAAGAGGCCTCGATGTTTCGGATCCGAACCGAGCAGTCGGAAGGCCTGATCGAAGTTCGAACAGATGGAATCGGTACAGGTGTCCAGGCATCTGGGAACAGAGGGCCCCTGAACAGGGTCTACGGGGTACAGGGCCCGCTGAAAGTCCAACAGGGGCCCGGAGTCCTCGAATCAGGGCCTGGGATCGTCTCGTAACATCCTCGGACAAGTGCCACCATGGACTCCTGGATTAGTGCCTGGGCAGTTTGTCATACAGGGTCCGGACAGGCTCCCACAGTCGGTTCCGAAGGGCCTGGACTTTTTTCGGATAATTCCGGACAGGGCTCCGGACCATGTTACGAAGCAGGGCCAGGGAAAGTCTCGCAGTGCCCGGCACCCGGAATAGTCCCGTGAAGCCTAACAGTTAGGCCTCGGAACACTCGTCCCGTGAGTGTAACAGTTAACAGGCGTACGCCCGACAGTCCCGGAGTTGGAACAGGGCACGAGAGTGTGCTACTAAATGACAGTTCAATTTCGATTTTAAAAAACTAACACGTTGAGATGGCCTCAAGCTATGGCTCCTGCTCTCAAACAGCGAGCCATTGATTGGGTCTCATTAATGCTGTCTGGTAATTCAACCTACACAGGGGTGAATTCAAATGTAGGAATACCATCGCCGGTCTACCATTCACTGTAAGTCATTGTGTGATCGACAGAATCGAGATTCGTGATCCCCGCTTGACACACGAGAGATGAACCTTCTCTTTTCGACGGCTGTCAAAATGTAGCTACGGGCGACTGATTAGTGAGATTAAAGATTCCCCCTGTCGGAATTTCATGGTCGGTCATAGAGCAAGTTAGCACTAATCGAAGCTCTGTGATGCGGTCGTACTTGAAATACAAGATTTTACATTTGATAAATAGTGCAATACTGACAGAAATCAATCGGTGCGTGGCCGAAGAATTTGAGCATTGACCTAATATTGAGAGGCAGTGACGGGGGGGCCATGAATTTAAGATGTAGGTCTTTGAAATACGGTAAAATGAAAGTGATTTGTTAGCGTCCTCCCCTAATTCCTTTCTCTTTCCTAACGCACGACAGACGACATGCTAAATAATACGGTCACAATCTACAACTCTATGATCGCTTTCTGGTGACTAAACGTCAGGGCTTGGGCCAGATTAAATAGTTCGACTTTCGCGTTGCGAGGTAGAGACAGAGTTATTTCGCCACTTAAGTGCACCAACTTCTTGGGATGGAGACCACAGGGTGATGTTCTCTTCACGAGATAGAGGTATTTCGCCACTTACGTGTACCAACTCCTTCGGATGGAGACAACAGGGTGATGTTCTCTTCGCTGCTCGGCTTCGGTCAGGGGAACGCCGTCCAGGCCGGAGGAGCGAGGCTCTTTCCGACGGAGGTCCGACGACTGGCGTGCGTGGGAAACCTGGACTATTGGCCGTCGAATCGGGCGCGAACGGATCAACACTCGGGTCCGACGGGGGATTTCAGTTCGTATAAGGGCCCACTGTTACGGGAGAGAATTGGCTGATCTCCCAATTCCCGAGTTCTCACCCTGAAGGACCACGATACACTTGTTCCCTCAGCACTTTCACAACACCGGCTTCACAAGGGGTTGATTTGCTTCGCGTCGGTTGTTCCGCTTCGATTTCCGCCCCGAAACAGGTTGTTTCGCTGGGGTTTGTTCCCTCCGGTTGTTCCGCCCCGAAACAGGTTGTTCCGCCCGCCCCTGCCTCGCCTCGTCCTCTCGAGATTATGGCGAGCAGGGGGGGCCAACCTCGTTTCGGAGATCCCAACTTTCCTTCACTTGAGTTCGTACACGACTGACTGATGTTCCTTTCCCCAGTCCGCTCGTCTCGCCTTCCCCTCCTACTCCTCCCTGGGTGTATCGCGCCGCCCATCCCCAACCATCCGATGAGGTCACGCCTTTCGCCCAGCTGGGTCAGGCGCTTGGAGGGGAGAGGGCCGATCCTTACCCCGCCGCCGAAGTTTCTTGACGGGGCCCTTGGAATCTGCCGCCCCGTTACACTCCTCCGATCTTTGGAGGCCGAGGTCTACCTCGCAATTTTCCTTCCGGTGGGGGTGACTGGTGCGATGGGCATTGCGTCTGGTTGTTTGGCCGCTATCCATGCTTGTTCGTACCGCCATCGCTTACAAGCGGTACAGGTTGGTGGTGGTCCTTCCGTGTTCGCCGGGAGCAGGGCTTCGGTTAGGCAGGTCCCTGGGCCGCAGGTTCCGGCATTTTTCTCTCGCAGCGGTACGTTGTCGGCGGTTGTCGTTGCTTGGTGCAGACGGGCCCAGGACGTCCCCACCCGTCGAGAGCAGATGGCGCTGGTGTTCCCAGGGGTGCGATGGGCGAGATGTGTCTTCCGCTGGTCTTATCTTCTACTTCCTACTATGATGTGAAACATACAAACCGGCCCTTTCTTTAGTCTCCTCTCACACTCAAACTCACGCATTTTCCCATCAATCGACGGCTCATTTGTCATCAGACAACCTCTTTCACAAAGCCAGAAACTGAAACACACCCTAGATTTTGCTGCCATTCAAAGGGTTAAGAAAAAAAAAAAAAAGGGGGGGGGGACCCAGGGAGTCCTGTCACGACTCATGAGGTACGGTCTTAGTAAAACAAGGTAAGTACTTGTGTTGTGCATTTTATTTCCAGATTGGGGTTCATCATGGCTTCGCCCTCGTCTGATGGGCTGCTTTTTGGTGCATGGTCGCGAATTCACTTGTTAAATAAAAAAAATAATAAATAAAGAAAAAATTATAGAACCATAGATCACTTTCTTGCGCACCAAGGACCGATATTTTCCCCACAATCGAGAAAGGACTTCCCAGTTGGTAAGAGCTATGACGGGTCTGGAATCGGGATGTCAATTGGAGCTGAAGGCTCCGGAACAGTTCCGGAACAGAGGGCCCCGGAACAAGTCCCGGAACAGTCCCGGAACAGAGGGCCCCGGAACAGTCCGGAACAGAAGGCCCCGGGACAAGTCCCGGAACAGTCCCGGAACAGAGGGCCCCGGAACAAGTCCCGGAACAGAGGCCCGGAACAGTTTCGGAACAGAAGCCCCGGAACAGTCTCGGAACAGAAGGCCCCGGGACAAGTCCCGGAACAGTCCGAACGAGGGCCCCGGAACAGTCTCGGAACAGAAGGCCTCGGGACAAGTTTCGGAACAGTCCCGGAACAGAGGGCCCCGGAACAGTCTCGGAACAGAAGGCCTCGGGACAAGTTTCGGAACAGTCCCGGAACAGAGGGCCTCGGGACAAGTTCCGGAACAGTCCCGGAACAGAGGGCCCCGGAACAGTCTCGGAACAGAAGGCCTCGGGACAAGTTCCGGAACAGTCCCGGAACAGAGGGCCCCGGAACAGTCTCGGAACAGAAGGCCTCGGACAAGTCTCGGAACAGTCCCGGAACAGAGGGCCCCGGAACAGTCTCGGAACAGAGGGCCTCGGGACAGTTTCGGAACAGTCCCGGAACAGAGGCCCCGGAACAGTCTCGGAACAGAAGGCCTCGGGACAGTTTCGGAACAGTCCCGGAACAGAGGGCCCCGAACAGTCCGAACAAGGCCTCGGGACAAGTCTCGGAACAGTAGGCCCCGGAACAAGCCCGGAACAGTCCCGACAGCCTTGGAACAGAGGGCCTCGGAACAAGCCCCGGAACAGTCCCGGAACAGTCTCGGAACAGAGGGCCTCGGAACAAGCCCCGGAACAGTCCCGAACAGTCTCGGAACAGAGGGCTACAGTTGAGAGTGATGCTACTAAATAAATGAGCCAGTATCTAATTTCGATTTTTGGAAAGAAAAAATCCTAGACACGGATTTGAAGTCAATTGGCTCCTCACTCGCTTCCTCACACTCGGGCCGATTTGTTTGTTTCTTACAATTTTAAATTCGGAATCTACAACTAGCACAGTTTAATTTCAAGATTATGGAACGCGACCCAATTCCTTCAGAGCCTTTTCTCACCAATATTCACCTGGTCAAGATCACTTGTGTGGATACGACAGAAATCGAGATTTCTGAAAAATCCCACCGCTTGCCACCAAAAGATGTAACCCGTCGTTTTCACGTATGGGCTAGGGATCCAAAATAGACCTAGGCGAATAATTAGTGGGAGATTAAGACTTTCACTTACCGTCCGAATGTCTGCAATGGTCGGTCATAGACCCAAGTACACCTGAATTTACAAGCTCTGAGGAATGGGGTTTCGTGATTGAAAATACAAGATTTAATATTGATTTATAATAGATGCAATTGACAGAAATATAAAATATGGAATGTCTCGGCCGAGAAGGATATTGACTATTACGTAACCTAATTATTGAGTAGGCAAAAGTGAAGGGCTGAGGGCCAATGAATTTACGGGATAGCTGAAGGCTCAGAATGTTTTGATTTGAATAACGGTAAATGAAAGTGATTTGTAGCGTCCTCCCTAATTCCTTTCTCTTTTCCTAACGCACGACAGACGACATGCTAAATAATACGGTCACAATCTACAACTCTATGATCAGCTTTCTGGTGACTAAACGTCAGGGCTTGGGCCAGATTTAAATAGTTCGACTTTCGCGTTGCGAGGGTACGAGACAGAGTTATTTCGCCACTTACGTGCACCAACTTCTTGGGATGGAGACCACAGGGTGATGTTCTCTTCACGAGATAGAGGTATTTCGCCACTTACGTGTACCAACTCCTTCGGATGGAGACAACAGGGTGATGTTCTCTTCGCTGCTCGGCTTCGGTCAGGGGAACGCCGTCCAGGCCGGAGGAGGCGAGGCTCTTTCGACGGAGGTCCGACGACTGGCGGTGCGTGGGAAACCTGGACTATTGGCCGTCGAATCGGGCCGCGAACGGATCAACACTCGGGTCCGACGGGGGATTTTCAGTTCGTATAGGGCCCACTGTTACGGGAGAGGAATTGGCTGATTCCCAATTCCCGAGTTCTCACCCTGAAGGAACCACGATACACTTGTTCCCTCAGGTCACTTTCACAACACCGGCTTCACAAGGGTTGATTTGCTTCGCGTCGGTTGTTCCGCTTCGATGTTCCGCCCCGAAACAGGTTGTTTCGCTGGGGTTTCCGCTCCGTTGTTCCGCCCCGAAACAGTTGTTCCGCCCCGCCCCTGCCTCGCCTCGTCCCCTCGGATTATGGCGAGCAGGGGGGGCCAACCTCGTTTCGGAGATCCCAACTTTCCTTCACTTGAGTTCGTACACGACTGACTGATGTTCCTTTCCCCAGTCCGCTCGTCAAGTCGCCTTCCCCTCCTACTCCTCCCTGGGTGTATCGCGCCGCCCATCGCCCAACCAATCCGATGAGGTCACGCCTTTCGCCCAGCTGGGTCAGGCGCTTGGAGGGGAGAGGGCCCGATCCGTACCCCGCCGCCGAAGTTTCTTGACGGGGCCCTTGGAATCTGCCGCCCCGTTACATCATAATTTCATGTATCATGTATTAATTGTATTTTATGTTCCACATGTTGTCTAATTTACCTTGTCGAATTACTTTGTCTTCTATCAATTCTAGCCCAGGTTGAGGCATATTCTCCTTTGCAACGTGTCCTTGTTTTCAATTATAATTCATTTTGTATCAAGTGTTTATGCTCATCCTTGGTATCCCTAGTTGCTCAGTCGTAAGTCTTGGACTTACATCCCGTATTCTCTCGCTAGGTCCCTTCCAAATTCTCCGAAGAAACCCGAATTAAATTATAGTAAATTCAAACACATTTTAATTCGAGAGAGGCTTACAATGTCATTGATATCTTCTCCATAGAAGCATGCTGAGATGTTTTGATGATAGTGGATCCCTTCTTCATGTATAGTGCCTTTCACCAGGCACTAGGTGAATTTGATGGTCTGGGTGTGGGAAGGATCTCAGGATGGCCAAAGTTCACCAAATGATCTACAGTTTCCTTAAAAACTGCATTCTGGATAACCTGCCGTACTAGGAATGTCCCAAAAGGATCGATACATGAAAGTATCGATTCATCCCTCACATTTTATCAGTTTCCACTATTCCGATTTTTTCGGCATTCAAAATCAAATCGTCGAATATTGAAAGTCGATCTACACTTTCATCCATATAAGTTGGTGATTTGTCAGCAATTATTGCCGGCGGATTATAACGATAAGATGTTTTGTGAGAGGATGATGTCTGTGTTTGACGACAACGAAAATGTCGGTCCCCTGACGTATCCCCCTGTGATTTTTTTTGTGGGGATACCTAAAGGAAAGAGTCTACAAAGATAAGCCGAGGACCCTGAACGATTTGAAGGAGGCTATCACCACGGAAATCAGCTGCATCCCACGAGAAATGCTGGACAGTGTTTCGAGGAGCTTCACCGAATGACTCGATAAATGCATTCAAGCTGATGGGCATCACATGTTCGACGTCGTCTTCAAAAATTGAACATTACCAGAAAATTCCACTTCTTGTGAACAGTTAAAAAACATATATATATATGTTCGGACTAGGTAGGGATGTCGAGCACTTCGACATTAGAACTACCCAGTTCCTTAAAAAAAATAACTTTAATGTCGGTGTAGAAAATAATACAATTTGATAAAAGTAATTGTTGTTGTGAACAAAGTGGGTCCTACCTACGGAGCTCCAGAATGTTAATAAATAAAAATAAAATATTTACCTGAGTAAAAAAAAAACTAAACTTCTAACAAAATGTGTCGGAAGGAAAGGATAAAATGAAAGGAAATGACCCAGATATTTTCCGACTCCGATCGGTGGGGATCACTCGGGCGACGACCGTAGTTTACAGAACTATCCACACGGTTCACACGTTAATGGCCACAATTGGCCAGTGAAACGACGAGGTGCGGCGTGACGTGATGTGATGGCGATGTCGATACGATGCGATACGACGATACGACGATACGGTATCCCAACGAGGAAAGGATTCGGAAGATATTGGGGAGTTGAGCGTTATAATCCGAGCGACGGGAACGGAAAACGTCCGTGGGCAACGATGGCGACGAAGAGGTCGAGAAAAAAGGGCGACTCGTCCAGACGTCAATGGAGGTGCACAAAACGCCAACTGGCGAACAATTCCACGTGAAGACACCGCAAGCATTCCTCCCCCCTCCCGGCGCCCCGACCGGTATGGTCATGTCACCGATACTGACGGTAACAATCGGCCGACGGACTCAAACATTTTACAAAATAATAAACGATCCGGCGTCGGAACATCCCGCCCGCCAAATTTGGGAAATTTTGCAAATTTAACGACTGACTGGCTGAGTTTGGGTCGAGGGGTACGACGGCTTGCGAAGAGGGAGCAAGGGCACCAGCTTCACCACCGGACGGGTGTATGAGTGGTGTGCCGTTTGAACTGTCACGACTCGGACGGTTCCATCTTCTCCAGGATGGACTGCGGTGATCTTGGCGAGGGGCCATTGCATTACCGGTGTATTAGCGTTCTTGAGAAGAACCAGCTGACCAACTTCAAGATTGGGAATGTTCGACGTCCACTTCGATCTGGTCTGCAGAGTGCCGAGATATTCCAATCTCCATCGGTCCCAAAAGTGTTGCGACATACGAGTGACAAGTTGCCATCGGTCTAGGGCGTTGAGTTTATGATCCAGCAATGCAGGTTCAGGTTGAGCCACCAACGGAGATCCCACGAGAAAATGCCCAGGTGACAAGTAGTTGGTCTCCGACGGATCGGATGAGAGTGGGCAGAGAGGTCTCGAGTTTAGCACAGCTTCGCAGCGCGAGAAGAGAGTCGAGAGTTCCTCGTAGGTCATTGGGGTCTCTCCAACGGAGCGTTTGAGAATGCGTTTTGCAGATTTCACTCCTGCCTCCCATATTCCACCAAAATGAGGTGCCAGGGGTGGGTTAAAACGCCAGTGAAGACCTCGCTGGGCAGCAAACTCTGTGATTTCATTTTGAGTGACCGCGCTGTTGTACCAGCGCCAGAGTTCCCTCAAGTGCGAAGCAGCGGAGACAAAGCTGGAACCGTTATCCGAGACCATTTCTACGGGCAAACCTCGACGAGCAGTAAATCGGTCGAAGGCAGCCAGAAAGATCCTAACAGGAGGTATTTAGTGGTTCTAATTCTGGAATATATAGAAGTGGTTCTTCATTCGGAGAAGCAGGATGAGGTTAAATCTGTTTGCCAGGTGATCGGCAAACACATCCGCCTTCGTCTGATAGTCGCGTGCCCAATTGCCATCAGGTTTATGCACTGAGGGGCATGAACAGCTGGTCTTTCGAGGAACTCACGTAGAATGGCACAACAACAGTGGAACACCAAGCAATAAATACCGTTAGATAATGCAATTACGTTCGTTTGGTTACGTAATTAGTGTAAATGAGGAGAGAATTTGACCTGTTAGCGACCGCTTGGCCAATCTCGAACTGGTCAGGTGAAATGGACACTCAGCCAAATGGATTTAATGTGTTTTTCACTATAAATTGAGTCAGGTCACTTGGGAGGCTCTTCAGTCGACAGGTCAACACATTTTCCAGCTTTTTTTCCCTCAGAATGAATGATCAAAGGGCGTTGCGGCTATGAGAGAGTAAAAAACCTATTTTTTTTCTCTCAATTTTATAATAATTTATTTTGTAACTGCCTAACCCTTGTTAAGTGCGGCGGAATGACGTGAATTTCGACATTTTTACTGCCTCACATGAATCTAAAGAGAATATTTTACAAAAAGTAAATTAATCTGAGGCATTTCTGGAGGGGGAATAAGTTGAAAAATTCGCCCTTTTCTGAATAGTCCGTCCCAGTTAGAACCATTCCTCGGCGGTTGATGCGGTTTTTGGCAATGCGGACCGAAATTCAGGCTGAATTGACACCTGTGCTTTTAATCCCAATTCAAACAAGGGGGGGGGGGGGTGCCTGATCCTCTGCAACGGTCGCGAACACGTGTGGAGAATTCGGTCACGAAACGGACGAAGCTCTTTGGTGGATTTTGGCTTCCAGTTGTGTGCACGCGAATTGCCCGTCGAAAACACACGTTCGAGATTATGCGGCTGCTGAATCAGCTAGCCCGCACAAAACCATTGACGCATTGAGTAATAATACTAAGTGCAGCGTTGTAAATTGAATTATAATCACTACATTTGATGTACAATATTACGTATTCGTACGTTCTATTATTTGAATCAAACGAATTGAAGGAGAAGAGAAGAAAACAATTATTAATAGAGCAAAAACGTTGCAAATTCCTTTACAGGAGTGGGTTATTCCTCAGAGACTCACTTCTTCAACATGGGGAAAATGGGGGAAATCATGGGTGCGGCGGGTCCCGGACCCATTCAAATCGATTCAGGGCCCAAAATTCAGTGGAAAATGATACCAAACACGCCTAGGTACCGTAAATCACGAAAACGCACATTTGAAATGGGTAAATATATACCCATTTTGACCCATAACCTCTTCCAGAGGGTGCCAATCGTTCTGGGACCCTTTCCATTGTATTCAGCGTCCAGAGCTTAGTGGAAAATAATACCCCATACACCTGAATTGCCAAAAATCTCAAAAATCCATTTTTCAAAATACACATTTTGACCCCTATCACTCCCAAAATTTGGTCCGATCGGGTTGAAAAGTTTTGAGGACCAACTAAAGCCATGAACGGACCCCTGACCCAAATTTCAGGTTATTTAGAAAAAATTCGACTACCAAAATCGGTGTGGACGGCGGACGGGCAAATGCTAATTTTGATCTAGAGACCTTGAAACGTCCAGAAAACAAATTTGGGGCAAATCGGAGATAGTCCGAAGAATTGTCCGTCAATCAGCGCTGGATTTATCGGTAATTTGCTACAAATCAAACGCCTTCAAAATTCAGAATAGCTTTGTTCAACTTCCTTCTAAAGTATGAATAAATTACTTGAAGATAACTCGGTCGCTTCAGTGAAAATCCCTGAGTGTTGTTCGATGAAATTTCACGAGAGGTTTAAGTACAAAGTACTTACAATTTTAGTTATTTGTAACCGAAAAGTCTCTCGGCAAAAGCCGCGAACGACATTGAGTGACATTCAAGACGCGAGATAAAACTCCGGAGTAGGAGGATCCATCTTGAAATAGGGTCGGCGGTTAGGTTTTTACCTTAACACTAGAAAAGAACAGCTGTTTTCACTGGTGGCTTTTCTTTTAGTATTTTCGCCGTCGTCGTATTATGATTCCGTTGTAGCGACCTCGCTGAGACAACCACTCACGTTTTACGACTCGGCAGCTTCCCTCGAGGCCCATCAACAAGTTAAGTTATGGTGTCAAGCCAGAACGGTGTCTCGGAGTGTTTTTTATCCCGTCTCCGTGACTTCTTCAAAGATGGAATTCATTTTTCAAAATGGGCCGGTTGTGGGGGGTGAGTGGAAGTGGGGAGTGCGATGCTTTTCCGCTAAACCGCTCCTGATGGCAGCAAAACGAGAGTGAAGTGTCTTACGATGCGAGAACTAAGTGTCTTCTGACATTCATGTCACGAATGTGGTTGTTAACCGTAAAAATCACCTTGAATTCCACAGTATCTCAGTTAAGCCAACCATCATAATACCTGCATTACCCCTTGACATTTTAAACATGAGGCACACGTCAGACATTCCTGGCGCTCTACAAAGTTAGAAACGACCATTGCTGCAACATTAATATGACATCAAGACATGCGAAAGCGCTGGGGAGAACATACTGTATAATATACAGCAAAAACAGTACCTACTGGAACGTAACAGGTCCAAAAAAGTGGTTGGCCAAATGACCAAATACTACATTGTGGCTTCTAACGTGTTCCCTATATGCCGTTTACGGGAGCCTCCCCTAGGGGATCTCACCCTGTTCTCCGCGTGCTGACGTGAGCTAGGACCGGCAGATTCTCTTATCAACAAACTAATTACAGTATAAGCAACGGTGGCATATCTAGTGCATGTTGACGCCGTCAAGAGCATTCATAGATCTCTAATGAGCCTCCACAAAGGGGATTTCACCCTATTTTCCCGATGCTGACATTGGCTTGGACCCGCCTTATCAACAAACTAATTGCAGTATGAAGCATTCCATAGATCTCTAATGTGACTCCACAAAGGGGGATTTCACCCTATTCCCCAATGCTGACATTGACTTAGACCCGCCTTATCAACAAACTGATTACTGAATGAAGCAACGGTGCAGTGGCCTATTTAGTGCCTGTTGACGTCATCAAGAGTATTCATAGATCTCTAATGAGCCTCCACAAAGGGGATTTCACCCTATTTTCCCGATGCTGACATTGACTTGGACCCGCCTTATCAACAAACTGATTACAGTATGAAGCAACGGTGCGGTGGCATATTTGGTGCATGTGTACGTCGGCAAGTGCTCTGATTGATTTCTAATGAGCCTCCACAAAGGGGATTTCACCCTATTCGCCGATGCTGACATTGGCTTGAACCCGCCTTATCAACAAACTGATTACTGTATGAAGCAACCTGGTGGCCTATTTAGTGCATGTTCACGCCGCCATGAGCTCCGCATATGACCGTAGTGCTCCATATGAGAGATTCTGCTCTATTTTCCCATACTCCCCGAGACTAGTTTCCGTATTACCGATACTGCGGATACATTGTTGGGGCACAACATGTATGACTCAGGCGGCGCTCCATGAAAGAGACTCTGCCCTATTCCCCCATGTCGACGCACACAAGGACCCACCGATCCCCTTCCCTGAGACTAGTGTCCCTATTACCGACACTGCGGGGACGTCGTCAGTGAACAATGACGCGGACAATAGTATGCATATGACCCTTGCAACGCTCCGTATGTGCGGTATAATCCCCCCCCCCCCTCCATGTCGTCGCCGTCATGGACCCAGCAATTCCCTACCCCGAGAGTAGTGTTCCCATTCCCGACACTGGGGACATTGTTGGGGCACAATATGACTCAGGCGGCGCTCCGTGAAAGAGACTGCCCTATTTCCTCATGTCGACGCCCGCTAGGACCCATCAATTCCCTTACCCGAGACTAGTGTCCCTATTACCAAGGACGTCCGTGACGATAGTACCGAACGATGTCGCCGACAATGGTTTGCATATGACCCTTGCAGCGCTCCATATGTGGGAGTATGACCCGTTCCCCGCATGTCGACGCCGTCAAGGCCCCGCCGACTCCCTTCTCCGAGACTAGGTTACCTAATACAGAAACTGCGGGAACATTGTTGGGGCACAATGACGCTGACAATCTTCTGCATATGATCCTTACAACGCTTCATATGCGGGACTATGACCCGTTCCCCGCATGTCAACGCCGCCAAGGACCAATGAATTCCTTGCTCTGAGACAAGTGTCCCTCTAACAAACACTGCGGGGACGTCGTCATTGAACAATGACGGCGACCATAGCATGCATTTGACCCTTGCAACGCTCCATATGCTGGATTATGCTCTCCCCCATTTCAACGCCGTCATGGACCCACAAATTCTCTGCTCTGAGACTAGCTTCCCTATTACCGACACTGCTGGGACATTTCTGGTGAACAATAACGCCGACGACCGTCTGCATAAGACCCTTACAACGCTTCATATGCGGGACTATGACCCGTGCCCCACATGTCGAGGCCGTCAAGGACCCACCGACTCCTTCAGACCTATTAACCTATTACCAACACTGCATTGTGCTCCCTTGGCACACAGAATAATTGCGTTGGTAGATGCACTTTTCATGGCTAACAAGGGCCTAACTTCACTTTTTGTGCATTTTCAGTCAGGTCACCGGATTTTTTTGTATTTTGATCAATATTAAATTGTAGCTTTGAAGGGATCCAATATCATTTTAGAGGAAATGTTTTCACATGAATGAATAAAACGAGTCAGACATAAGGGGTGAGCTCAATAAAACTGTGTTTTTTGCAATTTACGAACAATTCTTATTGCAATAAAAAGAAATTCCTTCAAACTACATTTATTTAGTTATTGCTTCTCTCACAAAAAATGTGCTTTCGATAATTCTCCCCTTCAAGCTTCTCAAATCGTAAATTTATTGCACTATTGTTTCGCACGCGACCGCTGTAGATACTCAAAATACCCGTCCTTTATTAATTCCACCGTCAAAATCACTTACCGCCGAGTCCTTTTACCACTGATCGTCAAATTATCACTTTTCATTCGAACATTACTCAAGCAATTAACAATCAGCAAAAACCGAGGTCAGTACTGTCTGAGTACCGGAGAAAACCATTCAACCGTCAAGATAATTTTCCACAACGGGTTATTATGAACGTGAAACGGGAATAATTATGTTTACGCTTCGGTAGAATTGAAATCAATATTGGTTACCCGCGACTACGGATATGATTGAGTTAATGAAATTCCTTCGGTTGTTTTACCGTCGAAAATTGAACGTGGTACTGCCGATTTCGTTATAAAACGCTGGTTCACGAGGTAAATACAAATTGTTTTTGCGGGAAATTAAGCGGAAAACGAAAATTATTCCATAACAGTTTATTATTTCAGTTTGATGTCGGTCGAGTGGGAAAGCGTTATCTTTGAGGTCACCTGGTGGATGATTCGTGTGATAAAAATTTTTAAAAAAATTAATAAATAAAAGGGTATTTAGGGTATCTTCTTCCGATGAGTGGTTTTCAGTCAGAAACACTCGCCTAGGTACCCGAAAATGGTTGGGTAGGGGTACTTTTGGTTGTGATTTTGGAAATTCGATTTGTATTTTCTGATAAATGGACATGTGGGGTATCAGTTTTCCACTAAATGTCGGCTGAATCGATTAATCTATTATTCTAGACACCCCACACTCACTATTTTCCCCTTATACCTGCTCGGAAGTACATAACCAACCAATGTGGAATAATTAGCAGCGTTTTACCCTTCTTTCGTTCGCGAGCATTGGGCTAAAAATGAGTTAGCCACGGATAGAGACCAAATAGAAAGAGATTTTATATTTTCAGAGCAATTTAAAGGACTAATTTGACCGGGACTGCGAACAAACATGTTGGATTTTGAGTAATACGCATTTCCAATTGTATATAAAGTATAGTAAAGTATAGTTTGAGGAGAATTTCGCGGTATTATACGATTTTTGCGGTTGTTATTTGATTGAGTCGACTCCCCCAACCGGCATTTGCAACCTTTTTTCCAGCTCCAAAAAAAAAAAAAAAAAAAAAAACTTTCTCAATAGTTGATGGTTTTTAGGAGCGGGATTATACGGAAAATAGTCAACGTGGAGCGTCCAAAATTTTTTGGACAATGACTCCCCACACACCTAATTCCCAAAAATCTCCAAAAAAAAAAAAAAAAAAAAATTGAAATTTTGGTCAGGGACCCGTTTCTGGCACTACTTAGTTCTCAAAACTTTTCAGCCCGATCGGACCAAATTTTCGGGGGGTAAGTAAGGGTCAAAATGTGTTTATCGAAAAATGGATCTTCGACATTTTTGGAAATCTAGGCGAGTAGAATACCATTTTGACTAAATTTTGGACGCTGAATCCAATGAAACTGCTCTCGGAACGATTGGCGCCCACTAAATGAGGTTATGGGTCAAAATGAGTACCCATCCACCAACGAATTCGATTAGAATGAGCCCCTACCCCCTGGTCCGAGGAATAACCAACCCTTGTGAATAAATTTGCATTATTTTTCTTACAACTGAACGTCAATAGTTATAATGAGAGCCAGCAAAGTGTGGGAAGGTTGCGATGGGAGAAGACGTCAACGAAATTAGGCTACTCTCACGCTCAATAAAACCCTCGCTGTCTTTAAAAAGGGTGCATCGCCCACTAAGTCGACATCTCGATGAGACGACGTCAAACTTAATGACGAGAAACATCGTTCCAAGACGAGACGAGGATGAAACGTGTTGATGAACACCGAGCTAACCACCCCTAACTCCCATCCGAGTCGACTTAAGAAGAAAAGGCCCAGGACGTTGGTGGATTAAGGTGTTAGACTCCAGGAACTGCCGGCTTCTGGGGTTCAGCTATAAACCCCGGAGGTCAATTTCCACGACCCTCATCTTGGATTATGCAAGGGCGAACCCCTGTGCGACTCGCTGGCTGAGACCGTTAAACGGGGGTTCTTCCATACATCCCCTATCCGGCTCCAGTCCGGCGAACGTGACGGTTTTGCTTGATATATTTTCCCTCGAAGGGGTTAGGCCTCCCTGGCTCTCCCTGAGATACTTTCCCGCAAGACGTCACCCGGTTTGTCTCGATGGCTTTTTCAAAAATTCATCAAGTTCCACCCTATTGTTGCCAATGTGTTTGATGTGATTCGTGATCGGTTTTCACGATTCACCTCAATCCTTATGAAACATTTAAATTTGAACCCTCACTGACACGAACACAAAAGTTCGTCTCTTGTCGTTGCACTTTCCACACCATTTAACCGAAACCCGACAAATTACAAATCAACAATTGTAACTATTTATGTTCTTAGTAAATAATTTATTAACAATTGTTCACTTGAGTACATACACTGTTCACATTCGCGCACTTACACAATGACAGAATCACAATACGCGGTTGTCGCACTATTTATAACGCGGCACGGCACAATTTATAACAGGAAGCGTCTATATCCGGACTCCGAATTGAACTGCTCTCCGCGGCGTTTCTGGGCCCGTTTTATACCTGCTGCCTCTCGGTCGAGTACCTTCCAGAATGTTCCCTGGTTCTGGGAACTCGACGTATTGTCTGGAGCGAACGGGGAGGTTCCCGAATGTTCGAGACCCTTAATCCTCCACAGGTCGTTGACCTTGCGACGCCAGCAGCCCATTTGACCGGCGCCGGTGCCAGCTCGCAACAATATTTTCCCTCGAAGGGGTTAGGCCTCCCTGGCTCTCCCTGAGATACTTTCCCGCAAGACGTCACCCGGTTTGTCTCGATGGCTTTTTCAAAAATTCATCAAGTTCCACCCTATTGTTGCCAATGTGTTTGATGTGATTCGTGATCGGTTTTCACGATTCACCTCAATCCTTATGAAACATTTAAATTTGAACCCTCACTGACACGAACACAAAAGTTCGTCTCTTGTCGTTGCACTTTCCACACCATTTAACCGAAACCCGACAAATTACAAATCAATTAAACACAATTAAATAACCAAGAGCTCACTCAATATGCTTCAACTGGTGAGACTGCTCCGATAAAAAATTAACTTATTGATCCATCACTAATTTAACTGAAATCCAAATGTTTCCTCGATTATGCTCGAACATGTTGACTCTAAAGTAATAAATTGCTGTTGAAAATGTGCACGCAAATTCAATTTTAATATGTTCAAGCTACCCTAGAAAGACACCCTGAAATTCTTTCCATTGGATGCCTTATACATCGTTTCGAAGTACAATCTGAAAAATGTCATTCGGATATCTGTAAGGGGCGCTAACAAAAATACGGATGTAATCAACGAAAGGATTTATTTTTACATCAATAAAACTTAGAAACGCTGCAAATTCTTTCACAGGGGTTGGTTATTCCTCGGACAAGGCGCAAGGAGACTCATTTCAATCGATTCAGCGTCCAGAATTTAGTGGAAAATGATACCCCACACGCCTTGGTACCTGAAACCTCGAAAACCCACTGTCAAAATAGGGGGATGGATACCTATTTTGACCCATAACCTCTTCCGGTGGGCACCAATCGTTGTCAATCCAATTGGATTCAGCGTCCAAAATTCAATGGAAAATGACACCGTCCTCCGACGCCCTGAATTCATCCAAAATGACATTTCTCTGCCCGATTGGACCAATTATCGGAGAGTAGGGGTCAAATATGTGTATTTCAAATTAATGAATATTTTCGAGAATTTTTGTACTTAGGCGTGTGGGTCTCATTTCCACTAAATTTGTACGCTGAATAGATTGAAATGAGTCTCCATACTTCTGGTTTGAGGTTAACCAACCTGATGACTGAATCAGCGTTGTATTTTTGGTTGAGTTATTCCTTGCATAAGCACCTATGTTTCATGCAAAGGTAAACCTCTCCGTCGGCTCAAAATTTTTATGCGACGTTCATGAGTCTAGATCAAAAAAGGTCAATGGCCGTCCGCCGTCCATTGTCAACGCCGTTGTTGGTAGTAGAAAATTTTCTAAAAAATGAAATTTGGGTCAGGGTCTGTTCCCGGCCTAGGACGGTCCTCCAAGCTTTTCAGCCCGATCGGACCAAATTTGGGCGGGGTAGGGGTCAAAATGTGTTTTTGAAAAATGGATTTTCGAGATTTTGGGCGATCTAGGCAAGTAGGGAGTCATTTTCCACTAAATTTTGGACGCTGAATCCAATGAAACGGGTCCCAGAACGATCGGCACCCACTGAAAGAAGTTATGGGTCAAATTGGGTATTTATTACCCATTTTGAATATGTGTTTTCGGGATTTCTGCTACCTAGGCGTGTGGGGTATAGTTTTCCACTAAATTTTGGACGCTGAATCCAATAAAATGGGTCCCAGAACGATTGGCACCCACTGGAAGAAGTTATGGGTCAAATTGGGTATATATTACCCATTTTGAATATGTGTTTTCGGGATTTCTGGAACCTAGGCGTGTGGGGTATCATTTTCCGCTAAATTTTGGAAGCTGAATCCAATGAAGTGGGTCTTAGGACGATTGGCACCCACTGGAAGAAGTTATGGGTCAAATTGGGTATATATTACCCATTTTAAATATGTGTTTATGAGGTTTCTGGTACCTGGGCGTGTAGGGTATCATTTTCCACTAAATCATGGACACTGAATCGATTGGAATAGGTCTGGGACCCGCCGCAGCCACCGTTTTCCCCATTTCCCCCATGTTTTAAATAAGTTTCCATGCGCCTGGTCTGACGAATAACCAAACCCTGTGTAAGAATTTGCAGCGTTTTTTCCTCTTACTCTACCCACGCTCTTCTTATCACCTTCCGTAAAGTATTGTTTTACTATCGTGCTTATCGATAAGTGTTAGTCGTGTGAGGCTAACCTATAAGGACGGAAACCTACTCTACGTGCACAACTAAGTTGAATATTCGGTTGTGGCGACGCTCAAACCAACGATAATCTTGAATCAACGTTGATAAGAGGACCGGGTCGTGGAGGAAGCACGTTCTGAAGATAGTCATCCCAACCGAATGATATAATTGCGTCGCGAGGAAGCTGAGGCTCAACGTTGAAGATATTACACCTGACAGATCCTACGATTGAGAGCACTTTCCGAGCTAATTTACAACGATAGCGATACGTGTTGCAAATGGGCGCTCACCCCCATCCCCCTGTTTGCCTGTAAACCTCCCAAAGGACTTTGATCTGGGCCACTGACTTATGGGGGTGGCGTAACTCACGACCGAGTGCCCTCTGAGCTGCTGCTCTGAGGTTAATCCGTGAGAGTTAATGCTTGCGGAATTACCCGACTTCGATCGACGACGTTGCAATGCGTGTCTTGGGCAGACCAAACAGCGGAACGGGTACGAAATTAAAATTTTGATTTCCGACTCGAGAAATGGTCGGCTTTCCCAGACGTCATTATCCTTCGTCCCAACTCAAATGACTTCTTTCGCTTCTCATTTATCGCGTCAACCTCCCTCGACATTTCCCTTCAGCGCCCCGCAATCTATTTGAAGGTTTTTCTAGCCGCTCCGGTGGAAATTATTTAACCGAGAGCGAAAGACCGGAAACACTGAAGTAATAGATGTAAGGAAAGTAATTTCTTCGCTTGAAAAGGAACGTGGAAGCCGAACACGCGAAAAGCGCCCGTTTTTCGAGGTATCAGAGGTCGGAGGGTTCCATGCGTTATATTAGGTGGAATATCCTTCTAGTTGGTTAAAAGGGTTCAAAGGGCTTCAAAGACAACAAAGAAGTTTGTTGGTTGGATTTTCTCGCTGTAGAAATGAGGCTCTTGGGTAGATGATATATTAAGGAGACTCGAGCTCTGCTACGCGAGGTCAATAGAGCCTTCCAAGCGAGGAATTGCGCGCTCTGAAAAAAAAAAAAAAAAAAAAAAAAAAAAAAAAAAAAAATCTCTTTTGGCCCTGCGTGTGAGGGTCTTTCCAATGAAAAATTCTATTCGCCCCAACCTTGAACGGTGAGCTAGCTAATTAAAACCGAGCACGGCGCCCCTCGAGAGGTTCTTCATGAGCTTACGCTGCTTTGTGAGACGAGTCGCTGTCCGATCTCAAACATTACAACCGGCTTATCTCATCTTCCGGGTAATAATGGACCTTTCATGCGTCTCTGAAGCGCGTATCTTGACTGAGGGAAATGTTTACCTCTGATGAAAAACACACGCCTGGAACCCTTAGCAGAGCTCCCTGCAGCAAGCGGCTTGTGGTGTTGGCATTGCTGTAAAATCCTTGTTATAAGAGTCTTGCTGAGCCAGTTCATGCGTTTAAATTCAGCCGAAAAGCGGATATATATGAGGTGGATCCAAAATGTTCCTATAAAAGTGTTCTAGTAAGTGGAAGGTGAGTAAGGCAAGGTACACACGTTGAGGATTCCGGAGAGGATTTTGGAGAGGGATTCCTCTGAGGCGGCCGGAGCCGGAGGGAGCATCCACACGTAGGGGAAAACCTCAGAGGCGGCCGGGGCGAAAAACAAAAATAAAAGAGGAGCTACGACCACTGTGTGACGATACTCGAGCGATACTTACGATGTTGAGGCCAACCGATCACCTCATCCACACGTGAGGGAAGGGGTTCAGTTCCGGGAACCGGAACCCCGGCCTCAGGTGGCCTTTCCGAAAATTGGAAAGGCCTGGCGGCCTGAAGAGTCCGCCTCAACTGAGGGCCACGACCCGTCCACACGGTCCGTCGGCCGGAGAGGTTGGCCTCAACGGAGAATCCTCTCCGGAATCCTCAACGTGTGTACCCGGCCTAAGGAGGCCTTTCCACAACATGCTGAACCACACAGGAAGCATTAGTTCCGTTTCCCACCATTGAGGCGCTGTGCTGTTTCCTCCCAGCATACCTGCAGTGATGAGAGGTTTTTGGCTTATTACATTCAAAGTTGACCTGAACGTTATCAAAATAATATACTCAACTTCTTCAAGTAAAAAACTCTGCAAATTCATTCACAGGGGTCAGTTATTCCTCGGACCAGGAGCATGAAGACACATTCCAATCGATTCAGGGTCTAAAATTTAGTGGGAGATGATACCCCACACGCCTAGGTAACAGAAATTTCAAAAACTTGCGTTTGATATAGGTAGTTAGAGACCCATTTTGACCCATTACCTCATCCGGTGGGCGTCAATCGTTCTGTGACCCATCTCATTGGATTCGGCGTCCAAAAATGACACCCCACACACCTCGATCGCCACCAAATAACATGAAAATCCATTTTTCGAAATACACATTTGACCCCTACCTCTGTGCTACTCTCTGAGTGGAACAAGTATCTGGTCCACTTGGGGAGAAGAGGGAAACCTCTGGTACTTCATGAAACGGTAGTGACAGGTACAAAGCCTCTGTCACGGGGCTGTTAGCCAGTTAGCCCTTATAGGAAGTGACAGTCGTCAGGGCGCTGAAAAACCGGTTCCAAACTGGTACCGCGGGTGGGGAGGAGCCCCTGGCCACAGAAGCAATGCTTCGGCAAAGCCTCACCGGCCAGCCTCCCCAATTGAGGTAGGAAACTACGGTCCGAAATAATGGACCGTTCGCAGGGGTCGTGGTTGAGGCATACCCTAGCCAGAAGGCTTCATCCAATGAAGGTGCCTATAATGGGAAGGCCTGTGCTGCATACATCCGTGTAGGATGTACCAATACAGGCCGGCTCTGGGAGTTGAGATGCAACACTCGGGAACCACTCTGCTGAAGTGGTAGTGCAAGCTAGAATGCACGAACTACCGCAAGTCGGTACTTCGTCGGTCAGGGGGAGCAGTTAACTACTCCTTGTCTTGGCCGGGTACACACGTTGAGGATTTCCGGAGAGGATTCCCCGTTGAGGCCAACCTCTCCGGCCGACCGGACCGTGTGGACGGGTCGAGGCCTTCAGTTTGAGGCGGACTGTGCGGGCCGCCAGGCCTTTCCAATTTTTGGAAAGGCCGCCTGAGGCCGGGGTTCCGGCCACTACAACTACACAGTTTCCTCAAAAGGCCTCGCGCGTCGTGTGGATGCTCCCTCCGGCTCCGGCTGCCTCTGAGGTTTTCAGAGGAATTCCTCTCCGGAAATCCTCAACGTGTGTACCCGGCCTAAGCCCTGCTGAATGAAGGGACAATCATTCCAGTCGGTTAAGAGTGTGGGGGGAGAAGCACAACCCATGGGGTGAGCTCTCCTTATAATTATTGTGGCTCATTTCCTTGCATTGGGGTGAAAAACACATTGGACTCTGACCCCAACCCCTCCCCTCCAATTTTGGTCCAATCGGGTTGAAAAGGACCAACTGAAGCCAAAAACAGGTCTCTGACCAAAATTTCAGATTTTTAGAAAATTAACCACTATACTCACCAAAAACGGTATGATCCATTATGTATTCACGAACCCAGAAACATTAACAAATTTGAATAGGTGCAGCAGATCTTGAGTTCAAAACGTAAAAAATAGACCGGTTGCGGTCTACCTTCTCCTTCATCTCAGAATCGTACTAAAATGCTGTCTACATCAGCCTTAAACAGAGGAAACTGATGGTTCCTAACCTCACTACTGTCGGTATTGCAGCAAATTGCGTAATTGTTATACCTTTTTGTCCCAAGTGGGATGTCAGTGGTCACTAATCGGTATAAGTTGTTTTATTGTAGCTGTTGAAAACTATCCGACAACTGTTTTCCTCCTGATATATAGCAATGTAGTTTTGCAGACTGTGTTCGTCACCACCAAACGCATCCTTATTCATTTCCCCCTTCCCTGGACAACCATTTTACCGACAATAAAAATCCTGAAGGTTTGTTCGACGACAAAACTGTCCACCGTTCGATTCAATTTAGTGGCTGAATCGTTGAGAATGATTCCGTGAGACATTTCTTTCTTCTCTCTCCTTCTTTTCCCCCTCTTTCCCACTGATGACAGAGCTAAGGGCGCAACCTTTCTGACGACGTTCGTAATTAGATCAAGACCCGAAATTCAGAAGAACGGGAAATGAACTGAAAGCAGATTTGAAGGGAAAAAATCTCCGATGAAAAAGTGCGAGAAAAACTCGTCTGAATGAAAGCGGGAGAAGGTATAGTTTTTCTTACTCCTTTTCCTTTTGCTGATCTCGTTCTCTGTCGTTAATTAAATCGAAATCGGTACTGTACTACTTAGATTAAGACAGCTTTTGTCTCCGAGGACAATGGGCTAATTAAGAGAGAACTTTTATTTGAGGGAATAAAGAAGCTTTGGATGTGATGGCGGTTGGACGGAACAGATCGTTTACGTTCTAAAAAGAACCCTTTTGTATTTCATACTCAGATCTTTGTTTTCCGAGCGCTTTTGTGAAATGAGTGTTGATTTTTCAATTTGTCGAATGAAGCGATTTCGTTGAGAGTTAGAACAGATACGATTTTCATAGTGTAAAAGCCCTTTCGGTGTATATTTTATTCGAATTTGATACCACTGTAGGGAAATCTCAGTTGCCTCATCAGATCGCGCTTAGGGCTAACCTACGGTAATGAGGGCTTATAGGGAACCCTTTGCGTAGGTTCGGGATGTAAATCATTGAAAATAAGGTTTCTGAAGAAGGATATGGTGAATCAGGGAACGCGAGGGCGAAGCGTATCTCCAACCAATGATAATATTATGGCAAATGTATGGGATTGCAGTTGATCTGATACGAGCCTTTGATAGTTTGTGCCATTCCCTGATCTGGGAGACGAGTGGTCTAAGCGCCAGCTCGAAATTCGTGGGTGTATTGAAAGCATCTATGAATCTGCCTCAATCGTCATTAAGTCAAATGGTGAGTATTCGGTCAAGGTCACGACGCGAGTGTTACAGGGAGAACTCTTGTCTCCTTTAATTTTCATCTCCGATATCGGCGCATTCCTGCAGGCTAAGGGACTTCCAGGCATAAGGATAGGCCGGAACTCTGAAATAGTCAACATAGAATACGCCGATGACCAGCTTATCCTCGCTGATTCCCCATTTGAAGTGAGAAATAAGCTCAGGGCTCTCCAGGAGTATTTCAGTATGAATCAACTCGCCCTGAATACGGAGAAGACCGTCGTTATCAATTTCAACATGTCTGGGCGTGTACCCAGGCTGAAGATTCCTTTTACCTACAATGGAGAAACGGTTTCATTGCTGAATTCAGTGAACTATCTGGGGATCATTATTCAGCAAAGCATGCTATTCCCGGATCAGTAAAGCCAAAGTTGCCTCTGGTATACTAGTGGACACCCTGAACCGGGGCAGCTGCTCTTCCTAGGAATCAATCATCACAACCTTCAAGGCTTCAGTGTTGGGTGTTCTCTTGTATGGCGCCACTGTCTGGGCTCTTAGATACACCAAGGAGATTGAGTGCACGCAGGTGCAGTACTTCAGGTGCGTCCTTGGACTGCCACAGTGCACTCTAGGATATATGGTCAGACTCGAATCCGGAGAACCGCCCCTCGCGCTGGCAGTATTAAGACAGGCGCTCAGATTCTTAGCAAAGGACCTTGATATGGATGGCCCGCGCTACCCGAAACAGCGCCTACTAGCCCTCATTGCGCAGGACAAAAAACCAAAAAAATGACCGTCGGTTCAATTGGTTTTCACAGGTGAAGGACATGGCTGACAAATGCACAGGGAAAAAGCTGCAAGTAGAGACCGAAGCTTCTGCTGTGCTTGACACCGCCAGGCTTCATCTGTTTGATCTTGTCCTAGTCAGCCTATCTGGGTCTGCTTTCAGCGAGGCCTACTCCTACCTCAACATCCCTCAGCCCGGGCCACAAGGATACTTATGCCTGCAGGCCCCTTTCAGCCAGAAAAGGCTCCTCGCACCAATCTCCTGGGTGACCAGCATTACAAGGTCAATGACACATGGAGGGCTGAGGGTTACTCTCAAACATTCATGCATCCTATCACATTGGCTGGAAGCTTCCTGCTTGCTTGAGACAGCAAGTCGAGTTCCCAGAACCAGGGAAGACTCGAGAAGGTTCTTGGCCAAGGGAGCAAGCATAAAAAGGGACTGAGGAACGCTGCAGAGTTCAGTTCAGTTTGGAGTCTGAATGTAGACGCTATGCCATGCAGCATTATAAATTAGTGCGACAACTGCATTACAACCCTGTATTGTGCCTTGTGATTGTGTAAGTGTATGAATGAGGACAGTGTATTTGAGTGAACAATTGTTATAAATTATTTACAATGAACATAAATCGTTACAATAGGTACAGTAGGATGGGTATGCTGACGACCTCTTCCCCAAAGCATACATGTATTGTTTCTACCGTCTGCTACCACTTTTGTTATAATGTTGTTATCATTTGTGTCGTAATTTGGTCACTCATTTTGTTCCCTTTTGATTCATAGACAAATGCGCATCAAGCTTGTCTAAGATGGTGAATACCATCATCATCAGTGCCAAAACTTTCCACTTCACACATTCACGATCGACCTCGTTTAATCACTTTGTAGCGTGTTCCGATCTCATTAACCACTCAGCCACTAAAAGTCCACTTTCGATTCACGAAGGCCACACTATAAAGGTATGAAGAGGGCCATACAGACGCTTAGTAGCCTCCAAGACTGAAAAGCGTTAACGTGTGCAGGTTTCCTCTCGATTATCTGATATTCCAATAACGTTCACGTTGGTACCTAGCCCTTGAAAAGGAATCAGGATAGCAATTAGGTTGGTGAATGGGTCATCGATCAGCGCCATTAAGACCGCGCTTTTCATTGAAGTGCCGAACCGTAAAAATATCGATGTTGATGAGATTAGCAATTAACTGACTTGCCTGAACATCATTCATTACTCTTAACGAGTAAGGCGAATAGAAAATCGTTAATTTCCTCAGGGCATATTCAGTATTGATGAATTTTCAGCGAATGAAACACGTTACATCAAATGCAGAAAAATCAACGTCAAGCACATACTCTCAGGCTAAGTTTAACTTAAAATTAGTAAATTGCCTTTAACGGTGATCCGTTTTAAGACATGCTATGGCCAGTACCAAGGCCAAGGTTTTTCGGTTGGTTATTCCTTGAATCATAAACCTGTTTTCATGCAAAAAGTCGATTTCTCCGATTCGGCCCAAAATTGTTTCTGATCGTTTCAAGGTGTCTAGGTCAAATTCAAGGAAGAACCAACCAAATAAACGCTGCAAATTCTTACAAAGGGGTAAGTTATTCCTCCGACCAGGCGCATGGAGATTTCAATTGATTCAGCGTCGAAAATTTAGTGGAAAGTGATACCCCACACGCCTAGGTACCAGAAGTCTCGAAAACACATTTGAAATGGGTAAATAGATACCCATTTTGCCCCATAACCTCTTCTGGTGGGTGCCAATCGTTCCGGGACCAATCTCATTGGATTCAGCGTCCAAAATTTCCAAATATCCGTACGCCGTCCACACTGACTTTGGTAGTAGAAAGTTTTCTAAAGATCTGAAATTTGGGTCAGGGGTCCGTTCGCGGTCTTTGTTAATCCTCGAAACTATTCAGCTCCATCGGACCAAATTTGGGCGGGGTAGGGGTCAAAATGTATATTTTGAAACATGGATGTTCGAGATTTTTGGCAATCAAGGCGTGTGGGGTTTTATTTTCCATTAAAATTTGGAAGCTGAATCCAATTAAATGGGTCCGGGAACGATTGACGCCCTCTGGATGAGGTTATGGGTCAAAATGGGTGCCTATCTACCCATTTTGAATGTGTGCTCCATGATTTCCGGTACCTAGACGTGTGGGGTATCGTTTTCCACTGAATTTTGAAATGAGTCTCCATGCTTGTAAACCAAGGAATAACCAACCCCTGTGAAAGAATTTGCAGCGTTTTTTCGATAGGATCGAAGTGAAATACTTAAAATTTGCATTGCAAGCACAAACATCGGTATTTCGTGCAACTGAACTGATAAAAACCAGAATATTTTTTCGACCCAAATCACGAAAATTGATTTTTGGAACATTTTACCCCAATAAGATAAGGTCCACTTTCCCTCGGGCTTAATATAACGTGAAACCAGTAAATCGCATTTAACGGCCATCCTTTTAGGGCAGTGCCTGGGTTGAATTAGTGAAGGTTTTTCCAAAGTTCATGACCGTTTTAAAAGTGGTATCATACTCTTGACGTTCATTTCGAAAGTGAACGGTGATAAATCGGCGGTCTCCCAATAGCAGGCGCGCACTTCTATAAATATTTTCCTCAAAAAATCCACTCGAAAAAAAAAAAAAAACCTTTTTGTTGTGAACTTTGCGGGGTCACGGAATAATGGTTTCTACGGGAAGCGAACATGAATCCGCTTTTACAGACCTTGTTTTCCCCACAGTGCTGGAGACTCTGGAAATAATGCATGATCGTTCTCGAATCCACGACGACTTGCGTCCAACCAGTTGTCTGGCGTTTTCAAACTCGACAAGTTCGCCACGACCGGACATACCGCCTGAGTGGATGGAAATTACGTGTAGATAGCGAACATTTTAAAATCCCGAAAATAGTTAGGTATCCTGAAGGTTTAAAATAGGATCGCGATTCTCCTACAATCAAGGCTTTTTATTTTGGGTTAAATTTCATGGTCCGGATAATTACATTGGTGAGATCTCCATATTACCTTTCTACACCACAAATTGAGGAAAAATGTGTGTAGTTCTACTTGTATGGTATGAAATAATTTGTCCGAAGTCTCCACAAGAATATCTAAAGGCATTGTTCGAATAATATGGAGAGGAACATTCAAACAGCTAATTGATAAACTTTTCAAAACTCAAAAATGGCCCTCAAAATGCTTCTAATCGATAGTGAGAATCTTCTTTCTTGAATCACTTTGAATTCCTGCATCTGAATTCGTTTGGCTTGCAATGAGCGATCATTGGACGCTGGATGTTCGAAGCTTCCAGCCATCGAGTGTCCAACATTGGTAGGTTGCATCGTGTAGCACTGACTTAACCCTTCGAGGGTGGGGCCGGTGCACTGAGTGCGCCAGTGACTGAATTTTCACTGAAAGATCAAGAGTTATAGTTCCAGGAATCTCTCCTACCCTCTACCCTCCTATTTACACGTCACGTACACATTTCAATCATCGGAATTGTTCAGTTCCTCCCAGACCTTGCTCCAGATCGCTTGTCTTGATTTTTTCCGTGTTGGTGCATCGAGTGCGCCGCCCCACCAACGATGTCCCAATCCAATAAAAACCATACCTCCTTCCGAATTTGCGCGAGTTTTGCAAGAGTTGTCAGAGGAAGACGAAGGATCGGGTCAAGAAGAAGCTTCGGATGTTGATGAGGAAGAAGTTGTTGGGCTAGAGGACGTAGATACAGAATCGACAAAAGCAGCAAGGCCTCCCAGTGCATGCTAAAGCCATCATCCGAAGGTTGCTTCCTTCTTCAGTAGAGATGAATAAATCAGTCAGAAGTGAGGGACCACCCACGAAGAAGCGAGGTCGTTGTTCCACATGTGGAAGAGCAAAGAACATCAATACAACCATTGTTTGTTCTCAGTGCTACAATTTCACCTGCAAGGCTCACCTGGCAGAAAGTGCACCACTGTGCCAAACGTGTGCGGCTTCTGATTCCGATGAAGAATGAGTTAGTGTGAAAAATGGGCATCGTCAAGGAGTTCATTGAAGTTATCTTGAATACCTACTTAACATTTACGAGTACTAACTTGCGTATCAGTCAACTTTTTATATATATGTTCCTTTTTCTGGTCATTTAAAAAAAAAACCTACTATTTGTATTGTCTGAATTATATTCAATGATGCACATACATTGATTTGTTCGAAAACCTGGTAATAGAAGGTGAAACTGACGAAAAAAGTCTGGCGCACCGAGTGCGCCACCCCACCCGAATGAGGACGCAAGACCTCCCCATCCTCGAAGGGTTAACTATGATGAGAAAATGATGCTAGGCAAGATTCCATGAAAGTGGCAAGTGAGCACAGAGGTCTTTATCATCTCCAGGAAACAAGAGTGATGTGAGCAGGGTGTTTTTGATTTTCCCAGCACATGGTAAACAAGAGGTGACAGAAGAGTCATGACCAGGACAATATTCCAAGGAACTGGGTAACTAGGATTATTGATCATCCAGGAACCTCCCCTCAAATTGCATCCTTCTGAGAACTGATGTTCCCTGTGAAACTCCCCCCTCCACAACCGTGAGAACCATCATTTTCCACTACACATGTCCATCCATTGTAAGTGCTCCACAGATGTCTTGAGTCTGTGAGGACAACAAACTTACAATGAAGAGAAAATAAGGCCAGGCTAGATTCCATGAAAGTGGCAATGGAGTAGAAGTCTACATCCTTTCTTAAAAGAGGAGTGATGTGAGCAGGGTCTTTTCGATTATCCCAGCACATGGTTAGGAGTCTCAGAAGAGTCATTGCGAGGACAATGTTCCAATGAAGAACTGGGTGAATAGCATCGCTGCGCATCTAGGTGGCCACTCCTCAAATTGGATGTCCTTCTGAGAACTGATACTATCCCTATAACAAACTAACAATGATGAGAAAATGAGGCCTGACGAAATTCCATGAAAGTGACAAGTGAGTACAGTGGTCTGTCCTCTCCTGGAAACAGGATCAATGTGAGCAATCGTCTCAGCCCTATATTAACAAAAGGAGACAGATGGGTCTGGACATAAACAATTTTCCAATGGGGAACTGGGTGACTAGGATACTGAGCCTCCAGGAACCTCTCCTAAAATTGCATGTCCTTCTGAGAACTGATGTCTTACCCATGTGAAAATGTGAAACTCCCACCTCCACAACCCAAAGGGAGGGTTCAGGTATATGGATCTTCCCAACATCAGTTCAGTCTCATTCCTGAAGTCAACTGGTGTGGCTGTGTTCTAGTTCTTATTTGATCTTATTCTGCAATCAGCAAATTATGGTGCGTGCTGGGTACAAACTATGAGAATATGGGTTCCAGAGTGCCGTTCTAGTCCAGTGCCCATATCAGTGTTAGTGAAAAGTGTGCCTCAGTTCTGGACGTTGAATAAGGAAGATCACCTTTGCTAGTAAGATGGTAATATAATTTGTCTTTTTGAAATAGGTACATAATAGACTCACATAGGAAGTTGAACGAGAAATTTATCACCCATTTGTGTAGTCCTCAATCAATTCATGAACTCAACCAGAGAGCTTGGAAAGTTTTTTATTTTGACCATGCAATTGTTGGACATTCATGGCCAGAGTTCTCTTGAAAAAATTTCTTCATTACTTCCACAAGAAGGTGTTGTTCTTTGAAGTATAGTAATGGGGGGGAAGGGCAGTGAGTGTTTTATTGCTCCTGATTAGTCCAATCGATTCAGCATCCCAAATTTAGTGGGAAATAGTGCCCCACGCGCCTGAGATACCAGAATCTTGAAAAGTATCTTTCAAAATAGGTAGGGATGTGCACCTGAACCAAAATTCAGCGACGTCCCCAAGGTTTTGGGTAGTAGTGTAGGATGAATTTGAAACGTTTCGTTAGAACTCAAGAACTATATTTTTAGGTATATTTTTACAGGAAGACAGAGAACAATGGTTCTTAGATCGATATTATACCAACGTGAAGCGTTACTTCAAGAAGTAGGTTGTTTACGCTATTTTAGGTATGGCGGCTTCGGGCAAGAGTCTCTTCAAGTAGTAAGGTCGCCACAAGTAGAACATCTCATGATAATCTGATACTTAGGTCAGAAAGTATTCTTCTATACAAAACTCTTCTTCAGCCCGAATGCGCCAAATTGTAGGGTTGATTCCACCTACACCTGGTTAAACCGTTTTGGTTGGTCATTCCTTGAATAATCTACCATCGTTTTCATGCCAAAAGTCAATTTATCCGATTCGTCCAAAAAAATAGGTTCCTAGGCCTGTGGAGTATCATGTTCCATTCAATTTTGGAGGCTGGTTCTAATTAGACGGGACTCGGAACGATTGGCGCTCACCGGATGAGGTTATGGATCAAATTGGGTCTCATCTACCCATTTCGAAATTAATTTTCGAGATTTCTAGTTCCTAGGCGTTTGGGGTATCATTTTCCACTAAACTATGGATGCTGAATCCAATGAGATGGGTCCCAGAATGATAGGCCCCCACTGGAAGAGGCTATGGGTCAAAATGGGTACCTATCTACCCATTTCGAATGTGCTTTCGAGATTTCTGGTACCTATTCACGTGGGGTATCATTTTTCACTATATATTATAACAAATAACCAACCTCTGTTTAAGAATTCACTGTATTTTTAAAATTAACTATTTTGAATGTAAGCAAAAGTGCTGAAGGTTCATACCCCCAAGAGCACCCCTTTTCACATAAGATTTCTCTGGAAACACTGGGTACACTCTGCTGTCCCAGGTTTGAGTAATGTCAATTGAAGTTACTTTTCTTAACTGTTTTACTGCTCCAAGTACCGAACAATATTCAACATAGTACTGTTCTAGAGGGTAGAGTGATACAGATGTGTCGAAATGCAGTGGGAAATTCTAAAATCTCCTCCTGTTGAGGCCTTTATCTTCTTGATGTATTTGGGGATACTTGATTTAGTTAATGTGCGAATTCACTCACATGGGTTGGTTTTCCATCGTACCAGGAGCATGGAAACTCATTCCAATCGATTCAGCTCCTAAAATTTATTGGAAAATGATACCCCACACGCCTAGGTACCAGAAGTCTCTTAAACACTTTTGAAATGGGTGGATAGATACCCATTTTGGCCCATTACCTCATCCAGAGGCTGCCAATCGTTACGGGATTCATTTCATTGGATTCAGCATCTAAAGTTTAGTGGAAAATGATACCCCACTCGTCGAAATCGCCAAAAATCTCCAGTACCAGAAATCTGGAAAACACATTCAAAATGGGTATCTATAGATACCCATTTTGACCCATGATCCCCTCAAGGGGGTCTTAATCGTTCTGGGACTCTTTACATGGGATTTGAGTATCAAACGGCTCTGCCAACGACTTGATTATCTTTCAAATCGTCAGGAAGTTGGACGAGCTTCGCAGTTGTCGACGAATCACACTGAGAAAGTTAGCGTTTCTCACTCATCAACGTCCGCACTTGAAACTGATTACGAGAACCAGATAAAATAAGTGACGAGGGTCTTCGTCTTCGTGTTCAAACTACAACTGACGTCAAGTTGAACAATTGCGTTAAACGATGTATGCGGAAGCTTGAGCAAAGAGAAAAGCCCTTTCAAGGTTTCCTCAAACCATCGTTTGATTTTCACTCGATTCGCTCCATGAACTCCGTTCCCATCCCGGTTTTCGTCTATGTTGATGAGATTCGGCCTTAATTAAATCAGATTGTCCATAATAATTCTCCGACGAGAGGAACGGCCTCGCAAGGCCCACAACCGCTTCAGACTATCAAATCCTCTCTGCCTGCACAGTTTTCTACGACCTTTGCTAATTAATCCAATTGAAGAACCCTCAGCGGAGTAACGCAGTCGAAAGTGAAGTTGGGCGCTAATTTTGAACCAAACCCTCTTAACTTTTCCCCGGGCGAATTATTTCCTTTGAGGCGACATGTTCGGGATTTCCGCCTTTGTCCTCTCATTCGACTTCGGCCGACGTCCTGGTTGGTAACACTGTTACCGACCTAACGTTGTTTTGAAAAGTTCATAACTATCGCACTCGATTTCCCCCCATTCAACCCTTCGTCCTCCCTCTCCCCAACCATTACCCCGTGTCCAATAAACTTGCTAAGTCTACAACTCCACAACACTGATTTGATCTAGTTGAAACTACTACCACGTGATCATTTCCACCAAAGCGGATCAAACGAGCACGAACTAGCGGGTTATCGATTAGCACGAATCGGTTTCCAGAATAATCGCGAGTCTCCCTCCAAGCATCACTGATCGGTTTCTGTTGTTCAAATACTCATTATGAGGAAAACAGGATTTCAGAGAACGAATTCTTTTCCCTCTACCGTATATTTTTCATTAGAAACTCCATTACTTCAACGTCTCCTTCAAATGAAGTTCTTCAACTAATCGATGTATGGATGATGATGGAAAGATTGTCAAATTAACAACTATTTATTGTCAATCTTGAATTATTTGTCAGCAACAAACCTGAAATATGATCCAAGAAGGTATAACTTAATTTAACTATAGGGGCTGCGCCAGTGTGACATCATAATATCGATACTTTCGGTAGATATCGATAGTAAAGCAACCTCATAATATGGTTGTGAATTTATTTCAGAATCGTTAATTGTAAAATTGAAGTCATAAAAATAGATTTAAACAAAAAGAGAAAAGAAAAATAAGAATAGAGAGATAACAATGATAACATCAACTTGCCAGTATAGATCGATGTATCGATTATCCCTCATAACCTCCCATTGCCCCAATAGAAATTTTTGACAGAGGCCTGTATTATACAGGGTGTCCCATGACTCCCCCCCCCTCCTAAAATCTACTAAATGTGAGTAGAAAAATGCTGCAAATTACTTCACAGGGGTTGGTGATTCCGTGGACCAGGAGCATGGAGACTCATTCCTATCGATTTAGTATCAAACAGTGGAAAATGATATCAGAAAACTAACATTTGAAATGGGTTGATAGATACCCATTTTGGTAAATCTCTAGTATTTGGGGCACGTAAAGCAAATATTGATATTTTTTGCCAATATTTGTTATCCCGATATATCGGAATACCGATATCAGTATGAAACTATCGGGTCCGATATATATGTTTTATCTAAAAATTTTTAAACATAATATGTTTTTCATATCATGATTTTTCAGCTGAGGAAAATAACTGTAGGTAAAACAAACTTTTGGGCTGCCCGATTGAGACATTTTCACTGAACATGAACTTTCTAGTTCTCTGGCAACACTGTAGATAAGAAATAGCATTTGACTAGACTTACAGCTGGTTTATTTTTATCAGTTTTATCTATTATCAGTATTTTTTTTTGTTTGTTTGTTGTTTGTTAATATATACTTAACATTCAATTATTATATTTTTGACTACAAAATATATGTGCCGTTTTGTTTAGAGATTTTTTATGTACCTACGCCCACCTAACATACTTGATTTTTGGTCTTTATAAATTGAATTTGGAATATTGAAATTTAGATAGGTTCTCTTGGAAGAAGGTTAGAAAAAAAAATCGAAAACCAATATAACGAAATATTGATACTTTTCGCCGATATATCAAATAACTATTTCGATATTCTTATGAAATATCGATAGTTGCATCCCTAACCTGTAGGTAAAAAAACCTCTTTGGACATAGGAGTCAAACATACCTGATTCGATGTATCGAATAGGCTTTCAATGCTGTTTCAACAACCGGTAGGCGATAACGCGAAACAACCAAATAGTTTGGTAGGTACCCATTGACCCGTCATTTCACCCCATATGAGGGCTCCCCGTAAATAAAATATCTTAACAAAGAAATGACTTTCCAGTCGATATCCCTAACACCAATGAATACTGCGATAAAAACCAAACGTAATAGGGCAGGTTACCGTTAAGCCGAGCCACGTGGGAATAAAAAAAGGAAGAAAAAACCTCACAAAGGGATGTTATCAAAGTGCCAGATGAACCTGCAAAAAAAAAAAAAGTAGCCACCTTCATCAGATCAAAGAAGTCAATTCAGTCGGATCCCCTCACAGGCCTCCAGTCCGTCTTGATGAGCGCTCCAATTTTATACCAGTGCGCTCAATTTTCCGTTTTTTTTTTTTTCGTCCCCCCCCCTCCCCCCTCTTTTCTACCGATTTTTACCACCAGGACGGTGGATCAAGGCGCCCTTTTGCACTTCCTCAATCCTCGTTTTCTGCCAAAAGCTCCGTTGTTTCCTTTTTTGTCGATTTATTCCGGCCCATTCGTAAAGTTCTGATCGCTATTTATCTTTCCCCTCCGCCTCTCTTCAGGAAGACGATCTTTCCACAACGATTTTTCCTTTTCGACGAGTTTTTTTCCCCCCCTTTTTCTCTTTTTGGCGAAAACCAGAGTTTGATAGCGTGGTAGACTCCTATTGCGGTTTTATTTCTTCTTTTCCTAGCAATTTCCCGCTCTTCTTACGACCCTTTTTTACGCACTTTATACACGATATACCGTTTATTACTGTTTATATAGTGCATATCCTTTCCAAATACTCCGCCTTTATGAAATTCCAACACTCCCTCCTATCATCGCGGTTTCAATAACTACTCATACATTATTTTTATGTCCTTATGTTCCTTTATATTTTCATACATTCGTATACTTAACTGTTTTTGTTCTTTTTTTTGCCCAGGACGACGGAAAATTAGAAGATGAAGAATTTATTAAATTGAGTGACATTTTTTCCGAAGTAAGAACCATCATAAAACATCATTTCTAACCAAATTTCACGTCTAACCCGGCTGCCTCAGCCCGACTAATCGAACATTCCTAACAGCTGGTAATTTCAATAAACTATCTTCCTAATCACAATTTTCTCTTTCTTTAAAATTAACGATTTATTTCGATTTGAACGATTTCACTCTCCTTTCCCCTGCTATAACTCGCATTAGCTTGCAAGGAAAATGGCTAACCCTCTAACCAATTGATAGTCAAATGATAGTTTTTACAATAAATAATTAGGGTAGACGGTAACTCGATGGGTTCTTATGTTTCTGTGTGCTAAACCAAATTTGAAGTTTGCAAAAAAAAAAAAAAAAATTGGCGGCTTCACTATAAAAATTGCAAAAATTGCTATAAATTTTGGACTTTCCTTTACAAAATTGCTTATAAGTTGAAAAATACACAACCTACGGAATTTCTCATCATATACAAAATTAAAGAGGACAAAATTTCCTTCAAAATGCATTAGTCACATTTAATTTTTGAGTGCGGAACACCGCCACCAGAGCGCACTGAAAAATAACAACTTTTTGGCAAAAAGAAGGATTTGTTGTAAAAACAAATATTTCCATGAATGAAAAAGTTGCTATTTTTCTTTTTTTTATTTGTGGCGGCGCCATGACCCCAAAAATTGAAAGTGACCAGTGCATTTTGAAGGAAATTTTGTCTACTTTGATTTTGTATATAATGACAAATTCAGTAGGTTGCATATTTTTCAACTTATTAGCAATTTTGTGAGAAATGTCCGAATTTTTGTTGGTTATTCCTTGAATAATCAACCTGTTTTCATGCAAAAAGACAATCTCAACGATTCGGCCCAAAATTTATTTCTGGGCGTTTCAACGTGTCTAGATCAATATTAGAAAATGTCCGTCCGCCGTCTACGCCGATTTTGGTAATAGAAAATTTTCTAAAAATCTGAAATTTTTGGTCAGGGACCCGTTTCGGGCTATGGTTGGTCCTCGATACATTCAATCCGATCGGACCAAATTTGGGTGGGGTAGGGGTCAAAATGTGTATTTCGAAAAATGGATTTTTGAGATTCTTTGCAATCTAGGTGAGTGGGGTATCATTTCCCACTAAATTTTGGACGTTGAATCTAATGAAAAGGGTCCCAGGACGATTGGCACCACTGGAAGAGGTTATGGGTCGAAATGGGTGCCTATATACCCATTTTGTAAGTGTGTCTTACAGATTTTTTGCAATCTAGGCGTGTGGGGTAAAATTTTCCACTAAATTTTGGACCCTCAATCGATAGAAATGGGTCCGGGACCAACCCGTGTGTAAGAATTTGCAGCGATTTCCCCTTTTGAGAATACTCGTCACCCCAATTTCATTATAGCCCTCCTGATAAAAACACCCATAGGGTGTTCCTCACTGGTCTAATTCAGCGGTCGCCTAACAGTCGATCGCGAGCCACTGATTTTCAATTAAAATCGAATCACAAAGATCAATTCTTGAAAATCTGATAATTTTTCGAAAAAATCTATCTTCATATGCCATCACTACGTGTAGCCTGAGTGAGGTTATGTCTGTGCCATGTGCGTTTAATTCTAGTGCATATGTTTAAACTTTAAACTCTTTCCTTGCTTGTTTTTAGTATGGCTAGTACAAGCAAAAAGCCAAAAACCTACCCCTTTCATGTAGAGTGGGAAACTAATATTACTTTTTACGCGAGTGAAAGATAAATGTGTGTGTCTACTTTGTAATGTCCTCCACAACACCCCAAAAATAACCAAAAATACATGGAAATTCTCTCAAACTTGAGAAAACGATTGATCAACGATTCCATGATTTTAAAAGCATACGGATTGAGGCACAGTTCATCAATTTTCCCTTTGTAGAGATCGATGCAGAAGATTTGTGTTGTAATACATTTTGGTGGAGATCGGGCTGCAGTTGAAATGGAATTTGTGTATTTTCAAAATGACCTGTTTCTAAAATCCCTCTCTACAACTGAAAATATCAGGCCATTAGTCCCCAATGAAAAGTATCCGATTGTGATTCAAGTTGCATTGAGGTTGAAAGCTATGTTCAGCTTGTGTGAAGCGTCTTTTTCAGATATGAAATTAACAAAAAACAAATATAGGAACAGACTGACTGATGAACATTTGGGCAACAGCATCAAAATGACGGCTACAACATACTCTCCAAACTTCAAGGAAATACTTGACGGCCAAAAAGAGTTCCACTCCTCTCATTGAAATGAACATTTAAATTTATTTTTTACACTTCCCGTATATATATTTATGTTGATTAATACTTTTATTCCATTTTGCGTACTTTCTTTGGACCAATATTCCTTAGTTTAGTTCAGTAGCTCACTTCAAGGTTTATAAATGCTAGAATGGCTCACTGGCTCAAAAGTTTGGCGACCACTGGTCTAATTGAACAATTGAGAATAGAATCTACACGATTGGCTCATTTTACACATACTTTGCCCTCAAAGTGCTAATGTCTCAAGTTCAAAAATTAAAAATAACACAACTTTTGCCCTTCTGCCTATCTGTTATGCCAACAATAATGTTATCCCGTTCGTTGAATTTCCAGTTTGTATATTGAAAAGCGTCCCGTTTCTGAAGTAAATGTAAACCATTCTATTTCAAGCTTTGAACCGACAACGTTTCACTGTACTGGCGTATTCCATTCCGTCAGGGAATGGTTTTATAGCACAGTCCTCGACAAACTGAACTAAACAGATCGCCGGAGCTTTCAACGACTTTGTGACACTTGACGTTTTCCAATAAAACCTCGGAAATGAACCCGCACTTTCCACCGGACTTTCAAGTTGGAAGGTCATCGAGAGGAGGTCGAAGCGTAAATTTAATATCCTCGCTGGCGAAAAGAGCTCTCGTAACTCGTTGAGTAGGTGACTCTCACCAGAGTTGGTCCTCGGATGAGAAAACGCTCATCTTGGTGGCTCTTCTTCCAACGTATGAGGTCCGCCATTATGGAAGATTACCGGTCAGGCTAGGACGAGAGACATCACAAAATCACTTATAAACTATTTGGACGAAGAATTTACACTTGATTTGGTGAGGTTTTGCAGGTTCCACTCATTGGAACATTATTAAAGTTGATATCCGGACAACTGTGATTGTAAAATATACCGCGTGAAATACCTTCCTACCTACAATTAACCAATTGGCAACACTGTCATGGAGGTTGTAGATGTGACGTCAGAGCCATGGTGATAGAAGGGGGCCCTTATCAGTTACCTGATAATTGGGTAAACTACCATTTTCTCCCTACTCCAATCATTCCAACAGTAATCGAATTTAGAAGGGGCTGGAACACGAGCGCTACCTAGTGGCGTGCTGGTCAATTCTCCTTAATCTATCCTACCTTCTTGTATTGTTTATTCACTCCTCCAGTTGATATATTTGTAGATTTTCGACAATCTAGACGTGTAAGGTGTCATTTCCAACTAAATTTTGGACATTGAATCCAATGAGATTGGTCCCAGGACGATGGACACCCACCGTAAGAGGTTATTGGTCTAAATTGGTACCTATCTGTTGGTGTGCCTTCCCTTGGTAGATGCCGACCATCTTGCTTGCCATTCTTCCATGGACCACTGCTCCACCTGCTCTGATGTGCTGCAGCCTGATATGGGGCTCCATCTGCCATGGCTCAGCATCCATCCTGCTGCCACTGCTCTCGCATGGATGTCTATTGGCATTTTGCCTGCTACAACCTGGAGTGCGTCCGTAGAAACAGTCCGGTAGGCGCCTCTGAGTGATGCGCTGACGGATCAAAGCTCTTTGCCAGCAGCACCCCCAGGTGCCTAGGGTGGTGGTCGTACCTGATAGTTTGGCCGTTGATGCGGATAACTGGTGAGCTCCTTGTGTTTAAGCCCCCTTTAAGCTGACACATGACCGTTTTTTCTGCCGCAAGATGTAGCTTCACAGAGCAGCCCCAGTTGCTAATGATGTGGACAGCTTCTTGCCCCTTCAACTCAATCTCGGCCTTGGTGCGGCCAGTCAGGAGAACTGCCAGATCGTCGACGAACGCGTATGGGCCCATGCCAGCAACAGTGTGTCCGGTCAGCAATCTGTCGAAGAGAAGGGTCCACAGGTAGGGCCAGACACAGACCCTTGGGGGCAGCCCATTTCAACCTCCCTGTGGCAGCTGGCGTCCTCTAGGAATAACCATGTCGTCAACCACACCGATTTTAGAGTAGACAATTTATAAAAATTTGATTCTGATTCGGATCAGCAGGCAGGCAGGAATTGCCCTGACAAATCCAAAGTTTTGATCCAATTTTGATGTACATGTTATATGCCCCAGTTTGGAAAAAACTTCCGCAAAAATTTCAGATTTAAAAAAATTGCCTTCACCCTAAAAAAGCCTGGACAGCGGACATTTTTGCAACCTAGCACTTTTTGAATCTTGACATCATGAAACTAACGAAAAATGATAAAATCAATAATAAACCATAAAGAAGAGTTGAAGGAGGAAGAAACATAACCATAGACTCAACACTGATTAGGCGGGAAACGAGTAGTTTCTCAATATCCCGAGAGGTTGCGCTCCCGTGGTGTGTAACCAGCTAAGGTACTGCATCTTCTCACATTGTTTTGGAGTTATCCATAGTTTCTTCAAATGAGAGTTTCAGTAGATTACTAGGATGTTGATGTGGCTAATGAAGTTACCCTGCAAACTATTCTACCCTTCCATAACAAAATTTGTGGCCATTAATTGGTTTGGCGTTGATATGGCGGGTATATATGCTCAGCTCGCCCGACTAAGTTGGTTGATGAATCGAAGTTAAACCTGGTCCGTTCTACCATGGCAGCCAAATAGATAAGTTACTCTCAACCGAATCATAATTAGCGGTCGGATTGGATGGATCATTTTCAACAGGCTGTGGTTATTTTACTCGAAAGACTCGCAGGTACAGGTTTCAATTGATCGCTACGCTATGATCATCAACTGCGAGCACGGTTACGCTGTAGGCAAAATGGACAAGCTCCTAATAGTGAATTTCAAAGCAGTTCGGTTGTAAAGGCAGCGCGATCCTGAAGGTAATCAGAGCTCCTTATGAAAAGGGAGTTCACCTCAATGGGAGGATCCCGCTCGGAGGGAAGATCGTTATTAATTCATTACCGACCCTATTCAAGCGTTTGATTGTAGACAATAGATCCAGGGATACTCAACTAATGTTGTTATTATTTTAGAATATCACGACCAGATGCATTTCACAACATTACGATGCCTATTTGTGCTGGCTAAATGGTCTGGTAGGCAGTTGAGCTGCTTCCAAGTCTGCTTTAACACAACTCTCAATAGACCTCTGTTATCAGCCTCACCTTTCCTGACAACGTCTCTCAGCAGAACACACTGACCAAAGTTGGTCCTTAGTACCATGCCTGAGATGTGTTTTAGTGAAACAACACAACCAGCCAATCAAAATTGTACCCTTTGTCCATTCTTGATAAATTCGCCAAATTATCAGTGTTTCTTCTCTGAATTTCATGCATATAACCACTTCTTATTTACTTTTGATCTATGAATATGGATAATACTGGATTTGATAATTTATTGAACAACACTTCATCACTTGCACAATCTATCTTGGTTCACAACCACAACAGAACGACGCCAAACAACAGAAGGGAGAAAAACACAATGGCCTCGCAGTGTTGACAACTGCAAGGTGGACTCCATTATTTTGATATGACAATATTGTAACGATTTATGTTCTTTGTTAATAATTTATTACAATTGTTCACTCAAATACCTCTGTCCTCATTCACACACTTACACATTCACAAGGCACAATACAGGGTTGTAATGCGGTTGTCACACTAATTTATACCACAGCATGGCAAAGCATATATATTTGGACTCTGAACTAAACTGAACTCTGCGGCGTTCCTCAGTCCCGTTTTATGCTCGCTCCCTAGGCCAAGAACCTTCTCGAGTCTTTCCTGTTTCTGGGAACTTGACGTGTTGTCTCAAGCAAATGGGAAGGTTCCAGCCAATTCAATACAATGCACGAATGTTCAAGAGCGACCTTTGTAACGCTGGTTGCCCAGGAGACTGGTGCAGGTGTAATCTTGCAACACTATAAATTAGTATTGTTTGTTGTATATGTGCAAATAGTGTTTCTTCTATATTTTCTCGAGGTTTTGCTTCTATCAAGAAGAGTAGGTCACATCTCAATGAAGTAAGGATTTGACTGGTTTGGTAGTTCATCCTACCCATGCTAGGTGGGTAGTTGGTGCAGGGAACAATTGAGCTGTCCCGAGTGGTTGACCATTGAATCGGGCTGGAGAAGAGTATCATGTCATGACCATACCTAGTCTATAAGACATAACGAAATTCAGGACTTTTCTGTGTAGCTTGAGGAATTTTTATTAGAAGATGGCTATTTTGACATTAACTCTGATGTTACTACTACATCAGGTATTACTGTTGACCGTTCAGAATGGACTGAGGTAGAGTTAGAAGAAAAAAAGGAGATTAGAGAATTTTATCGTATTCGCATTTGCTCTCTTCTATGTTCATAAAAGCCAACAAGACCCCTGGGACTCCAACAGCGAGCAAGGACGGTATAAAGGTGGACAAAGCGTCGAATTAAGCAGTTAAAGGGCGTCCGGCGCGAACACGTAGACGCTGTGGATGGGTTTTAAAGGGAGTTGGAAGGCAAAGGGATTGCCAGGGTAAGTGAGGCTAGAGCCTGCCGAGCGAAGAATAAAAAGGGGAGAAAAGGAAGTGAACACCGGCACTTTTTCACTTTAATTTCCTCCTCCCGTCATTATTACTCTTAGGGAAAAGACGTGTTTGAAAGGTACCTCTGCGTAGTACGTGGGAAAAGGCAGTGGAGATAGTCCTACAACCGTCTCCTGTAGAGGAAACGAATCAGATAAAAGAACGAATAATGACCCAAGTTCGCCATTGCCGTGTTTCTTTGTTAACTAAGCACCCGCTTACCCAAACCACAACTGAAATGGTTTAAAACTTGGTTGTACTCCTGTCTGAAAACTGTAGATGGGCTATCATGGTGCAATATTTGGGCTACCTCGGAAAACGCAATAAATTATTCCACTGTGGTTGATATGTAATAATCAAACAAGAGTATGGGGAAAACAGTGAGTATAGAGTTTCCCGAACCCATTCCAATCAATTCAGCGACCAAAATTTAGTGGAAAATGATACCCCACACGGCTAGGTAAAAACATCTCGAAACCCAATTTTCAGAATGGGTAGGTACCCACTTTGCCCATACCCGCCCTCAGTGGGCACCGATTGGATTCAGCGTTACATGACATGCCTCGTTCTCAAAGAATTCCCGAAAATCTCGTTTCAATAACACATCTTAATGTACCCATTTCCCCAAATTTGGGCCGACCAGGCTAAAAATTCAGAAATGTGAACTTTCCACATGTTTGATCTACGAAGCGTTTTTTACCAGTCGTAACCAGCGTTTTAGTAAAGTGACTCCTTTGCAGGACTGTGAAGCACAAAGAAAATGGGTGAATGATGAGCTGGAGTGGAGGACACAGGTGGGGTGTCTTCCTATTTAGGTACCCCTACAAAATGCCTGTAGGTTCAGTTGTAAGCCCCCAGGCTTGCTGCCTCCAGAAGGCCAGAAGGGAGAGAGCATGCGCCAAATGCGCGCGCAGCTCCTGCCTGGACGTCGCATTAAGAGAGGCCCAGCGCTCACTCATTCCGAAGGCGTCCAACCAGGCGGTCGTCGTCGAGGCGCCCCTCGGGGCCGAGGCGCCCAACATGTTGGAGATATATATTTTTGTAACCTGTCGTGCAAGTGCATCTCATTCAGTTCATCCTGGCTTCGTCCTGTGCTCGCTCTGAAGTGAACTCTGCGACCGTGCTGAAGTCGACCGAAGCTGTAATATTGTGTTCCCCATGAGATAAAGGACTCAAGTTAATAAGCCAATAAGGTTACATCCCGTATCCTCTCGCTAGGTCCTTTTCAAATTCTCCGAAGAAACCCGAATTAAATCATAGTAAATTCATAACAGATTTTAATTCGAGAGAGGCTTACACAGTGATACCCAGTAAAGTGGCGAGCAGGTGCCGCCACCACGTCCCAGCAGCTTCACAGCCACCCTATAGCTCATAGTATGCCACCAAGGTGCAAAGCAAAGATGAGAAGCAGAAGACCCCTTGCAAAACCCGGCACCTCCACGAGGTCCATCCTGTATGCCAAAGGCAGGCGATTGCCGGAAGAGGGTGGGATGCCTGATATACGGGGAAGCCATAGAGCAGGGCTCCCAGACGATCTGGCGCATGAATCACAAGACAAGGATAGACTGTAATGGGCCACATGGCCTCAGGAACAGTCTAGCGCAGGTATATCAGGTTTAGTGTTTTCGAAGCTCTGATTCTCATCGCAATTCATAAATTGAACGACCTGCAAAGCTTCCGTTCAGTCAATATCTCTCTTGCGCCCTTTTTCATACATGCTTGATCCACGAAGCGTTTTTTACCGGTCATAATGATAATAAATATTCCCCCTCAAACATTCCCGATCAAACAACACGTGCGCGCGAAAGAAATGATACGCTTCCAACGAAAAAAAGCGTTTTTAATAAAATGGAAATTTCTTTCCACCGCGTCATACAAAATGGTGGATCTGATTTTTAATTAAACTGCGGTGTTTATTTCAATTTGAAACCCCCCTTACCTTATTTTTTTTTTCTATTGTTTCAGAGCGAATCTGATGGGAGTGGAGATGGCGAGTGGAACCCCCAGACAATTCAACCGCCACCGTTGAAAAGTGAGTTCTTTCTTCTCATCGGGTTATCTTATTTTTGCGTTAGTGCCTCATGCTCGAGAATATGAAAAAACGCTTGGTCTGAAGCAGGATTCGAGACTGTTCTTTTTAATGGAACAATGTGGCGGTGTGGAAATGGGAAAACTATACCGTCAGGTTCATTATGAACAGATTCTCACCGAATGTAGGATTGTCGCCGCAAGTGGTAACCTCAAACTACTAATTCTAAACATTAGGGTTTATAGGGATGTGTGACTAAAAGTGAGAAATACACCTCTTTTTTTCGAGAAACTCGTGGAATATCGAGTTGAAGGAGGTCAGACGGTAGGTAAGTGCCAAAGGTTGGCGTGAGGGGGCTGCCCAAGTAAGGCCCAGAAAAGAACTATTGCTGTTACAAGGTAAAAAGGTTAGGCTGGTAGTGGGTAACAACATGACTAGGTTAAGCTGGCGCTACCTGATTGCTTCCAACACCTTCCAATGTTGGACACTCATTGACTGGTAGCGTCCAATATTGGTGTTGGAGGGCGATCACTATGAGAGCGGTCTTTACACACAATTCAATGCAAAGATATGTCTCCTTTCGAGAAAAAGAAGGTCCCAATGTGATTTTTTCGAACTGAGACTGGGTCACCGTTCACACCTTATAACGGCTCGACCTGGAACGCTCTGGACAGTTGCCACCACGGACAACATGGTGGGATTTTGCTGGAGTCGTTCCTCTAGCTACCAGTCACCCACTATCACCAAATTGGAAGGTGTTGGTAGCATCAATCAATTCTCTGCAATGGCCACTGAAGATTTCTCATACCGTACCAGACATATTATGCTCAGTAGCGCGTACGCATGCGCAGTGCCTAGTACGTGTGCAGTTTCTAGGAGACCCACGAATACAGGGTGTCCCATGAGTTGTCTCCTCCCCTCCTAAAATTGTTCAAATAGAAGAGAAGGAAAAATTATCATTTTTTATCATTGAATTTTCTTTTTTTTTTTTGCAAAGTTTACAAATATCACATTTGCGCACCCCGCGCAACTGCGCAACCATGCGGAAGTGGCACTAATATTCTTATTTTAAATGGTAACCCAATTTTTTATTGCAGATTCGGATGCCACCCAAAATGTCATTGAAATTTAATCCCCCAACCAGTCTTTTTTTTCAATTGCGCGCAACCGGTTCTGCGAGCACAATGTTGCGGAATCCCAAAATTGTCAAATAGTGGATGACAGTGAACTCAGAAGTGTAGCACATACATTTTTCACAGGGAACTATTTCGGGACCAATTTACTTCATAGTATTTATGGAAAAACTATTGAGGATTCCGCTGGAAGGTATTTCGTTCTTATTCGCGGACGATGTCGCGATTTTGATCACGGGTCGCACATAGGAGGACACAGTCAAAAAAGCTCAGGACTGCTTAATGAAAACCAACATCATTTTTCGCAAATGGGACTGTTGGTCAACCTCGCAAAGACCAATTTCGTGCCATTTGCAAACCGGAACAGGGATGTCCTCAACATTGGGAGTACCTATCAAATGCCATTAAGCGGATTGTAGAAGTTCTGACTCATCCTGCTCTTGTTCGAAAATTGAGCAGGTGAATTTTCTCACATCCCAGCCCTCATCACACTGTATCGTGCCATTGTTCAGCCATGCCTTGAGTACGCCTCAGTACCATGCATGGCTCCTGTGATGGTTAGGCAGGCTAGTCTCCACACACTGGTGAGGGTGCGATAGGCAGCATGGAGCAGATAGCATGGTACTCCTACAGCCGCCATGGAGGTACTGCTGGGCCTGCCCCCTATAGATATCTTCATCAAGGGAGAGGCCGCAATGGCCTCCTTGAGGCTGAAATGGAATGGAACTTGGCGGGAATCAACCCATCAGGGCCATACTACAATTCTGAGAGAGATGAACACACCACTAATAGATATAGTGGCTGATTTCATGCCCAGAACTCCCTCCAAACCCCACAAATATAAGTCGTCAATTACTTCAGCGGGGCGATGGGTCATACAGTGCTGTCCTAGTGACCTGATCTGGTACACTGATGGGTCCAGAATGGAAACAGGGGGAGATGCTGGGGTGTTTGGAGCCAAACCTAGGTGGCAATACTCCACACCACTAGGGAAATACACCTCTGTTTTCCAGGCCGAAATTCTGGCAATGTCAGGAGATGACATACTAATGCACACCTCTGCATTCTCTCCGACAACCAGGCGTCGATTAAAGCACTCACAGCACCCAACATCTAATCAAAGGTGATGAAGGACTGTGAACAGACTGTCTGTGCTCTAGCAGCCCGCAATACAGTGTCCCTTGAGTGGATGGCGGGGCACAGGGGAAGTGAGGACAACGAAAAAGCCGATGAGCTGGCCATGAGGGGCTCCAAAACCCCCTTTGTGGGCCCAGAGCCGCCTGTAGGTTTGTTCAAAAGCTCCTTCAGAGCTGCCATCAAGGAATGGACGTACAAGAAACACACCGACAGATGGCGGAACATTGAGGGACATGTCCACAGTAAGCGAATGGTGGCAAAATCCATCCATCACTCACCAAGGACCTACTCAGACTTAAACGCGGCGGCCTAAGAGCGATAGTTGGCCTACTAACCGGCTTCGCTCCTCTGCGTTTTCATCTGAACCGCATAGGGGTGACGCAAGCAACAACTCCACGCAGATTATGTGAGGAAGCAGACAAAACTGCAACTCACTCAATCTTTGAGTGCCCAGCACTCACATCCCGCAGATACACCCTCTTTGGGTCACAAACCCCATACCGAGAGAGAGAACCGTACCCTGCAAAAAGTTAGTCCACAACCTAACAACCCTCATCAGGGGACTAGGGCTGTTTTGGACTAAAAGAATGGGACACCTAAGAGAAGCACAACAAGCCACCAGACTTCCGCGCTAGGGGCCCCCCATAACCCCTCCTCTAGGTGTCTTTTACCATCTACCATCTACCATCGTCTACGCCTCAGCCGTCTGGAGCCCGTTTCAAGGCTACCACATTGACCTGATTGATCTGGTGCATAGGGCGTTCCTCCGCTTGCTTTCAAGTCAGGCATACCTCGTGACATCATTGACTATGGCGCACTTTGTGCCCAGTATAACCTCCCCAGTCCTGCTGACCGACGCACCATCGGGGACATGGTTTTTCTCAGCGGTCTATTATCTGGCCGTCTCTCCTGGACCAGATTGGTCTCCGGGTCCCAAGACTCCCGCACACGTGACCTCTTTTGGGTCCCCTTCACGTTGACCAATTATATGCTGTACTACTTCCTCAGCCGTCTGCCAACCATCTGCTGGCTGCTGCAGATATAGATCTACTCACCCTCCCTCTCACCATCCTCAAGAGACGATTACTAGATGCTTTAGTTACTCCCCGTTGACACTGCAACTCCAGTCTTTCTCTAACTTTCGACCTCCCTGTGGTTTGATTGGAATGAAATAAGAATGTTAGCGTCATTTGCGCAGTTGCTTGCAAATATGATATTTGAAATCCTTGGACAATTCTAGGAGGAGAGGGAGGTAGGGGGGTGGGGCTCGTGGGACACCCTGTATCAGCATGCGCAAAAATGCCCAAAACCGTGTACTTTTCTACCCACCTTCCAAGTGATTCCAGGATTTTCCTTCATCAATAAACCAAATCATCAAGTTGATCAAAGATCATGCGCATCGTGTTTTTTCCATAATTATTGGTGATGGTGGTGGTGGTTGTGTTTTTATATCGTTATCCGCTATATGCAATGGCAACAGATTCATGATTTTGAATATCGAAAATCGACGAGGATTACCCGTTATTTCGTAGAACATTGAACGAAATTGAATCATTTCGCTCGCCATGCCGTGACTCCAGAAGCAAGAAGCGGTTAGGTTTTTACGAGAAAAGTGGGTCTAATCGATTCTCTTCATAAATTATGAAAATGTCGGCCAGCCGTACATCTCCGTGAATAACTCCGTGTCAGGTTCATGACAAGGATTGATGACATCATTTAAGTATCTTCCGTATAAAAAGGAGGTGTTTTCAGGTAAGAAAGAGGAAGACAAACGTCAACGTGGTTCTTGAATTTATTTGTGACTCGCCACTTATTTTGAAAAACGCGTTCAAGACGAAATTAGCCGTTTCAATTCAAACCTAATGCACTTTTACTTTTTACAGCGCCGGATCACGCTCCTGCTTCAATCACGAACGGAATCCTCCGTGAAAAAGGCGAGAAAGGAGAACGAGTAAGTTGGGTCCAACTTCTTCCATTCAAGGTTAAAAAAGGCATTTCGCCTCTACAAAAAGGTAGCTCTTCTAACTTCCAACAACGTTTTAAATCCTTTCGAAGAGTCCGAGAATCTTATCGAGTTGGCTTCTATTTGAGTGTAAGTTTTCGTCGCAAAAAAAAAAAAAAAAAAAAAAAAAATCACTCTTAGTTCTGCGAAACTGATTTGTCTGAGGGGAATACATAAATTAAATTATTGATATCCTCGCTAAATTTGACATTTTTGCGAAAAAACGTGATTACATTTGGCGATATTTCTTTCCACTAAGAAGAAAAATGGCCGATTTTGAGCCAGATACGCAGCCATTAATGTAAAAATACGTATTTCAGTGGCCTAAGTCAGATTTTGCTGTTATTTCCCTCATTCCATCCAGTTGATGGTTTTATTATTCCTTGATTAATTAACCTATGTCTTCATGATAGAGGTCAAATCCGATTGGCCCCAAAATTCTACAGTATTGTAATGATTTATATTCTTCGTAAAGAATTTATTAACAATTGTTCACTTGAATACACTGTTCACATGTGCGCACTTACACAATGAACACAATCACAATACACGGTTGTAACGCAGTTGTCGCACTATTTATAACACGACACCGATTTAAAAACGCGAAGCAGCTATACTCAGACTCTGAACTGAACTGTGCGGCATTCCTGGGTCCGTTTTATACTTGCTGCCTGGCCAAGAACGTTCTCAAACCTTCCCTGGTTCTGGGAACTTGATGTGTTGTCTCGAGTGAACGGGAAGGTTCCAGCCAATTCGATATGATGCACAATTCCTCGAAATGACTCCCTTAGCCCTCCACAGGTCATTGATCCTGTGACGCTGGCAGCCCATTTGACGGGCGCAGGTGCCAGCTTGCAACAGTATCATGATGTCTACATGTCTCATTTCAATCGATTCAGCGTCCAAAATTTTATGGAAAATGATACCCTGCATGCCTAGTATTGAAGATAGTAGAAAATAATACCCAAAACGCCTAGATAACCTAACACTAGGTAGTTAGGTACCCATTTTGACCCATAACCTCTTCCGGTAGGCAACATTCGGTCCGAGACCCATCTCCAAATGTGTGCTTTGAATAATGCATTTTGGAGATTTTTGGCGATTCAAGCGTCAGGGGTATCACTTTCCTTTGAATATTGGACGCTGATTCCAATGATAGGGTTCCAAGAACGATTGGGGGAGAGGTTATGGGTCAAAATGGGTACCTATCTGCACATTTTGAATGTATTTTCGAGATTTCTGGTACCTAGGCGTGTGAGTATCATTTTCCACTAAATTTTACACGCTGAAACTCTCAAAACTCAGTTTTCCTCATTCTCTTGCTCCAAAAAATAATCAACTATTGTGGAATAATTTTGTAAACTTTTTTTCTCTTCTAGGGCCCTCCTGGAGAGACGATTCGCGGCCCACCTGGACCCCCTGGGCCTCCTGGGCCACCATTTTCCGGCACAATTACCACCGACTACGGCTCCGGAGATGGATCGGTATGGAACCAAGTAAAAACCGTTAATTTTTATGTGAAAATAATCATTTTTTGTCTTCTTAATAACCTAACTTGATGTCCTGTTCTCTTGTAAAACTTTTTTTTCTATGGCTGTAAGTCAATATCTTGTCATCAATTGGTCCTCAATAGCATCATCAAAAACTGTTTGGTTTAATGTAAATTGTATCTATAGCCTTTGTGCACCCAAAACCTTCTTTGTGGTCACTCTCTTAGGGACGGACTCCATCTGAGTGCACAAATCTCGAATTGCCATCCATTTGTACTCCCTAACGTCATTTTTTCTCGTAAAAGTATTTTATTTCCCTCTTTGAGGAAGCCTTCATTCCTCACTGCATCGCTATTTGATCGTGATGTTTTCCCTCAATGAAAAACAACGGCACAATCACTTGAAAGTTTCGCCGTTACGGGAGAAATATGGCCGCCCCGTGGGAAGCTGCAGAAAATCGCGGGCCTTTTCATACTTGAGAGTAATTTGGCGAGATTAAAATGACTAAAGGAAGAAAGTAATGGGACGAAACTTATTAAACACGGATGACAAATGCGGACAATTTTTTTTCTGTCTTAATTAACTCACTTTACGTTACTTATTGATATATCAAACAGGACAGCAAGACAAACATGTATAAAAATGTAAGTGTAGCAGATTTTGATTTTGGCTTATTGTATTTTCAGTACAAGCCTGGAATTAAGAACGTAAGCATGCTATTTGTTCTATAATTTTCATTTTCAACAAATCTCGAGCGTTTAGACTCAACACCTACTGAAAATGCAACAAAAGAAGGAGGCTGAAAAGAGAGGAGGTTACAATAGGGTTACAACATACAGGTTTGCCTTGGGGGGGGGGGGGATCTAATTGACAAGTACCGCGTTTTGTTTTTATGGATTAGGCTTGATCATATTCCTCTCAGATTTTGAGTGTGTCTAAAAGTACGCATACTAGTAATAGTTCATTTTGGCATTCCCGCCTGATGTCATATGCTGTTCTGAACACAGGTTTGTTTGATACCCTGATGATAGACGAATAAATTGTAAGAAACGTTGGCTAAATCTGGACATTCTTGACCGAACCTCAATGTCCCTCATCAATTAACTCATCTACGGTCAAGAACTGCCCCCTCTTAATTGTGAATTTATCTAAGTATCTTTTGAATAAGAATAGCTACTGGGCATAAAAAAAAGTCTATCGCCGTCAATTAGCATAGAAACAAAGTGAAACCACTGGCATTGTAACAATCTATCTAGGAATAAGGGAAAATAAATTATTGCCACGACCATGTTTTTCGAATATTACTACAGGGGTTTCACTTTGTTTCTATGCTAATTGACGGTGATAGAAAAGGTATTATCCTTTTTATTTGATAAGAATCAATAGCTTAACTCCTGCAATGAGAAGACTTAGTTTTGTTTGTCCTTAAATTAAAAAAAAAATTGATTTTCAAACTGAAATGAGTTGTAGAGCTGTTCTACATGTAATGTCCAACAGTAAATTATTCCGCCATCTCTATAAAGCATAAAAGAGCACAAATGAAAACGTTATTTGCGATTTAAACATGACAATACGAAAATGACAGTAAAAATGAAATGAAAAAACGCTGCGAATTATTCCCGCCAAATTTGGGCGGGATAAGGGTCAAAATGTGTTTATCAAAAAATGGATTTTTGACATTTGTGGCGATCCAGGAGTATGGGGTATCATTTTTCACTAAATTTTGGGCACTGAATCCAATGAAATGTGTCCCATGACGATTGGCACCCACCGGAAAAGGCTATGGGGCAAAATGGGTATCTATCTACCCATTTTTGAACATGTGTTTTTGAGATTTCCAGTACCTTGGCGTGTGGGGTATCATTTTCCACTAAATTTTGGACGCTGATTCGATTAGAATGGGTCCAGGACCGTTCACACCCGCTGTTTCCCCCATTTTCCCCATGTTGATGAAATGAGTCTTTATGCGCCTGGTCCGAGGAATAACCAACCCCAGTGAAAGAATTTGCAGCGTTTTTTCATTCTAAATTGTTTTCCAATTTTCCGGTGATTGGTCAAAGCTGTACACTACTACAAACTAGTTAGTATCATCAATGAAAAAGGCCATAGCTCACCACAAATCACGTTTTTAGCTTCCCTGAAATGTTGACAAAAATTAGTTACGTGAGCGACGTTTTATCCTCAAGGATCCTCAAATTTCTCCCATTATGTGATCACTCCCTGAGAACTAAACTTGGGAAAATGTCCAGCCAAGTCTCCTGTGAAGTTTATTTTCCTTGATGAGTCAAATTTTTTATTAATTCACTTCGCGTATTCACAAAAAACAAGATTGTCATTGTGTTTTCTTTAAATTTAAACTTTTTCTTTTTTTTTGAGCAGATTGGAAGTTTTGACTACGGCGGTGGTGGAGGTGGTGGTGGTTACGGATTGCCTGGTCCGGCTGGTCCACCTGGCCAATGCGTCTGCAACATGACCAAGCTCCTGGACGGGTTCCTCATGCCAAAGATGATTCAAGGTCCACCTGGTTCGCCTGGTGTCAACGGTCAAGCTGGAGCTGCTGGCCCACCTGTAAGTATAAATTTATTATTCCACGAATAATCTACTCATGTTTTCATACCAGAAGTCATTCTTTACGGTCATATTTGCCCCATAATTTGCAAATTTATTTAGAACTATATGCATATGATATCATTTTCCAATGAATTTAGGACGCTGATACCATCCGGCTTTATTCTTCAATTTTGAAAGCTAAAACGATCCTTTTTACCTGCTGCTTCCCAATTTAGGAAGTAACATAACAGTCACATCTCACGATAGTGAACTACTGTGAAATGATTTGCAGCATTCAATAGTGTTTAGGCCAGCTGTCATGAGCCTTGGTCGCGTTGTAGCCCAAATGGCAAATGGTTTGATGATGATTAGTAGAGGTGATTGAGTTGGCATTCTTTTTACCTCATATCTTGTAAGTGCCTACTTCCAGTGCAGTGGGAATGTCAATGTTCACATTGCTGAACTGGAGGCGGTCCTGGGTGAACCGGGCAGAACAATTGTAGGCATGGATGCGAACGCAAGGTCAACTTGGTGCCATAGTGATCTGTTTGACAGCGAGGGTCCTAACTGGCGGCACACCGAGCCATGGGTCGATGGATTGAGATGGAACCTCACAGTAGTCAATCTACAATGTGAAACACCAACTTACAGAGGGGCTGCAGGAGGACTGCCAAACATTGACTTGACTATGACAACACCAGGCGCACTTGAACTTGTGATGGGGTGGAGAGTGACAGAGGAATCTGCCAGCCAACACTCAGTCATCAGGTACCAGGTGGGTCACTCAGAAAGACGACCAAGACGAAAAGGACTGAGTGGGAGGTCCAATGAAAAGAACACAAATTGGGATCTCTTTGACAGGGGACTGATAAGACAACTGGGGGAACCAACAGAACCTTATTAGAATCACCACTACAGAGGAACTGAATGAAGTGGGAGCGCTCAAAGGGGCACTAATCAAGGCTGCATCAGCAGCGATGCCAATAAAAGGAGGCGTCCCGCTCAGAACAGGTTGGTGGACACTGAGGCTGGAGACACTCAGACGACCTTATTAGGGTAAGGAATAGGGCTCACAGACGAGGAGACAGACTCACTGAAGAGGACAGGAACGAATTACGAACAGCGCGAAGAACATATACTAGGGCAGTCAAGGCAGCCAAGCTGGACCACTGGAGAGGCTTTGTCATGGAAAGAGTAGTGGGTGAGCCTTGGGGGGTCCCCTACAGAGCGGTGACCAATAGAGGACCTGGGTCCCAATTGGCAATACGGGGCAGGGTAGCCACAGGTGGAGACAGGCAGCACGCGAGCTGTTACAAGCCCTATTCCCTGACAATACAACGGAAGGTGACAGTGAAGAGCAGCAGAGAGTAGCAGCGACTAATCGGGATAGAGGGGACACGATATGGTGGGCATCACCAATAGCAGATAACATTAGGGTAGGAAAATTAGTGGGCTAATTGTGGGCTAGTGGGGCACCAGGGCCAGACCGCAATTGCAATCAATCACTTCAATCAATCAATTACAGGCCGTAATTGATAAGTTTCTCTAGAAAAGTCGACCAATCTATCCCATTTACAAATAATGATGTCTAGTTGCCTTTTGCAGTCGATTATTACTTGAGCGCTCAAGAGCAATGTCGAAAAAAGACGAATTCAGTCCTGGAATCACGGATTGAAGACTGCACAACGTCTTCGGACGTTGTATGCCTGTTATGAATCTGCTAAGAAAGAAAAGAAGAAGAATTGTAGGGATTCCTTTGATATCGCTAACAACAACATCAATCAATTAGACGCACCACTCTTTAAACGAAACGGATTACGAACACAGGAAGAACAGCTCCAGAAAACAAGACATTCAGCATGGTGGCAGAGGCTTTGCTCCAACTGAGCACAGGATGACAACCAGGATGGACCGAGTGTGTCGAGATCTTCGCTTTGAGCGCATTGTGCACTTTCACCAACACGGTTACTATGGCCTCAGGAGTTGATTGGCTGGTTGAGACTGGTGCGCTGGTGCTTCCTAGCACAAGCAATAAGGCAGAACGCGCAAGACCCAAGGATGCTCGCATGCGCATCTCCGCGCATTCCCTCTTGCAGCTCTTTAATGGCTGAAAATCAGAAATACTTTCCTCTAGGCTCATAGATGGCGGATCTTGGTATTGATGCCAGCTTTGCTGCCAACCTGTAATCTAAAAAGCTTACATTGGCGAAAAAGACGAATTCACAGTCCTGGAACTCAGAATTGAAGACTGCACAACGTCGTGGATGTTGTATCCTGCCTGTTATGAATCTTCAACAAAGGAAAAACAAATAAGAATTAGGGTTT
>CM034008.1:8677873-8735827 GCA_019603395.1 Cyrtorhinus lividipennis
AAAGGCAATCCTTTGGATAAACGTAGCCATGAGCGCCAGATATGTGCTCAATGAGATCACCAGACAGGTCACTACGGAACTACACATATTACAATTCAAGAAACAGAAGTGTGCTGTTTCTGGCATCCTCGACTGCTTTTGGTGACGATCCAGATGAAACTGTTTGTCGGTGACATGGTTGCAGTTCTTGCACTTAGGCATCACAGGAACGGAATAATAACGAATAACAAATTAAATGGAATAGTAAACACGGATAGTTAACGAATAAACTAAAACACAGAGTGAACGAGAATGAACGGAATAACGAACAACGAAATAATTACGAATAACTAAAACACGGAACTAGTAAATGGAATAGTAAACACGGAATAGTAAACAAATAAACTAAACACTAAAGCGAACGTGAATGGTGACGTTGTGAAGAAACTATAAGTTCGTTCATATGTTGTGAAGATTCAAGATAAGGGAGAGTTGATACAGAGAGGTTGGGCCGAGGAGGGCCGGAAAGGCCGAGGTCGCTCGGCTGGTACTCCCCCCCGACGCTCCTCCGTGTGAACTCCGCGTCACCTTCTGGTGTTCCCTTCCCGCGTCACCTTCCGGCGTTCCTTCCCGCGTCACCCTCTCGGCGAACGGTTTTGGTAGTTAGGTCATGCTAAAACATGAGTCCATGTTAAAATCCAGCTTCTAAGAGGGTAGATAGATACCCATTTGACCCATTACTTCTTCTGGTAGGTGCCGACGTTCGGGACATTTCATTGGATTCAGCTTCTAAAGCTTAGTGGAAAATGATACCCCACACACCTAGTGATTCATTTTTTTGAAGACACATTCTGGCCCCACTCTCCTTCTCATCAAAATTTGCCCCTCTTTTCCTTCGCTTGCACTTCATTGGCACAATCCCTCGCTGCATTCGTCTTGAATCGGACCAAAGCCTTTGTGCAGGGCCCTGAATGGGTTATAGATCCCCAGGTATACATGTTCACCAACACTGTCAGTTGTGGTTCCAATCCATTCGTGAACGTTGCTCAGGATACCTTACCATTTTGCAATTTGTCCAGGAAAACTCGCGTTCCTTTTCGGTAGCGAAACTAGTCCGCTTGAAAGGAGTTTTACTCTTCGTTGATCACTTCACTATGAATTCCCCTAATGAACCACGTTGGCTGAAGTTAAGGCTGACTAATGAATTAAATTTTCTCATCCACTCAGTCGTTGGAGGACTAGAGGATGAACTGTCTCAGTCGCCCATTGACGGTTTCTCAGAAGTGTCGGGAACGAATGGGTTCGCGTTTCTTTTCAAGTGATCTGATCCAAAAGACGTTATCTCTTTAGGTGAAACGACCTCGACGAGGGGGTGGAGGATACTTTCCCAACTAAACAAGCTTCAAGCTTGGAAGACCTCGAAGTGTTGACAAGTAAATCGAGTTTGTCGACTCTGCTAAGGTTCTTACAGAAGCTTTTCAAAAGACAGACGAGACGGAGCCTCACAACTTCCGGTCTTAGTAAAACGTAATCCTTCCTTCTGGGGTCGAAGAAATGGGCCAGGATGCGGAATTCAATTACAGCCTGCTCCCTTGACTCCGGAGGTCGACATCTGTCCAATTGGCTGGTCATACGAGAGTTTCTATTGAAGAAAATAAACCACAACCAACGGCTACACAATGTCGACAAGTTTTCTCGCCGCCGAACCAATTTTCGTATTATTGCGTTTCTTCGTTATGACGTCAAAAAGACCCAACGCCCAATCAGTGTTGAATTGGACTTGTATGGAAGCAACGTTTTGATTTTTTCCCCTTTCAAAACTTATCCGATTATCAATGTTGTACAAGTAGTTCGCAGCTGCGAAAGGGATGGCAAAGGGCATAACAGAGCGTGAGCGGCGCCAATACAGGCGAGAAGATCCGGAGCGTCATGGCGACCCGATAGCAAGCCGTGGAAGAACGAGACGTCAGAGCACAGCCGTCGATCACGTGGTGACAGCATGCCGAAACGCCGAGCAAGCTCATCGTAGGCCAAGTTCTAACGGGGAAAGCTCTAAAAACTCGGTCGATTTGTGGCAATCGTAGTGAGGGCTTGTGATGATATGCTAACGGGCTAACGGGTCAGCCTCCACGTGCTGAGGTCGTTGTGGCCGCTCCGTACTTTTTTCGATTATTTATTTTAATTTTTAGTTTTTTCTGTCTGCATCATTCGCCATGCATCTGTAAATTCATTTAAAATTGATTCTCTCAACAACCCCTTTCGATCATGGGCAAACGGAAACGAACGAAGAAGCCTGCTAAAGGGATCCTTCCACCAAGCGACGGATGCGGTTTGCCAGCCGCCGCCCGCCCAGAGCGGCTCATGATCCGCCGCTCCGACCCCGCCGGTGACGACGGAAGTCCCTGACTCGTCGTCGTCCCCGTCAGCCCGCGGCCCCTTCGCCGTTCTCGAAATCGGCCAGATCCCGCGCCCGCTGGTCATCTGCCCCTGGCGCCGCTCACCGCCGAATAAAACCCCGCTCCACGCCCACCCGCCCACAACTTTCGATTAATCGAAGGTGTGGCGGCGGGTGGCGTGGAGCGGGGGTTGTATTCGGCGCTTGAGCGGCGACAGGGGCCAGTATGACCCGGCGGGCGCGGGGATATCCGGCCGATTTCGAGGAACGGCGAAGGGGCCGCGGGGCGAGCGGGGACGAACGACGAGTCAGGGACTTCGTCGTCACCGGCTGGGGTCGGAGCGGGCGGTCATGACGCCGCTCTGGGCGGGCCCGCGGTGGCAAACCGCATCCGTCCTGGTGGAAGGATACCCGTTTAGCAGGTGCTTGTCGTTCGTTTCCGTTTGCCCATGATCGAAAGGGGTGTTGAGAGAATCAATTTAAATGAATTTACAGATGCCATGGCGAATGATTGCAGACAGAAAAAAACACTAAAAAAATTAAAATAAAATAATCGAAAAAAAGTACGGAGCGGCCACAACGACCTTCAGCACGTGAGGCGCCCGTTAGCCCGTTAGCCATATCATCACAAGCCCTCACTACGATGCCACCAAACTCGACTGAGTTTTTGTTTAGAGCTTTCCCCGTGAGAAAACTTGGCCACGATGGAGCTTGCTCGGCCGTTTCGGCATTGCTGTCACCACGTGATCGACGGCCTGTGCTCTGACCGCTCGTTCTTCCACGGCTTGCTATCGGGTCGCCATGACGCTCAGGATCTTCTCGCTGTATTGGCGCCGCTCACGCTCTGTTATGCCTTTGGCCATCCCTTTCGCAAGCTGGAACTACTTGTGACAACAGTTGATAAGTCGATACAGTATTGAAAGGGAAGAAAAAATCAAAACGTTGCTTCCATAACAAGTCCAATTTCACATGATTGGGCGTTGGGTTCTTTTGACGTCATCAACGAGAAACGCAAATATACGAAAATTCGTTCGGCGGCGAAGAAAACTTGTCGGGACATTGTGTAGCGTTGGTGTTGTTGGTTTATTTCTATAATAGAAACTCTGTTGATCAGCCAATGGACAGATGTCGAACTCCGGAGTCAACGGGAGCAGGCTGTATGAATATTACGATCCTGGCCCATTCTTCGACCCCAGAAGGAAGGATTACGGTTTACTAAGACCGTAAGTTGTGAGGCTCCGTCTCGTCTGTCTTTTGAAAAAATTCGTAAGAACCTTAGAAGAGTCGGACAAAACTCGATTTACTGTCAACACTTTCGGAGTCTTCCAAAGCTGAAGCTTGTTGTAGTTGGGAAAGTATCCTCCACCCCCTCGTCGAGGTCGTTTCACCTAAAGAACAGGATAACGTCTTTGGATCAGATCACCTTGAAAAGAAACGCGAACCCATTCGTTCCCGACACTTCTGAGAAGAACCGTCACTGGCGCGACTGAGACAGTTCATCCTCGTAGTCCTCCAACGACTGAGTGGATGATTGACAACCACGCTGATTTTTTCAGTTGGAAAACTGGAATTGAAAGAGATACTAAAAAATCTAAGCCAGTGCCCTGCATTACAAAAAGACTTCCATCATGATACCAGTCTTGGGCCTTATAAGGGTAGAGCCTGAAAATAGGTGAAACTACAGATATAAACAATAATACTAATTTTACAAATGACCTTATAGTTACATATCTTACATATCTTTTTTAAACTAATGTGAACTGCTGGAAACGTGTTTTGGGTGAGTTACAGATATGTTCAAAATTTGTGTGAGCCAATTTTAGCTTGTTTGCTGAAACACATTTTCCTAATAATTTTTTTAGGCTAGTAGGTAGTAAGTTCCTATTCTACCAAAATCCCCGATAAAGAGAGAATTGTTGACGTTGAACGAGGGAGCACGCTTTTTTGAAACGAGCGCCAAAGGGGATGAATTGCGATGGTGTGTGATATTGAGCCGAGGAGGGCCGGAAATGGCTGAAGCCGCTCGGCTCGGTACTCCCCCCAGACGCTCCTGTCACATGGGGTTTTATAAGACAAGAAGAAAATACCGTACCTACTTCCTTGTAAGGTAGTAGTGAGTCATCAGAAAATACCGTACCTACTTCCTTGTAAAGTAGTAGTGAGTCATCAGTCACCTCATAGACATTCCGATTGCAGACGGCTAAAACATGGGTCCATGTTTATCGGATTTTAGCCGTAGGCTCTAAGCGGAAAGCAGACGGGGGTCCAGGGGGCTTGCCCCCTGGCGAGGCCCAGAGGGCCGAGTTTTGGTTGGTTATTCCTTGAATAATCAACCTATGTTTTCATGATAATGGTCAACCTCTCCGATTCGGCTCAAAATTTTTTTCTGGACGTTTCATGATGTCCTGATCAAAAAAGGTCAATGTCCGTCCGCCGTACGCCGTCCATTGTCCACGCCGTTTTTGGTAGTAGAAAATTTTCTAAAAATCTGAAATTTGGGTCAGAGGTCTGTTCCCAGCCGAGATAGGTCCTCGAAACTTTTCAGCCCGATCGGACCAAATTTGGAGGGGGTAGGGGTTTTTTGAAAAATGGATTTTCGAGATTTTGGGTGATTTAGGCGAGTGGGGTGTCATTTTCCACTAAATTTTGGACGCTGAATCCAATAAAATGGGTCCCAGAACAATTGGCACCCATTGGAAGAAGTTATGGGTCAAATTGGGTATTTATTACCCAATTCGATTATGTGTTTTCGGGATTTCTGCTACCTAGGCGTGTGGGGTATCATATTCCACTAAATTTTGGACGCTAAATTCAATGATGTGTGTCCCAGAACGATTGGCACCCACCGGAAGAAGTTATGGGTCAAAATGGGTCCACCCATTTTGTATGTGTCAGGATTTCTGGTGCCTAAACGTGTGGGGTATCATATTCCACTAAATTTTGGACCCTGAATCGATTGGAATGGGTCTGGGACCCGCCACACCCACTGTTTCCCCCATTCGAGGAATAACCAACCCGTGTGTAAGAATTTGCAGATTTTTTTCTCGTTAAAATCCGTTTTAATTCATACTTTAGTCATCATTTCATCACGGACAAAATATAACATAATATTTCCACTTGTTATGTAGGGGTAATCTAATCAATAAAGCGATAACTGAACGATTGATTAATTTTTACTTCAGCCACCTACCATGGGGAGGCTTTGATTGAAGACTAAATCGTTATTTCCCGGAGAAGTAAATTGTATCATTTCAAAATACCGGCGAATACATACGTTTAAAATGATAAATCTGTAAATTCGTTGTTTGAAGTTGAAAAAAAGAAGTTATGATGGATTGGTACGTTTGGAGGACAGTGAAATTCGTTGAAAACCCGACGATTTTATCCGTTTTTTCCCGCTAAGTAAATAACGGATTCATGAAGTACACAAAGCGAAAACCTCGTTTCGAGGTGGACACTCGAACGTGGCTACTCAATCGAAACTGTCCATCGATTTTACTCGGCACTTCTGATAGGGAAAAAAAAAAAAAAAAAAAAAAAAAAAAAAAAAAAAAAAAAAAAAAAAAAAAAACTTGGTTGACAGCGTGCTTTGGATAATGATGAGTTTCTTGAGGAAACAACCTTAAGTACTCGGAAGTTTACATTTTTTATAAGGTCGCTTTTAATTCGAGGGAGAAATTCCTACAAAAGAGGCTCTGGAATAATTATCATCATCCTATTCCTTTTACGATTTACCTGACGCTCGCCAGTGATCACTAATTTTGGAGAATTAACTTTTCCGCTTGAAATTTCACGAAGAACTTTTGATGAAAAATATTAAACTTGACTTGATGATCGTTCAGCCCGAATAGGATTTTCACTTTGACTATGTATTGGAACAGGAAATTGATTTCTCACGATGAGGGTGGAAACTCAATTTCCTCGGGGGATTTCCTTGTTTACCGATAGATTTAATCGGGTAGCTGGAATTTGTCGATGAAATTTCAAAGCAACGTTGCAAATTATTCGATAACGATTCATTACTTCAGGTGGGAAAGCGTATCTTCGAGGTCTCCATAGTAGGAAATTCAAAAAACGCTGCAAATACATTCACAGGGGTTGGTTTTTCCTCGAATCAGGGGCATGTAGACTCATTCCAATCGATTCAGGATTCAAAATTTAGCGGAAAATGATACCCCACGCGTTTAGATCGCCAAAAATCTCAATAACTCACATTCGAAATAGGTGGATTGATACTCATTTTGACCCATAATCTCTTCTAGTGGGCTACAACCGTTCCGGGATATTGAATCTTCCGTTCTCATTGAATTCAGCGTCCAAAATTCAGTCAAAAACCTGCAAATTCTTCTCAGGGGGTGATTATTTCTTGGAGCAGGAGCATGGAGACTCATTTCAATCGATTCAGCGTCCAAAATTTAGTCGAAAACACTACCCTACTACGCTTAGATCGTGTATGATCAATAAATTGTATTTCAAAAAATGGAGATTTTCGAGATTTTTGGCAATGTAGGCGTGTTGGGTATTGTTTTTGACTACATTTTGGACGCTGAATCGATCGAAATGGGTAACACACGTGTTAACATATATGTTCGGCCTTAGTTGTCGAAAAAATGAAGCGATTTACTCCGACTGAATTGAATCCAGGGTCGACTGTTATACATCAAATGGCCATTTTGATGATACAGGGTCCGCCAACGAAGTAGGATGGATTTAAAAAAATCATAACTCGGTTATTTCTCAAGATAGAATATATATATATTTTTTTTAACTGTTCACAAGAAGTGGAATTTTCTGGTAATGTTCAATTTTTGAAGACGACGTCGAGCATGTGATGCCCATCAGCTTGAATGCATTTATCGAGTCTTTCGGTGAAACTCCTTGAAACGCTGTCCAGCATTTCTCGTGGGATGCGGCTGATTTCCGTGGTGATAGCCTCCTTCAAATTGTTCAGGGTCCTCGGCTTATCTTTGTAGACTCTTTCCTTTAGGTATCCCCACAAAAAAAATTCACAGGGTGATAGGTCAGGGGACCAGGGGGGCCAGGGAACGTCACCGCGCCGAGAAATGAGTTGACCGTTAAGTTTTTGGCGAAGGAAGGTCATCATGGCATTTGCCGTATGGCAAGTTATTCGGATGAAAGTGTAGATCGACTTTCAATATTCGACAAACAGTTGATTGTGAGAGGTTCAAATTTGCTGCACGAAGTTGGATGGAACGGTGTGGGCTCTGGAGGGCAGCGACTCTCACGCGCTCAACGTTCTCTGGAGTTCGCGCTGTTCGATCTCCTCCCCTCCTTTTTTTCGTAACACTGCCCGTTTCCCTGAAGTTTTCAACCCACCTTAGGATTACATTACGAGTTGGGATAGCTCCGCGGGGAGAAATCGCGTACTCTCGACGGAAATCTCTCTGTGTTTGAATTATCGACTCACCGTTCACTAAAAACCGACTTACCGCGAAAACACGTTGTGGCATCGTCCAAACCATCTTTGCAACTAACCTAAAAAAACTTCCCTTCATTGTGAACACGATGGTCCCAACCCCACCCCTCACAGAGTTCCCCACGCTGAGTACTACCCATTTCAAAAACGTCCTACTTCAATGGCGGACCCTGCATATTGTGCATTCACTGGTTAGGTACTTGTGTCGATTTTAATCATTGCATCAACTATCTCATTTCAACTGTAGCAGCAATACAGTCGTTAGTATTAAAATCAAGCTCACAGTGTAATATTTTGTGCAAGATTCATGTTTAGATAAACACTATCAAGTAATTTAGTCCTTCCGACGCAAAATAGATGCTACCGAAATCAACCCGGAACTGAATTATTTCATACAAGCTCAAAATGCTACAATTATCAAGAAATAGCGCGAAAAGTGAAGTGATGTGAAATGACAAATATTTCGTATTTATAAGGGTGAGCGCAGTTTTGCATTATTGAGATATAAGCCACGCTTCGTGTTGACTGCAGATTGAAATATGGGTATTTGCATACGCAATGGCCTCGAATCCGCCGTATTCCACGTCCCTCGACGAATATAGCACTCTAGTGGTGCAGTATAGTGATCAATCGGGGACAGCGTTGGTCAATAATTACTAGAGTTGGGCCGTGAGTAACTCTCAAGGAATATATGTTTAGCATAAATCCACGATGAGATTCATCTACTTGGGAGTTTTATGTTTTGGCGTCAAAAAGCACCGTTTAGGCCGAAGTTAAAGTAAGAGGGAAGCGTGAAAAACACGGCATCCTAATTGGCGGGAAAGCGCGAGGGAGGGGGTAATGCCTATAAAATCCTCCGGGAGCCAGTTGCAAGCTTCATTAGACCTCGCCCAATTATGGGTGCTTCAGCCCAGACTGGGGATGAGCTTTTCATACTACTAATTATTTCATTTGGCAGACAAGCGGAAAAAAAAGGTTGGCGCGGAGAAAGATGCGAAAAAACGAGGAAAAGAAGATTGGCTGCGTCAAGTCCGACGCGTTACTTCACATGAAATTAGGCTCGGGCCAACAAAGGGTATTTATTTGTTCATTTTCAGTATAAAGTTTTAAACAAATGGTGGAAAAGGGGGGAGAGGGCAAAAATTTTTGAAAAAAATGTAAATATATCGCAAATATAAATGAGTTAGAAAAAAATTTGAATCGTTGCCTAGTTACGTTGAAGTAATTTTTTTTTTTTAGCATTTAGCATTTATTTGCAGATGATACTAGTCTCATAGTTGAAGGAGATAGCTGGAATCAAGTGATTGGACGTGCGGAAAGAAGTATGACGAATTTAACAGAATGTATTAATAACTTAGGAATGAAATTTAATGCTGATAAAACGAACTTCATAGCTTTTTCTCTAAGAAATATTAATATACCAAAGTTAGGAATACTAAAGTGTCACGGTAAATGCGATTGCCCAACAATTAATCAAGTCACCACCACAAGGTATCTAGGAGTGGAAATTGACCAACTTGTTGCGAACTCGCACCTGCGCTGGTCAAATGGGCTGCTGGCGTTGCAAGGTCAACGACCTGTGGAGGATTAAGGGTCTCGAACATTCGGGAACTTCCCCGTTCGTTCGAGACAACACGTCGAGCTCTCGGAACCAGGGAAGGTACTTGACCGAGAGGCAGCAGGTATAAAACAGACCCACGAGCGCCGCCCAGTTGAGTTCAATTCGGAGTCCGGATATAGACGCTTCGGGTTATAAATTGTGCCGTGCCGCATTATAAATAGTGCGACAACCGCGTTACAACTGTGTATTGTGATTCTGTCATTGTGTAAGTGCGCGAATGTGAACAGTGTATGTACTCAAGTGAACAATTGTTAATAAATTATTTACTAAGAACATAAATCGTTACAAACTATTGAAATGGGACGTACATACAGAAAAGTTGGTATCAAGAATGCGTAAATTGATTCATGTATTTCGAGAGATTAGAGGCTTCTTATCGATTGAAACAAAAAGAATGGTTTATATGGCGCTCGCACAGTCATTAATGATATACGGTATAAGTGGCTGATTATAAAGGTGATAATGAAGAAAAGTATGAGAACACCTACGAAGGATATTTTTAAAGAATTTAGGGTTTTAACAATTGGTGAATTGAATGACAGAATGTCAATTCTGAAAACACAAAAAGAAAAAATGAGGGGTAACTTGATGATCCATGAAGTGGGTGCAACAAGGGCGGGAGAGGGAAGATTATTAAAAATACCGTTTTGTTTGACAGCAAGTGGTCAGCGAAGTTTGTATTATAGAGGAAGCAAACTCTTCAATGAGCTTCCAAGGAAAATTAGAGAAATTGAAGACATTGGGAAATTTAAGAATAAATTTAAAAAATTGTATGCCAATAGAAGTGGAATATAGGTTATAGGTCATAAGGCAAAACAGTAGGTAGCAGTAATGTACAGTAAGGTTATAGGTCATAAGGTGAAAAACAGTAGGTGGAAGTGATGTACAGTGATGATTATTAAACAACAGAGAAGCAACAAATAAGACTCCTCCCCTCAGCACAAGAAAATCTTAAAAAAGAGAGTAGGCATTGAAAAAAAAAAAAAAAAAAAAAAAAAAAAAAGAATACAGCAAAGTAATTAACGTTCCAATGTACGTTCCCTCAGTAAGCTTATCTTGTGCTGAAGGGAGGAGTCACCGGTTAATACACATGCACATTATCGCAGTTACTGTTCTTTAGTAGTTAAGATTAACTATGATTACAAATCGATTTAAGAAGACGCTAACAAAACCATTGAACAGATGAACAAAATAAGAACTTGAATAGATGCTTTAAATATAAATTTAGCAAATTCTTTCACACGGGTTGGTTATTCCTCGGACCAGGTGCATGAAGACTCATTTCTTCAACATGGGGGAAATTGGGGAAATAGTGGGTGCGGCGGGTCCCAGACTCATTCCAATCGATTCAGCGTCCAAAATTTAGTGGAAAATGATACCCCACACGCCTAGGTTGCAGGAATCTCGAAAACACACATTCGAAATGGGTAGATAGATACCCATTTCGACCCATAACCTCTTCCGGTGGGCACCAATCGTTCTAGGACCCGTCTCATTGGATTCAGCGCCCAAGATCTAGTGGAGAATGATACCCCACACGCCTAGGTACCAAAAATCTCGAAAAACCACATTTGGAATTGGCTGATAGATACCCATTTTGACCCATTACCTCTTCCGGTGGGCGTCAATCGTTCTGGGACCCATTTCATTGGATTCAGCGTTCAATATTTAGTGGAAAATGATACCCAACACGCCTAGGTACCAGAGATTTCGAAAACAGACATTCGAAATGGGTAGATAAGTACCCATTTTGACCCATAACCTCATCCTGAGGGCGCCAATCGGCCCGAGACTCATCTTGATAGAATTAGCGTTCAACAATTAGTAGAAAATGATACCCCACACTACTGGACCACCAGATATCTCAATAATCAATCAATTTTTCAATTCACACATTTTCACCCCAACCATGGTCCGATCGGACGCTGAATCGATTGAAATGAGTCCCCATGTTCCTGGTCCGAGGAATCGCCAACCCCTGAGAAGGAATTCACAGCGTTTTTTGTTTTTTCCTTGTGCGCATTGAAACGCTGAACATATTTCTGCTTTAGGACTCGGAGAAAATGGCATGAAACTGTTGCGAGCTCGCACCTGCGCTGGTCAAATGGGCTGCTGGCGTTGCAAGGTCAACGACCTGTGGAGGATTAAGGGTCTCGAACATTCGGGAACCTCCCCGTTCGCTCCAGACAACACGTCGAGTTCCCGGAACCAAGAAATGTTCTGGAAGGTACTCGACCGAGAGGCAGCAGGTATAAAACAGACCCACGAGCGCTGCCCAGTGGAGTTCAATTCGGAGTCCGGATATAGATGCTTTGGGTTATAAATTGTGCCGTGCCGCGTTATAAATAGTGCAACAACTGCATTACAACCATGTATTGTGATTCTGTCATTGTGTAAGTGCGCGAATGTGAACAGTGTATGTACTCAAGTGAACGATTGTTAATTAATTATTTACTAAGAACATAAATCGTTACAAAACGTTGAAACATCAAAAATCGTTCTCAAGCAATCTCCTCTGAAACCAAACCAAATGAGAAACAGTCTCGGGAAGAAATGAGGATGAACTCTTCCACAACGAAAGTTCCCATCATGGCAATAATCAGGAACTTTGGCCATCCTCCAGTCTCATATGCTCAGGCCCTGGCAGCAGGCACCAATAAGCAACAGTCAACCTCCAGCAGATCCAAACTTGAGCGCTGTTTTGCTCTCGTTGCACATCGCACAGCTTCCATTACAACAACAGAGAAAACCATGAGCTCGTTCAATCATAGAATTACTGCCTTAGAGACCATGGTTGGACGCCCCTAATAGCCAGCTGTATGGTAAGAATTATGTCTTGGAATGCCACGGGCTTCTACCCAATTCAAATTCCAACAGTTGAAGATGTTATCAGGAGACAGGCTTGCCAACCAACTGTGGCCTAAAGGACTCATCAATGAAGAAGTCGTCCAGGTCCTTGATGGCCTCCTCCACTCGGATAAGCCAAGCACAACTCTATTATCAATCACTATACGAATCCTTTCATGTTCGCCAAATATAACATCGGGTCATCCGAAAATGTACGGCCACTCTTCAGGAGTCACTTCTGCATCGGAATGCGCCAGTTGTTTGTACTAACCTTCCATAAACCAGGTCCAAGTCAACTGGCGCATTCCGATTCAGAAGTGACCCCTGAAGAGTGGCCGTACATTTTCGGATCACCCGATATTTGGCGAACATGAAAGGATTTGCCATGTACGTATTCGTATTGTGATTGATACTGGTGTTGTGCTCGGCTTATCCGAGTGGAGCTCGTTGAGCGAGCCTTTGTTTTGCTTGGCCGCTTCTGGTTGGTATAATACCTAGGAATATATATGATATCCTCTTCCTTCACCCTAATCAAACACGGAGGCCTCCTTGTGAATCCCTTGAGGCGAAATGAAGGTAATCGAAGTGTTGGTTTAGGACGAGACCCACCTCAACTCCGGTTCGATCATCTCCAAGTTTTCCTCTTTTGATGACTCGGTGGGGTGGTACGGGCGCGTAGATTTTGATGGCTGCTCAAGCAATAACGTCGTTAATACTCTAATCGTCTCAGAATCGTGAATCTTTCAATCAGCTGCGACAAAATGGACTTTACATCCACTCAGAATGTTTGCGATCGAGGCTGCAACTAAAGAAATCCCTATTGTCATAATGACTGTTGCATCACCGTTATCTGCTACTAGAACTACCATCTTATCGGTGAACTTTTTCACCAACTCCTTCATGGTCCTCTTCTCTTGCCCTGGCAGGATTCAGCGCAGATTGTCTTGATCAGGCATGGGATCTTGAGAGCATATATCGAGAATGCCGGGTCTCTCCTTTGGGCAGTTCCATGGGAATGGCCTGGACTGAATCCCTCATCTAAGAACCTCATTCAACCATTGGTGAAAACGACATCTGTAAGATTTTCCAGGCTTTTCGAAGCTGCTAGTTTGAATCCAGCGCCTCCCGGCGTGAACTCGATATGAGGTCAACCCAATACCGGCAGTAAGTGCCTGAATATGGTTGTCTGGGGCTCGACACACATGCTTGCCTTGGTAGCGGTTTGAATCCACCAACTCTCATCTTTGGTCGAGGGGTGTCGGTCGCTTCCCCTCTTGCCTAAGCGCTGCAACAATAGATCCTTAGGGTCGCGGTTGTGGTGCAGAGCCATGCTAATCTACCCCGCACCTGGGCCTCCAAATTCTACCTGAACCAGCTGGTCAAATCGTAGGAGCACTCTCAACTGACTGCGTACTGGCAGAATCAACCTGGCCCCAGGCAGTCAAAGCTTCTTGCCTCACCAAATGCAAAAAGGGGGAAGAATCAGAATCCTCACATCTATGTACACTAGATGCTGCTCTGAGGTACTTTTTTCCCCTTTGCCGCTACCTGAAGGGCGTGGGGCTGGTATTGCACTTAGGCACTGCAACCTCTAGGGTTCTCGCTCAAAGGTAAGAGTTAGTCAATCGCAAGCCATTACTAGTGCAGAGTGTTCGGTCCCCGGGCAATCACATTTGGATACTCACTGCCTGCAAGTTGTTGGCCTCACAACGTCGATCTAACAATGGGGTGCTGCATTCGAACCAGCAGCCTCAAAACCTAGACCCCTTGAGAACATGGCCATATTGACCTTGGCCATCCAAACAAGTGTCCAGCTTTTGCTGCAACCCAACAGTGGATAAGGTTGTGCTTTGGTAAGGCTGTGCCTTCTTACGTCCATTTCCCGTCTCTCCTCCACCGACCACCATCCTGGAAAATTGATATTTGGGACCAAATATTTAGCTTCGTCTGAACAGATAACACACATTCCAATCCCTCAGTTATAACCATCAAACGAAGACTCGACCAAAAGGCCATTTTTTCACAGGAATGACCGTCATTTCCTCATCAATTAACTCGAGCACATTTGCTGATTGACAGCTGAAGCGTCGCGTTGTAAAATCGGCTAATCGAGTAAAACACGGGCTGGGACAGTAACGAAGGCCGGTCCAGTGTGAACCGAGGAATCCGTTTAAGGGCCGAATTTCAATCAAGTCGCTGCGAGTGGAGGCCGCTAATCAACGTCCATTAAATTCCCCTTCGAGTGGGAGCGGCTCCAGTGTGGTTTCTCTCAGTAGAAACAGTATCACGATCGTGGAGCAACGTCGGGCTTATAAGCTAATAGGATACTGAAATGGCAATCTCTCATCTGCGGCCAATCGACGACTCAGGAGTTCTTCGTGGATTTGAACCAGACAAGTTATATGGGCAAACTTGTCACTGTCTGGAACAAATGTGACCCCAGAACCAAAGTTTTTTGAAAATGATGTTGCATCAAGATAACATTTCATGAGCAATTTACATTAGATACTTGACTTGATTGGATGATAAGGAGCCAAGATACTTGACACGGCTTTTGAGTGTATTGAACTCGAGTGCAACTGATCAGCACTGATATTTGGAGTCCAATGGATTACTGGCTTCGCCAAACTAGCTCTCACAGATCAGCCCACTCCCAGAGATCATGAATTCTTGTTCCTTCAAGTCTTCTGAGGAGGCCAAATTAGGGTAGAGCATGGGGAAAATGTGTTTTTGGTTGGTTATTCTATCTAGATATATCTAGATCAATATTAGCAAATGTCCGTCCGCCGTCCGCGCCGTTTTTGGTGATAACAAATTTTCTAAAAATCTGAAATTTTGGTCAGGGACCCGTTTCTGGTTTTAGTTGGTCCACGAAACTTTTCAAACCGATCGGACGAAATTTGGGCGAAGTAGGGGTCAAAATGTGAACTTCGAATAATGGATAATCCGAGTGGAGGAGGCCATCAAGGACCTGGACGACTTCTTCATTGATGTGTCCTTTAGGGCACAGTTGGTGGGCAAGCCTGACTCCTGATAACATCTTCAACTGTTGGAATTTGAATTGGGTAGAAGCCCGTGGCATTCCAAGTCATAATTCTTACCGTACAGCTGACTATAAGGGGCGTCCAACCCTGGTCTCCAAGGCAGTAATTCTATGATTGAACGAGCTCATGATTTTCTCTGTTGTTGTAATGGAAGCTGTGAGATGTGCAACGAGAGCAAAACAGCGCTCAAGTTTGTATCTGCTGGTGGTTGACTGTTGGCAACAGGTTGCTTATTGGTGCCTGCTGCCAGGGCCTGAGCATATGAGACTGGAGGATGGCCAAAGTTCCTGATTATTGCCATGATGGGAACTTTCGTTGTGAAAGAGTTCTTCCTCATTTCATCCCGAGATTGTTTCTCATTTGGTTTGGTTTCAGAGGAGATTGCTTGAGAACGATTTTGGATTGTTTCAACATGTTTTGCCATTTTCTCCGAGTCCTGAAGCAGAAATATGTTCAGCGTTTCAATGCGCACAAGGAAAAAACAAAAAATGCTGTGAATTTCTTCTCAGGGGTTGGCGATTCCACGGACCAGGAACATGGGGACTCATTTTTATCGATTCAGCGTCCGATCGGACCATGGTCGGGGTGAAAATGTGTAAATTGAATAATGGATTATTGAGATTTTCTGCAATCTAGTTGTGTGGGGTATCATTTTCCTCTAACTTTTGGACGCTGAATCCAATGAGACGGGTCCCGGAACGATTGGTGCCTTCTGGATGAGGCTATGGGTCAAAATGGGTGCCTATTTACCCATTTTGAATGTGTTTTCCAGATTTCATGTACCTAGGCGTGTGGGGTATCATTTTCCACTAAATTTTGGACCCTGAATCCAATTTAATTAATCCCGAAACGATTGGCGCCTTCTGGATGAGGTTATGGGTCAAAATGGGTACCTATCTACCCATATATCTTATCTTATCTACCCATTTCGAGTGTGTGTTTTCGAGATTTCTGCAACCTAGGCGTGTGGGGTATCATTTTCCACTAAATCAAGAACGCTGAATCCAATGAAACGATCCCCGGAACGATTTGCGCCCTCTGGATGAGGTTATGGGTAAAAAAGGTTACTTCAGGACACTCCAAACTCACAGTTTTCCCCCCATTTCCCTGCTTTAAGAAGTTACAAACCATGGGGCAAAAACAAATTTTGGGGCCAATTGGAGGGAAGGAATCAAGGAATAATCACGCAAAACCAAATTGTCCGTCCTCCCTTTTTCCTGGAACTTATGCAGCCATTTGTGGTTCTGGTTGCCTTATCAACATGTGATTGCCCTGGATGGACTCAATTGTATCTGAAGTATAATTCGATTAGTGTTCACTTTTCATTAGGAATATCGGGTTAGGTGAGGAAGCTCACATTTGTAATTTCGACACATAGTTACGAACAATAGCGAAATAATTTGCAGGGTTTCACTGATTGGTTATATCGCCAATTGTATTGAATGAACGCGATCCAAAGCGGCTCATATGTTCAATTTTCTATTGACGGGCTTCGTAATTTCCACCTCGAATTTCCACCATCTCGTTTGCGGCTGTTTCTGAACTGTTCGCGTCGTGCCAATGAGCTCGTAATTGAAATTCCGTTCAGTTCGTTAATTGACGAGCAAATTGAATGGAGGCGAACCTCGAAACAATACACGTATCAAGGAGCTTTCATTTAGCATCAAACCTCAATTAAATTAGCGTTCCGTCCGGTCTCACATTTATCTTCGAACGAATTGTAAACGAGGGAAAAAGGAAATGGAAAAACCGGTGATTTTGAAATAATGGCGAGCGCGCGATACAAACACACCTCCAGCGCCCAAATTATGTTGATTTCATTTTAAATATTTAAATAAAATTAACAACTTCCAAATCTTGTTGGAAATTTGATGCTGGACAAAAAAGTTCTCCTTCAACATGGTCCAATTCTTAATCCTTTTCCAGATATTTCGACTTTTAAGGTTTTTTAAGAAATTCAGTACTTACTGAAGAAAAAACCCCATAAATCCCTACAAAATTATTTCTATCCCAAATTAAGGGAGACCAATCGAATCTACGTAAAATTTTCTATCAAATACAACCTCGAGCGATACTATGAAGAAACCCAAGTCAAAGCAGTATCATCCACAAATTAAACTTGGAATATTAGCTCATAACCCCTTCTTCCTTTTCTGCTTTACTTTATCACATTCTACGTGAAATTTCCCAACTTACCACAGGAACAAAAAATAAAATTATGTTGTGATAAAGTTTATTTATAGGAGCAGTTTTCTGGAAATTTGCTGGTGTCTACATTGAGACTTGTATTAAGACGCAACATAATACCAGCCGAATTTCATGAATTTTGAATTTGTTTCATTTGTGGATGATACTGCTTTGACATGAGTTACTTCATAGTATCGTCCGAGGTTGTATTTGATAGAAAATTTCAAGTAGATTCGATTGGTGCCCTCACATTTGGGGTAGAATTCGTTTTTTAGGAAAATCTGCTTTCAAATACAACCACAGGCGATACTATTAATGGATATTAATGTCAGAAACAACAAAAAGGGAGACTATAACGATCAAAACAATGGAAAGGAGGTAAATAGGGATGAAAAAGAGAGAACTACTATCAAAGGAATATGGATAACATTGAAAAACCAGTATGATTAGTGTAGTCTGTTATGACTTTTTTGTTTTTAATTGGAATATTAAGGAGAAGTTGTTTATTTTATATTATATATTTTGTAATCAATCTGTATAAAGAATAATTGTCCGATTAGAAAAGATTAATGCCAGTAAGTATCGGTTAATTAGTTCAAAAAGTGCACTTGAACGATTAACAACCTTTACCCACCTAATTGAACACATGTATTTTATTGTATTGCACTGTAATGTATTGTAGAAGAGGAAATAAGTTGATTAGCGTTGAATGTATGGGATGAATAGAGGACGAACTGAGAGTGGAAATTTAAAAAATGTGCATTTTATTATCAATGTTGTGATATCTGAGCGTGGTTCGATATATCGACGTCGAAATCGAGTGATTTCAGTCACCCCGAGCTCCGTCGTGCGGCGTCAATTAGTTAGATGAGAAGAGGGGCGGGGAGGAGATCATCCCCTTTGATGGAAACCCGTCCGTCAGGTGCGATATCACCCACGGGCGCCGCCCGCTGGAAAACTACCGCGCCGCAACTACAGGTGACGGCGGTGGACGAAGGTGGGGGACGATAACTCTCCCGGAGTCCAGAGCGGAGGGCCTGTTCCCCCAATCTGCAGCACAAATGCGGGACTAGTCCGCCGTTCGTCCGCCCCCTTTTTACGACCCGGTGGGCGGAGGTGGGTCCTAAAATCCGTTCCTCTTCTCGTTTGATCGAACTTTATTAGAGGGTCCCCGCCGTCCCATCCCCTGTCACCTGGGTGACCTTCGCGACGGGTCAGTTTACTGGTAAATGGCACGGAGGAGATGTACGGGGGAACATTGACTTCGCCACGTCGTATCACAATGGGTGGTGGTGGGGGTGTGCAGATCCGGTGTCAAACGACGCTCACGTACATGAGCATGATAAAACCGCTTCAAGGAATCAACATATTAAAGCGGCCCACCTTTCCTAAGTCAACTAGAACATAATTGAATAATTGAATTGTTATATGATATATGATATCCATACCTAAAAACGCTGAAAGCTCAGCCACAGCGGTTTATTATTTCTCAGACAATGAAAATGGTGAAAACATTGACGGTCCCAGACTCATTTCAAACGCTTGAGCGACCAAAATTTAGTGGAAAAAGATACCCCAAATAACCCATTCCCAAAAAAATGCCAAATTTGGTTTACCAGTACCTAAAACGTACATAAACAACTTTTTTTTTTTACTAGATATGATGAAACAATATACGTTTCACTTGACATGATTTTGGGGCCAATCGGTGAGGTTGACACTCGATAACCATGATCATGATTACATTAGAATGTAGAAACGTCTCCACGAAAGGGAACTGTATGGTTTCTCCTAGCATCAACCTGCGGGGAACGGGGACCATCCTATGTAAAGCGTTGCTAGGGTAAAATGCGGACCTTTTTTCGGTGTAAATGTGCACCAAAAGTTCCGCTGCGTCGCCACTAGGGTCTCTATTACTCTCTATCATCTTTCTCTCTCTATCTCTCAATCTACTAGTCTCAGAAGGGAATTTGACATGTGAAGGGCGGCGCATACTCCCCTATGGAGAACTTTAGTCAGCGTCACTGTGAACCAAAAATGCCTCCTCCGAATCGCTAATAGGGTAACTAGTCTCAGCGGAGGTATTTGCTGGGGAACGGGGTATACTCCCCTTGCAAAGCGTCGCAAGGTCAAAAGCGGAGCTTTTTTCGGCGTCAATGTGCACCAACAGTTTCCGCAGCGTCACCACTTGGGTCTCTATTACTCTCAATCTTCTGTCTCCATCTCTCTATCTACGGAGATAAGAATTTGCGGGTCATTACCGGGGTTGATCATTGATGAACAGGTAGAACCTCTATACGGAAACCCCTTCAGGAACTTATGCTTATTCGTTTTCAAAATCACTACTATATGATGTTACTGGCCCCTTGTTAAAGAAATGAAAAAGAGAAAAGTTTTTTTGAACATTGATTTTTGGCAATAAAAATCATTTGCGTAAGCCCAGCTGGTCCTAAAAAAGGCGTATAAAAACGAGGAATCGACAAACTTCATTGCTCTTTAACACAAAACAAAATGTCAAAAACGAAAATGACGATATACCGACTTGAGCTGACACGCGATAGTGTCGCGCCAGGCGGTTCCGTAACTCGAGTGAATAATGCGGGAGTTCATCAGTATGAGCTGTGATGGGCGAAAATATGCGGTGACATAAACCTCGGAGGGCGAAGAGCGACTATGTGTCACGTTGGCGGCGTCGTTCCCTCGGGGGCGAAAGATTTATCCGGTGTGTTAATACGAACGTATCTAAACGAACGGGCAATCTGTTCATTTTCGTGACTGGGCGCTCGTCGAGTTGAGTCGGCAGCTGGTGCAACACTGCGTTCGAACGTTCATCTGGATGAACGTGATGGTTCAAATTTTCCACTTTATTTACCGTATGTCCCCTAAAACGTCCCATTCGTCAATGACATTGTTATTAAATGAATTTCATCTCTTCGTTAAGATGTTGCACCATTAAGCAACCAATCTAATTCAAATCAGATGTCGATTCTATAATAACTTTCATATAAGCAATACAAAAATATCTATATTCGTTTGCTTCACTATTATACTACACATGGCGTTTCGCGTAGCGTAATTTTGTGTCGATAATTTCATTTTCCCAGCTGAAATTTGGGGAAGAGTATGGATAAAAATGTGTATTTTGGAACTGGGGTTTGGGAAACATTCTCCGGAATAGCGGTACTCTCTTGCATGACACACATGTAGCCTCCAGGGTGGCTCCGGTCAGCACAGATCTCCATCAGTCGGGAAAAGACACTATCTCCGTAATCTCTGTACACTCTTATCTATGACACATGGAGCTCTTGGGACGACTCTGATTAGCACAGATCTCCGCCAGTTGGGAAAGAACTTTACCTCCAAAATCACTATACATTTTCCTCCCTGTTTTATGGAGCCCCCACGACGGCACCTGTCAGCACAGATCTGCACCAGTCGGGAAGTGACACTATCTCCTTGATCTCTGTACACTCTCTTTTATGACACATGGAGCCCCCACGACGGTTTCGATCAGCCAAGATCTCCGTCAGAATTAGCATTGTGCAGTTGACTCCTACGCCGCTCCACCAAAGGACTTCAAAAATGGCCATGGAGACCGTAAACATCATTTCACCTCACCGTATGCTTGTCAATAAATATAGTTGCATATATTGGTACCATTCTCTTCCCACTATCCTTCAGTACCTGGTGCAGGGATTTTTTCGGCCTAAAAAGTAAGCAACTCTGACAGGTTGCTACTCACTGACCCACCTAGCAGTTATTCGCCACATTGAGGCCCCCTAGCGAAGAACAACCGCCAAAAATGTACCTCTCCATAAAATTTACCGCACTCAATTCAGACGAGTACCGAAATTTGCCACAGAACACCCGCAACAAGTAATGAACCTTCGCATGCCCTTGTAAACCTAGCCAGCCGATGCCGTTTATGACCCGCCAATTTTGTATTTAGTTCTTTTACCGTATGGACGACGGAGCGGTGGCAAGTATGGTGCGTGGTGACGCCGTCATGTGCTCTGACTGATCTCCAATGAGCCACCGCAAGGGGCTTTCAACTCATTCCCGCCGGCCGACGCTAAATAGGACCAAAACATCTTCTTATCAGGAGGATAATTACAGTATTGGCGCCGTCACAGTGGCAAATTTAGTGCATGGCGACCCCATCAAGAGTTCTGATTAATAACTAATGAGCCTCCGCAAGGGGCTTTCAAGCCATCCACGCCGGCCGACGATAACTAGGTCCCGCGAATTTTTCTTTACAGGAGCCTAATTATTATAATGGCGACGGTGCAGTGGTAAATTTAGAGCATGATGACGCCGTCAAGAGTTCTATCGATAATTAATGAGCCTCCGCAAGGAGCTTCCAACCCATCCCCGCCGGCCAATGCTAACTAGAACCAGAACATCTTCTTTTCAGAAGCCTAATTACAATATTGGCGCCGTTACAGTGGCAATTTTAGTCCATGATGACGCTGTCAAGTGTTCTGATCAATAACTAATGAGCCTCCGCAAGGGGCTTTCAACCCATTCCCACCGGCCGATGCTAACTAGGTCCAGAACATCTTCTCAGGAGCCTAATTACAGTATTGGCGCCGTTACAGCAACAAATTTAGTGCATGGCGACGCTGTCAAGAGTTCTGATTAAAGATAAACTGATAATTAGCCTGACCAAGGGGTGCTTATCTTCTTCTCCATCTTCTCCGTCTCCATGCGCATTGTTCCTCGTAACATTAACTTGTGGCAAAACTAGAAGATACGCGTGAATAAACGTAATAATAATTATTAATTTATTACTTGCAACCCCCATAGAGTCCAATATAACTTCTCATCATCGGATTTTCAAGTTCCTTGTCTACTTAGATATTCTCCCTGTAATTTTAATGAGCTTTCAAACTTCTGTTAAAAAAAAAAAAAAAAAAAAATTCTTTCCAGCTTCCATTATCACCAAAACCATGAACGGAAAATCCCTCCATTAGAGGCAGTGTTGTTCGGGGGTTGTGAAAACATGCAAAATTCACTAAGAGGGAAATCACCTTCAAAGTTTTGCTTCAAATAGCTTTGTTATAAACTTTGTGCTTCCGTAAAAAAAATCATATTTCCTATAATAATCTCGATTATAATGATATTATACAATTTAAGTTCTATGCTAGAAGTTGGCCAAATTGGTCAAAATATGGATGTTGGAGCATGTACGTGCTCGTATATAACCTGGGCACGTCGGATACGAAGTTCGAGGGACACAATATTCATAGTATTCACCAATAATTATTAGGTAGAATGCGGGGGTTCTGCGGATCAGAAACCGGCAAGAGGATTACTGATAGCAGCGATTCTCAGAAGACACTGTAAACGATAGTTATTGCCTGAGAACCTTGATTTTCAATTTGAAAACACATCATTTTATTAACGAGATTCACGGAAAACAATAATGAACCAACCCGAGTGAATTGGTAGCGTTTTTGCAAAGTGAAATTGAATGGAAAGCGAACTGGAAAATTAGTTTTTCATAATTGTTATTAAATCGCAGGTTTTTCACGATGAGTTTTTGAAAAACAGAAGTTTCTCTTTTGATTTGGACGTTAAAAGAGTATTTTTAAAAATGCACAGAAAAAACCCTGCTTTATCGTAAAAGGTTAATCACTCAGTGCTAGGAAATGTAACCAGTCGGGTCACATTCTTCCTTTCCGATTCACAGAAACGCTATTTATTACTTTAATTAAATCCTCTTTCAAGTAGGTTGAAAATCTTCGTTAGTGAAACATTTCCTCCGTTTAAAACCCCCCAACTTGGGGAAGGAAAAACCATTAGAGTAATTGAAGTTTCACATTACCAACTAAAACCGTTAGCGGAGAAAACACGTATTTCGTTCCCAAAGGCATGAATATTTATGTTCGCTTCGTTTGCTCACCTTAAATAATGGTTCAATTATTAGGGGCAGTAGAGTACTGGAGGAGGTTTACTGGTGAAATAAGGTGAATAGGGGTGAGAGGAGAGGGGGTAAATCACTTCAGGCGGCGTTTTCTCGATCGCGGGGTCTTTTTCACGGGTCTAATCAGGGTCAGATTTGAATACGAGTCGAAGAGCACGATGGGCACGAAAGGGGAATGCAAATGTGAGGGCGAGTTCCACACGTTTGTTTGAAAAAAAGGTCGATCGGTGTTTCAGGGTGTGATAGGTTGTTATGAGAACAAGGGAGTCTTGGAGGGGTGACGAGGTGGTGAGGGGAGGTGTCAAGGCGAGACTTCGTGCATTCATCTCACCGAGAAACTCGACTAAAGAGGTCAAAACATGAGGAAAATGGGGAAAACAGTGGGTGTAACGGGTCTTGGACCCACTCCAATCGATTCAGCGTCCAAAATTCAGTCGAAAATGATACCCCACGCGCCTAGGTAGCGGAAATCGCGAAAACCCACTTTCGAAATGGGTAGATAGACACCCGTTTTGACCCCCTCCTCCTCCTTCTTCTCAACCCAAATTTGATCCTATCAGGCTGACAAGATTCGAGAACCAAGTAGCCGCATGCGGGTTCCTGGCCAGAATTTACGATTTAGGAAGCCAGGAGACTGGCCTGGGAAGTGCCTGCATGTGCGGGGGATGTCTTGAAGGATAAGGGAGCACATGGAGAGCGATTTTGGAGAGCAACTCGGGGCTGTTGATTGTTCAGGTGATGAGTCTCTTTAGGAATAAAGTGACGGCCAAGAGTCTTTAGTCTTTCCAGCAATGCGACCCCAACATCAGCCTTCATGGTTAAAGTGGTTAATATTCAGCACGCTGGAGACCAAACCACCGTAGCGTTCTCCATAATGGACCGGACCATAATAGAGTAGAGGACGACAGGTGGTATGCTGTGGCATGCTAGAGGACTCGCGAGTACTCTGCCTCAAGAACCCCAACGCACACATTGCACGACCAGAGACCAGGCATTGCCATGGAATAACCAACCAAAACGATCTACATTTATACACAACGGCTGAAGAACTGCAGAAAGCCTGCTCAGACGAAACAAGAACACTATTGGGAGTGGCGAGATGAGCAAGGCAGCAACGGTAGTAAGACTGCAGGTGACCATGGCAAGGCGAGGACTTTTCAGCGAGCGTTCAAAGTACCTACTTTTCAGTGTATGGTCATGTACACTTAGGCAATTCCCAAAGGTTTCAGAATTGCTGAAGCATGCAGGCCTGATCAATGATGGCCTCCTTGTAATATCTACCATCCTAAACTTGGTTGATCATGGTAAGCATCGTAATGGTTTGCCCATAGTGTTTACTAAACTATTTGCAACTATGAGATGGACCTAGCTGTGAGGACAGATCCCCAACAGGGTCAATTAATTATAGCTACTGTAGTCCTGCACTGCACAGCTTCAATTTGGAGCTGATGAGCCTGTCAAGAGATGCTCCATAACACCCTTTGTGGGCCCAGAGCCGGCTGTAGGTTTGCCCGGATGTTCCTTCAGAGCTGTCATCAAGTAGTGGACTTGCAGGAAGTACACTGATAGATGGAGGAATATTTTTTAAGGCATGTCTACCGTAAGCTTGTAGTGGCTTAGCCCCACTCAGCAAGGACCTACTCAGACTTGAGCGATGTGACCTAAAAGTGATGGTTGGCCTATCAACCAACTTCACTCCTCTGCGTTTTCATCTGAACCGCACAGGGGGTGACTCAATTGACAACCCTATGCAAACTTTGTGAGGAATCAGCTAACTGTAACTCACATCTTGCAGGTACACCCTCTTTGGGGCACAAATCTCAATGAGAACCATTCCCTGCGAAATGTTAGTCCACAACCTAACAACCCCCATCAAGGGACTGGGGGTGTTCATGGACAGAAAATAGGACACCTCAAAAAGCTACAAGCTACAAGCTACGAGCTATAAGCTCAAAAAGCCACTTCCGCGCTTGGGACTCCTTCAAACCCCTCCTCTGGGTGTCTGCCACGTCTACCATCTGCAGATCCAATTTTGTCGTAGTTGAGAGCCATAATAGAAAGACAGAGCTGATCATTGCTCATGGTCCGACTAGAGCTGTAATGTCTGCTATCAGGATTTTCCGACACTTCTTACTGCAGCGACTGATTGGGTCTGGCTAGATTGGAGGCAGAGTTGTTTCAAATCAATTTACACACTCAGGAATGTTGTTGGCAGCTGGGGTGGCTGTTAGCTCAATTCAACAATTAGACGAAACGCCTCCAATGAGAATCCCCAAGAAATGGCCAGTCTCACGATAGAATCGGATGCTCTGTGGATGTGATGTACTGGCAAGGAGAGCCACAAATGTCCTCGAGCTACTTGGAATGGAAAAGTTGCACGAAATGACCTGAGATGGTCGTAGGAACCCCAAATAGGTCATCGCTCCGCCACAATCTACTCGCCACGGCTCAACGTTGATCGGATTTTGAAAATTCGCCCCCTTGGATGGCTCACTCTAATCGCCGTCGCCTTCCGGGCCCGTATTACAACTTTAATATCGGAAGAGAAGTCTCCCACGGCTGGCTACGGATGATGAACCATCCTGCCGAGGTGGCCTTTGGGCTGATAGAGGTAGGAAGGAAGGCGGCTGTGATTAATTAACACGGTCTCCCTCTGCGCGGCATAATGCTGATGAATTAGGCAACGTTGGAAGGAGGGAGACTTTCTGGGGGTGGAATCGCGATGGAAGTCGATTATGCAGAGAGGAGCTCCATTTTCGACCGCCTTCCAATTTAACTGTAAATGGTTATTTTGCTTGCACTGCTATTTCTAAGTGAAGAATACTTTGGAGATTTTTTCCATCTGGGAGTTGGTATCTTGAAGACATTACAGTCACTCATAATTTGCACTCAGCCTTAACTGAATTTAGGCGCAGTCTGGCAGATTTGATTTAAAACCAGTTTAACCAATGGCGGCCTGTAATTGATGGAGGTTGGAATCCATGGAAGGAAATATATGATACATGGGCTCCTTTGGGAAGGAAAAATCGCAATTTCATGCCATCTATAGCAATAATCATTAGTATAGAGAAAATGTATGTTCATCCTATCATCAGCTGACTGATAAGAGCCACCCTTCTGACACGCCTCCCTCTGACGTCACGTCCACGGCCTCCATGACAGTGTTGCCAGTATTACAAGAAAAATAAAGGTTCCAGTTTGCAGAGTAAACCCATGAGGTAGGTAAGTAGGTATTTCCGCGGTATTTTTTTAAATTAGGGTCGCTTGCTGACAATGTTCCAATGATTAGAACCTGCCAAAAATTATTTTTGGGGATGGGCCAACTATTTGGGCAATTGAATTAACATATTTTAAACCGCAGAATTTGAAGTGGTACGCTCAGACCTGGACAATAGCCAGGATACACAATTCATGTGAAACAAAAACCGACATCCGCCGCCAAGGAAGCCACCGAGGCATTTTCTCACGGGTCCTGAGAAAACTCGAAAGCTGAAAAATTCGCCCAACATTTTTGGACACAAGGCACAATCAAAACCTCCACGTGCCTGGCGACTCAGCAATTGGGTGAACACCGCCCATCGTCTGATTGGAGGATCCAAGATCCAACTACAGCCTGCTTCACCGTCGAAAATGCTCCTTCGAACGCCCTCCAGGAGTTTGGTACAATTTCGGGGACGTCTGAAATCAGACGATTGGCTGAGGGGTGGGCTCAAAGGAAAACATTGCGCGAACTTTGGGTCCAGGAAGAACGAAGTAGAAATCAAGGAAAGGATTCTATGTCCGAAAGGTGAAGTGAGTGCTTCGATACCCAACAAGACCTCTAGGATCGCAAGTCGAACTCTTGGAGTTCAAGTTCGGCCTGGAACACTCAAAGGACCCAGCAGAAGCCTGCTGGAGAACTCGGCCCTCGGAACCTGCACTCAGCAGCAGCCACCTGAAGGTCTCCAATCTCTGATCGGCTTATCAGAGGACCACACTCCCCAGCGACCAAGGAAGACGCGAGGTAGGAAAGTACACTAACTTTTGATTCAACTGGTTGAGCTGTTAGGCAGGGAATTAATATTAAAATTTTAATAAATAACATGTTTTGCCAAAATTGTGAAAGAACTAAAAGAAGAATTCATTAACCCTTAAAATCAGTTGTTCTCTTTCTCTGTCCTTGCACATCCAAAGATTGCGTCCAGGCAAAGTGTTGGTAAAGGGGTTCCTGGCAGCGATGTCCACAGAGGCAAACAGAAATTAGGCTCACAACATACTATCATTCAAGGAAAGAAACTAAGGCCAAATGTTGTTCATCAATTGCTCTCAAGATGACGAAGGGTTCTGCAATTCTGCAAGTTCACCTCACGCACATTCATTTGAGGAAGCGTCCCTGGAGAAGTAAAACAATTTGAATTATCGACCAAGTCGCCGAGCTCACCAGAGCAGAGCAATAACTGGCGTACAACTACTAATAAAGACGCCGACGAGACGATGACTTATAATTTGACGCTTTCTCGCTGTCTTTGGAAAGCACTCCTCGCTATTTAGCACTTTGTTAATCCACCATCGTATTTTAATCTCCCCATCTTCCAGAGCCCTTGGGGCACGAGGCGAAAAGAAGCGTCTTACTCCTCGGTGTAAAACTCCAGCCAAGTTCACTTCACCCAGTTAATACTTCATTTCTCCCATGCCCGGAAGGTTCGTCTTTCGAATTGGATGACTGGGACGGTGGATTATAGTTCCTCCCGTTCATTAGAGGCCTAAACTTCTCGACATTGCTTTTCAAGATCCCTCCTATCCGCGCCTTCTCAGCCGCACGGCAAACTTTTGACTTGCAAATAGACACCTGGCAATTAGAAGTTACTTAAGTCGTAGATCGATGGCAGGATGGAGTTTCGGACAATCCACTTCGGATTAGTTGGAATTCGTACGATTTTGACTTCTCAAGTGTGCGGGATGGCCTGAACTTCCAGAACGTCAGTCATAGGAAGGATTTCTTGTTTGGATATTTCTTTGTCAAAACGCCCTGTGTAGTCATCAACTACTACAAAATGCTGCTACTTCTGACCTCACAAAAGGGCAACCTCGATCATTGAAGAACGTAAACTGAAGAACACGCAACACTACAACTAACCAAGTCCTTCTGATGGTCAACAAGTCCTGGAAGGGAATTATGACTGCTCGGCCACATTCCTGGATGTGACACAGGCATCCACATTGGCAAGATGGCTTCAAATACAACTTCAAACGGATGATATCATGTATGTTGAGCTCCTCGATTCATGTACTGTGGAACATCCCTTTGGCGGACACCCTGAAGAGGTAATGATTCAAAATAGGTCTATCCACCTATTTCAAAAGGGGGTTTCGATATTTCTGGTACCCTGGCGTGTGGGGTATCATTTTCCACTAAATTTTGGACGATAGATCGATTGGAATGAGTCTCCAAGCTGGTCCAAGGAATAACCAACCCCTGGGAAAGAATTTGCAGCGTTTTTTCATGAGTTCGCAATGCCAATTCCCATAGTACGTCCGGTGACTTCCTGGGAGTCAAAAGTAGTGCTTGAGGCTGATGATTTGGTCAAGAGCGTCATATCTTGGTCCTGTTACTCTTCGTCTTGGTCATCATCATCGTCAGGCTTGCCAATAATATCTAAGGTTTCTACTGTCAGATCCTCTGTTTGTGCATTTGGGTCAATGTCGGCATAGGCTCTCCTTCACAGTATGGCATTGAGTAGACGGCAGAGTTCGTCAACTTCAGGTGGAAGTTCGGCTTCAGTTTGACCTTTGATTGAAAAGTCACTTATATGACAATGTAAATTCACCATCTCCAATCACCCAAAAGAGACATGTGACGGATGAAGACCAAATTTCTGACGCTGAATCCAATGAGACCGGTCGTGAAACAGGAAGAAGTTATGGGTCAACTTCAGCGTCCAACTTTTATGGAAAATGATACCCCCACATGCCTAGGTACCAGAAATCTCAAAAACACATTCGAAGTAGGTATATGGATAACCATTGTGACCCATAACCTCATCCAGAGGGCGCCAATCGTTCCGGGACCCGTCTCATGGGATTCACCATCAAAAATTTAATCGAAAATGATAATTGATTTTTTGCAATCTAGACGTGTGGGGTATCATTTTACTCCAAACAACGAACGATAAATCCAATGGGACGGGTTCTGGGTCGATTGACACCCATCGGAAGTGGGTATGGGTCAAATTAAGTGTCTATCTACGTGTGGGGCATCATTTTCCACTAAATTTTGAACGCTAACCGATTCGAATGTGTCTCTAAAATGTTGGTCCGAGGACAATCACACCCGGCAAAGTTGTAAATCTTACCGGCAGGTCACTTTTCGTTGTCAATGAGGAATACCTGAGGGATGGAAGTAGGGGAAGATTCCAGGAAAATGAAGAATCATGAGAAAACCAAGGCTCAGGTCACTACGATCCAACGTGAATACTGATTGATTGATTGATTGATTTATTAATCTGCCCTGCATTAGGCTAAAAGCCCACTCTTCCTGCAGGACAGATACACTTTATAAAATAACATGAACAAAATTAGTCAGGATAGCATAATAATAACTTCAAATATAACATAATTTCTGCTTATTTCAAAACAAATAATTAAATTAATTAAATAATTAAAAAATAATAAATAAATACTTCAAATAATTAAATAAATTAAATAATAATAAAAAATAAATAAATACTTCAAATACAACATAGAGATTTTCTCTCCAACACTAATCTCTAATCTCACTGATGGGTTTAGTGAGAATAAATATGGAATTCGTAATAATTTGTAATTCTAGTTTCTGGAATAAACATTCTGCCCAAATCAATAAAAACTCCTCAGCATAAAACCATCACTCACTAGTGATAGGAAATACACAGGATAACGAAATATCGAAATTACTACCTGTTTTTATTTGGCGATAACCTCCCAATCCACGTCGTTTAATTGAATGATGCCGTGATTGGTGACAAACTCGTTGAAAATCCACTCTGACCAGTAAAAATGGTCAATTTGTAATCCCTCGAAGCTTAAAGTGATTAGAGTATCGAACGAAACGAACGTATTTACTATTTGATCGTTCATAAGTGGGATTGGTGTTTCAACTCGGTTAGTTTATTTAATTAAATCGAAACCCATTTTGAGGTCAGATGAGAATGTAATGTCTACAGCGAGTGGTTAACAGTTGAATTCATTCAACCGATTTTCGACGTAGGCGTTGAATCGCTTGTGAATTGAACTCGTCCTCAGCCAAGTTTGGTACAAAAGGCCAAGTCACTCTCGGGTCAAATCCCAGGCCTCGTTACAATGCTCTATAGGCATTTTAGAGTTGATTGGGATCTTGTCCTCCACGTACCGTAGCAAACGGGCGTGAAGTTTCTTAGTAACTTGATAATCCCTCGGAAACTGGTGAGCCGAAGGGAGAGTTGAGGTGAATAGATTCCAGCAAATGACGTGCTCATTTTGGCTCAAATCGCTTGGTGCTGTGGTTGTCACGTCAGTGTTTTTTCCTTAATCATACAAGACGACTATGGATTTGCAGTTCGTTGGTAGGGCAAACTGATCGTTGGATTGAAAAATAGTTTGACTGGTCAGGAACCTTACTTTTCGGATATCCCGCAAGATTTCAACGAAATTCCACACAAAGGATCTGATGGCGAAAATCCGGCCATATATTTTATAGTAAAAATGTTGCAAAATTCATCCAAAATCGTTGATTATTTCTTGGAGCATGATTATGGGGAAAACAGTGAGTGTAAAGTGCGCCAGACGCATTCTTTCTTCTCATTCTACCTGGGTATCAGAGCTTAATATTTTCCCCTAGGCTCTACCTGAGTATCAGAACATGATCTTTTCCCCTACGCTCTACCTGGGTATCAGAACATGATATTTTCCCCTTGGCTCTACCTGGGTATCAGAGCTTGATATTTCCCCTAAGCTCTACCTGGGTATCAGAACATGATATTTTCCCCAAGCTCTACCTGGGTATCAGAGCTTGATATTTTCCCCTAGGCTCTACCTGAGTATCAGAACATGATCTTTTCCCCTTGGCTCTACCTGGGTATCAGAACATGATATTTTCCCCTTGGCTCTACCTGGGTATCAGAGCTTGATATTTTCCCCTAAGCTCTACCTGGGTATCAGGACATGATATTTTCCCCAAGCTCTACCTGGGTATCAGAGCTTGATATTTTCCCCTAAGCTCTACCTGGGTATCAGAACATGATATTTTCCCCAAGCTCTACCTGGGTATCAGTGCTTGATATTTTCCCCTTGGCTCTACCTGAGTATCAGGACATGATCTTTTCCCCTTGGCTCTACCTGGGTATCAGAGCTTGATATTTCCCCTAAGCTCTACCTGGGTATCAGAACATGATATTTTCCCCAAGCTCTACCTGGGTATCAGAGCTTGATATTTTCCCCTAAGCTCTACCTGGGTATCAGAACATGATATTTTCCCCAAGCTCTACCTGGGTATCAGAGCTTGATATTTTCCCCTTGGCTCTACCTGAGTATCAGAACATGATCTTTTCCCCTACGCTCTACCTGGGTATCAGAACATGATATTTTCCCCTTGGCTCTACCTGGGTATCAGAGCTTGATATTTCCCCTAAGCTCTACCTGGGTATCAGAGCTTGATATTTTCCCCTACGCTCTACCTGGGTATCAGAACATGATATTTTCCCCTAAGCTCTACCTGGGTATCAGAACATGCTGCGCCCTAGAGGTTAGGTGAACTGTTCAGAGGGGAATGGATTTAATGACAGCAGCAAGTACATGAACCTCACATATTCCTTGACTTTTTTGAGTCTTTATGGAAGAACGCTGCAAATTCTTTCACAGGTGTAGGTTATTCCTTGGACCAGCAGCATGGAGACTCATTTGAATCGATTCCACGTCCAAAATTTAGTGGAAAATTATACTCCACACTACTGGATCGCGAAAATCCATTTTTTAATATACACATTTTTACCCCAACTATGGTCCGATCGGGCTGTTTTGAGGACCGAGTAGACTCCGAATAAGTTCACTCCCCTAAATCGTCGAAAAATATCGAAAATCCACTTTTTGATGTACAAATTTTGACCCTTATCCACTCAGAATTTGGTCCGATTGGGCTGAAAAGTTTCGAGGGCCAACCAAAGCCGGGAAAAAACCCTGACCCAAATTTCAGATTTATAGAAAATTGTCTGCTACCAGAATCGGCGTGGACGGCGTACATTTGGTCCTAGGAAGTTTTCAGCCAGATCGGTCACAATTTGGTGTGGGTATGGGTGACAATGTCTTATGTAAACTGATGTTGTTGATTTCTAGGGAACTATGCGTGTGGGTTGTCGTCTTCCACCAAATTTTGGACTGGATTCGTTAAGATGGACCGTTTGGAGCAACAGTCAAGACCAAGACTAACCAACCTTGTCAAATGAATCCTGGACACTCCAATAAATGATAAGTAAGCAAAGGAATGTGCAGGGTTTTGATTTGGACGTCACGGCAAACTGTCACATTTTGGTGTCACTTGAAGGGGGCTAACCTCTGGCATGATAGCATGGGTTGATTGTCCAAGGAATAACACACCAAAACACAGCAAATTAATTGAAAAGGATCAATTCAGTTAATGACAAAGCTGCCCGAAAGACATTTCAGTCTTGACGGTAGCGTATACCCACTGCGCCGTCGTTCATTCGTGACACTCCCCCTCGCAACTTCCAGAAAATCCGTTCACGACAACTGACCAATCGAGTTTTCACAGGAGTGGGCGATATCAAACCAAAGGACACGCCTAACATGTGCATCCGTTCCGTTGGGCATTTCTCTGTGTGATCCTAACAACCGATGAACTGATCCGGGAAACAGGGGATTGATACAATACAGAAACCGTTCGAGCGTACTTGGGGTTTCCGTAAGCAGATATTCGAGCGCTGTTCGGTGGATCTACACGAACAATGAACATCTAATCGATTAGAGGCCAGTTTGAAGCGAATTTATAGCGTATTTTTTGGCTCTCGGCATTGATGGAGATGTTTACCTACTTGAAATTACTTGTAGCAGTTATCTACCTCCTTTGTTTGGAGAATGATGAGTAGGACGTCCGCTGTCCACCATCTCCGCGGTTTTCGGTCGCAGAAACATTCTTAAAAATTTGAAATATTCTACCTTCGTTAATCATTTAAAGTTTTGGCGCTCTTTCTGGTTATCTTCAAACAAAATGGTGTGCTGTACGTTTTCGGACTGCTTTAGTCATAGTGGGCATCAATCTGCATCTCGTTTTTGGCTTTATCGATTCCCCAAAGAACGGGAAACAACATTAAAATGGTGAACGCATGTAAATAGAAACCATTATTGTAGGAAAGCCACAGGTTTGTTCTTTTCATTCTGATGAGCCGGATCATGCTTGTGATTTGACGAGTGAAGTACTGAATATTCCACCAAAAGATGGCAAGAAGAAGTTCATCAAATTTTAGAAACATCTCCAGAAGAAAAACGCTGCAAATTCATTCACAGGAGTTGGCTTTCCTCGGACCAGGAGCATGTAGACTCATTCTGAACGATTCAGGGTCCAAAATTTAGTGGAAAATGATACCCCACACGCATAGGTACCAAAAATCTCGAAAATCCATATTCCAAAATACACATTTTGACCCCTACCCCACCCAAACTTGGTCCGTTCGGGCTGAACGTCTCGATGACCAGCCATCATTTACATTGACTCAGAATGCTATGAAAAGCCTGCAGAATTATGTTTTATTATGGATTGAATGAGAAAAATCATGAACAAGAAAAACAAATAAGTACTACCCATGAAGAGGTACGACGACTTCAAAAATAGGTAGCAAATCCTTATACAGGGGTTGGTTATACCTCGGACTAGCAGCATGGAGACTCACTCAACAACCCTAGGAAAAAACTCTCAGTTGTAAAATAATTGTAATTGATCGAGTAGAAAAGGTGAAATCAGTTCCACGTTAGAGGTGAAGGGTTAAGGGTGTGGGTGAAGAAGGATCGCCTTCCATTCTGTCGAGGTTATATTATGAATCATCGCCGTACCACGAAATGGGGTTTCCATTCGAAGTAGGTATATGGATAACCATTGTGACCCATAACCTCATCCAGAGGGCACCAATCGTTCCGGGACCCGTCTCATGGGATTCACCATCAAAAATTTAATCGAAAATGATAATTGATTTTTTGCAATCTAGACGTGTGGGGTATCATTTTACTCCAAACAACGAACGATAAATCCAATGGGACGGGTTCTGGGTCGATTGACACCCATCGGAAGTGGGTATGGGTCAAATTAAGTGTCTATCTACGTGTGGGGCATCATTTTCCACTAAATTTTGAACGCTAACCGATTCGAATGTGTCTCCAAAGGGGTCCGAGGACAATCACACCCGGCAAAGTTGTAAATCTTACCGGCATGTCACTTTTCGTTGTCAATGAGGAATACCTGAGGGATGGAAGTAGGGGAAGATTCCAGGAAAATGAAGAATCATGAGAAAACCAAGGCTCAGGTCACTACGACCCAACGTGAATACTGATTGATTGATTGATTGATTTATTAATCTGCCCTGCATTAGGCTAAAAGCCCACTCTTCCTGCAGGACAGATACACTTTATAAAATAACATGAACAAAATTAGTCAGGATAGCATAATAATAACTTCAAATATAACATAATTTCTGCTTATTTCAAAACAAATAATTAAATTAATTAAATAATTAAAAAATAATAAATAAATACTTCAAATAATTAAATAAATTAAATAATAATAAAAAATAAATAAATACTTCAAATACAACATAGAGATTTTCTCTCCAACACTAATCTCTAATCTCACTGATGGGTTTAGTGAGAATAAATATGGAATTCGTAATAATTTGTAATTCTAGTTTCTGGAATAAACATTCTGCCCAAATCAATAAAAACTCCTCAGCATAAAACCATCACTCACTAGTGATAGGAAATACACAGGATAACGAAATATCGAAATTACTACCTGTTTTTATTTGGCGATAACCTCCCAATCCACGTCGTTTAATTGAATGATGCCGTGATTGGTGACAAACTCGTTGAAAATCCACTCTGACCAGTGAAAATGGTCAATTTGTAATCCCTCGAAGCTTAAAGTGATTAGAGTATCGAACGAAACGAACGTATTTACTATTTGATCGTTCATAAGTGGGATTGGTGTTTCAACTCGGTTAGTTTATTTAATTAAATCGAAACCCATTTTGAGGTCAGATGAGAATGTAATGTCTACAGCGAGTGGTTAACAGTTGAATTCATTCAACCGATTTTCGACGTGGGCGTTGAATCGCTTGTGAATTGAACTCGTCCTCAGCTAAGTTTGGTACAAAAGGCCAAGTCACTCTCGGGTCAAATCCCAGGCCTCGTTACAATGCTCTATAGGCATTTTAGAGTTGATTGGGATCTTGTCCTCCACGTACCGTAGCAAACGGGCGTGAAGTTTCCTAGTAACTTGATAATCCCTCGGAAACTGGTGAGCCGATGGGAGAGTTGAGGTGAATAGATTCCAGCAAATGACGTGCTCATTTTGGCTCAAATCGCTTGGTGCTGTGGTTGTCACGTCAGTGTTTTTTCCTTAATCATACAAGACGACTATGGATTTGCAGTTCGTTGGTAGGGCAAACTGATCGTTGGATTGAAAAATAGTTTGACTGGTCAGGAACCTTACTTTTCGGATATCCCACAAGATTTCAACGAAATTCCACACAAAGGATCTGATGGCGAAAATCCGGTCATATATTTCATCGTAAAAATGATGCAAAATTCATCCAAAACGTTTGATTTTTTCTTGGAGCATGATTATGGGGAAAACAGTGAGTGTAAAGTGCGCCAGACGCATTCTTTCTTCTCATTCTACCTGGGTATCAGAGCTTAATATTTTCCCCTAGGCTCTACCTGAGTATCAGGACATGATCTTTTCCCCTACACTCTACCTGGGTATCAGAACATGATATTTTCCCCTTGGCTCTACCTGGGTATCAGAGCTTGATATTTCCCCTAAGCTCTACCTTTCCTTGGTTATTCCTTGAATAATCAACCTGTTTTCATGAAGAAGGTCAATCTGTTCGATTTAGCCCAAAATGTGTACTTCAAAAAATGGATTTTTCCAGATTTTTGGCGATCTAGGAGGGTGGGGTATCGCTGAATAGGAATGTAAAGCAAATATCGATATTCTTGCAATACATCGATATCTTTGCCGATATTTCTTATCCCGATATATCGGAATATCGATATGAAACTATCGGGTCCGATATATACATTTTATCTAAAAATTATCGGTACTTGTCAATTAGACCCCCTCCCGAGGGTAACCAACTATCCCAAACATGGCGTGATGAATCGATTTTCTATATATCGATCTATATATAACCTCCACGTTAGCGGTTAATTTTAGTTAATACGTGGCAGTGATCCATTTGAAGAAATACTTTTGGATATTAAAGAGTTCCAGGTGGAGTTTTTTGAAAATAATAATGTTGTTGAATAAATGTTTCTTTAGTACACTGAGTTTTTTTGTCAAATCCTGGAATATTTTCTCTATTATAGATGTTTTTCTACTTTTTTTTTTAATTTGAACTCTATTTTTAATGTTGTTTATAGGGTATAAAAATTGGTAACCTCTTTCGGGTTCTGAACTGAAAATTTTTATATCCTATTCATAAATGGTTACTACCGTTGAAATAAATAAATAATTCTGAAATATGTTAAAGTCGGTGCAGGCTACGTTGCGATATATCGTATATATCGCTGTGCGATATATCGCTGTCCAACGGGAAGGTTACAGTGCTAGTAAACAGGTCACCCTCGGGAGGGGTTCTAATTGACAAGTACCAAATTATCAAACATGAAATTTCAGCTGAGGAAAACAACTGTAGGTAAAACAAACTTTTGGGCTGCCCAATGGAGACTTTTTCACTGAATGTGAACTTTCTAGTTCCCTGGCAACACTGTAGATAAGAAATAGCGTTTAACCAGACTTGCCGCTGGTTTATTTTCATCAGTTTTATCTATTATCAGTATTTTTGAACGGTTGTTGGTTGTTTGGTTATCGTAATTTATCGATTAAATTAAATTAAGTTTTGTTGCGTTCATTGGTGTGATCAATTTGTGATGTCTTATCTTTGGAAATTTTTTGAGAAGGTTGATTGGAAGTCAAACTTCGTAACTTGTAATTTATGTAAAAACCGTTACAAAACAAGTGGAAACACTACTAACTTGGCATCACACCTCAAACGTAAGCATGGTATTTGGAATATTGAAATTTAGATAGGTTCTCTTGGAAGAAGGTTAGAAAAAAAATATCGAAGACCGATCTATCGAAATATCGATATTTTTCACCGATATATCAAATAACTATTTCAATATTTTTTTATGAAATATAGATTTCGTTCTTCGATAGTTGCATCCCTATCACTGAATCGATTGGAATGAGTCTCTATGCTCATGGTCCATGTATAACCAACCCCAGTAAAAGTATTCACATTGTATATGCCCAGATGCTAGGGTTTGCCATTGAACTTTGGAATCTTGATCAATTGAGATTGGATTTGGACTTACAGAAAAACTGTTTTGATATTTGGTAGTTAATCAGTTGACGAACAAGTAAATTTCTGGAGACAATCATTTCAAGATTCGTTTTCCCCAGAAAGTTCATCAAGAATAATAAACCACAGCGATTTTGCTCACTTATCTCTACTCTCATACACCATATACGAACGGAGAAGTAATTTTGCAAAAGGCCGGATGATAAACCACTAGCATTTTACCCTCTCAGCCTCAGAATGTGTTATGCCAATCTACAAGTACATTTCTCGGCTAATAAATTGTGTTTGCCGTTGCAGGTTTAACCGGTTTCCCGGAGAATGAATTATTCATAGTCGTCTCAGCAAAATAATTCACCGGCGTTTTGATTTTCGCCTGAAAACACTCGAAGGCGCCGACATAATCAAATTTAACCACAAATATGAATACAAAGGGGAGACGGAAACAAATGAATTTGCAATGGGTCTACACTGTTCTATTCGATGGATGTTTTAGGTGTCACTTGGATTCAGCTATGCCTCTCGTTTGGTTGTAGCAGAGGTCAGGTTAGCCAACGTTTGCTCCTCATTAATCCGTAGTTCCCACTTATAGGACGTTTCAACAGTGGAAATCACTCACAAGAACGTCAGTTATAGTAACAAAACTAACCTATATCAACAAAATCATACTTGATAGGTTTTCGATATACTTTAACGCTGAAATGATATCGTTTATAAAGGTAAGTGCAGACCAGCCAACATGTTGGTATTGGTGTTGTCGACATGCACCCCATCGACTATTAACATGGATGCTCATGAACATAGGTGAACAGTGGGTGTGGCGGGTCCCGGACCCATTCAAATCGATTTAGCGTTCATAATATAGTGGAAAATGATACCCCACACGCCTAGGTACCAGAAATCTCAAAAACACTATTCAAAATGGGTAGATACACCCAGTTTGACCTATGACCTCATCCAGAAGGCGCCAATCCTTCCGGGACCAATTTCATTGGATTCAGCGTCCAAGATTTACAGGGAAATGATACCCCACACGCCTGGGTAACAGAAATCTCAAAAACCCACTTTCGAAATGGGTAGATAAATACCCATTTTGATCCATAACCTCTTCCGATGGGCTCCAACGCTTCCTGGACCCGTCTCATTGGGTTCAGCTACCTAAATTTAGCCAAAAATTACACCCCACGCGCCCAGATCGCCGAAAATCCATTTTTCGAAGAACACATTTTGACCCCTACCCCTTCATTTCAGATTTTTAGGATATTTTCTACAACCAAAAACGGCCTGGACGGCGGGCGAAATTCGAACATTTCGATCTAGACACATTGGATTGCACAGAAATCCCTGAATCGAAATGATTGACTTTCTGTATGAAAACATCGGTTGATTATTCAAGGAATAACCAACCAAAACTCCATCCACCAATATTGTTATAAGCGATTTTTACACCACGTAAATGTCAACTGCCTCACGATACAATACGAGTTGGTTAAAATCCTTTCATCGCCGAAAATGTTAACACGTTCGCTGCGGAATGGTTGAGCACGTTTGATCAGCTGTGCGGGAGTCATCTGAAATAGGAACGCGCCAGGTGCGTGCGCCGCATGTGGAATGAAATTCGAAGCGAGCTCCTAACCCAGTGCGGCTATTGCATGAGATATTTACCATGGAGTAAACTACTTAAACTACTTAAACTACCGGTTGTCGCTGATATTATGAAGGAGCAAGTACGAGTACATTGTGGTGACAGTTTGAAAGTTTCCAAGTTGCTCTTCTTCATCGCACATAGAGTTTTTCTTTCCACCCAGAATCCACCTTTATCGACTTCCTCTCACAAGTGGAACGAGCGGCAAAGTAAATTTCTTAAATAACGGCGACAAACTTTCTTACATGTCGGTTTTTCCCCGTGAGCCTGACTTTAAACAGTATTACCGGTCCCTTTTATCCAGGTAGTGAACGTATCATTTTTAACGACGCAGTCAAACTTCCCTTATCCAAAAGTTTCGTTTCTCGCGAGTTCCACAAGTGTCAACGAATTATCCGTTAACGCGAACTCGGTACATACAACGGCATCAATGATTGATGAACGCCGGAAGGTGCCTCCCCGTAATAGTAGCGTTGATGCATAATTCTCTGAAATCTCTCCTATGACCGAGTGAACTCTCGCAGGAAACAGAATGTTTCAAGACAAACGTTGAAGCGAGAATGTAAAAGCCTCAGGCGAGAAGTAACTGCGTCGCGAGCACGTTCTTGATACATTTTAGCTATTTGTGCAGTCACGTATAAAAGTTCCGTCGGAACGTTGGAAGTCTTGAAGAAAAGGAAGGAACGGACATTTGCATGGAAAATGGACGGTTTGATAAGTCGGAAACTGTTCGAGTTAATCGGCGAGTGAGTTTTATTCACCAAATGGGTCCTACGCTCATCTAACTGGCCTTTTTTGAAATTATTTGCTCTCTAATTACGTATTATAACATTGAAAATACACATATGAGTCAAGTAGATCGCATCCAAAAATTAATTTTGACATATTAATGTCATCGCTTTGGCACATAAATTGGAAAATCGCCACGAAAACTTGCTCACGTCATACCAATAATAAAAACGCTGCAAATTCTTACACAGGGGTTGGTTATTCCTTGGACCAGGCGCATGGAGACTCATTTCTTCAACATGGGGGAAATGGGGAAAAAAGTGGGTGCGGCGGGTCCCAGACCCATTCCAATTGATTCAGGATCCAAAATTTAGTGGAAAATGATACCCCACACGCCTAGGTACCAGTAATCCCAAAAACACATATTCAAAATGGGTAATATATACCCAATTTGACCCATTACCTCATCCAGTGGGTTCTAATCGTTCTGGGACCCACTACATTGGATTCAGCGTCCAAAAGTTAGTGGAAAATGATACCCCACACGCCCAGGCACCAGAAATCTCGAAAACACATATTCAACCTTGGACCAGGCGCATGGAGACTCATTTCTTCAACATGGGGGAAATGGGGAAACAGTGGGTGCGGCGGGTCCCAGACCTATTCCAATCGATTCAGGTTCCAGAATTTAGTAGAAAATGATACCCCACACGCCCAGGTACCGGAAATCTCGAAAACGCATATTCAAAATGGGTAATACTACTAGTATATACCCAATCTGACCCATAACTTCTTCCAGAGGGTGCCAATCGTTCCGGGACCCACTTCATTGAAATTAGCGTCCAAGATTTAGCGGAAAATGATACCCCACACGCCTAGGTTCCAGAAATCTCAAAAACACATGTTCAAAATGGGTAATATATACCCAATTTGACCCATAAATTTTTCCAGTGGGTGCCGATCGTTCTGGGACCCATTTCATTGGATTCAGCGTCCAAAATTTAGTGGAAAATGATACCCCACTCGCCTAGATCGCCCAAAATCTCGAAAATCCATTTTTCAAAAAACACATTTTGACCCCTACCCCACCCAAATTTGGTCCGATCGGGCTGAAAAGCTTGGAGGACCGTCCTAGGCCGGGAACAGACCCCTGACCCAAATTTGAGATTTTTAGAAAATTGTCTACTACCAAAAACGGCGTGGACGGCGTACGGCGGACGGCGTACGGCGGACGGCGGACGGACATTGACTTTTTTTGATCAGGACATCATGAAACGTCCAGAAAAAAATTTTGAGCCGAATCGGAGAGGTTGACCATTTGCATGAAAACATAGGTTGATTATTCAAGGAATAACCAACCAAAACGCTGCAAATTCCTACACACGGGTTGGTTATTTTCCTCGGACCAGACGCATGGACTCATATCTTCAACATGGGGGAAATGGAAAAAGTGGGTATGGCGGGTCCCGGACCAATTCCAATCGATTGAGGGTCCACGATTTAGTGAAAAATGATACCCCACACGCCTAGGTTACAGAAATCTCGAAAACTGAATTTTCGAAATGGGTAGATAGGCACCCATTTTGACCCATAGCCGCCTCCATTTGGCGCCAATTGTTCTCGGACCCGTCCCTTTGGACTGTTACAACCACCATGAGAGTGCGACACTAGCGTCAGAAGGCCCCTGGCGGAAAATAGACGAAGCTGGCTGATTCCTTGTTCCCTCGATAGTGTCTTGGACTTTTCAATCATCCCATGGTCTAGAGGCTGGATCACGGATGTAGTTTTGGAAGGGGGATGGTGGGGGGGGGAGTGGTAGGAGTCAAAATATGTATTTTGAAAAATGAATTCACGATATTTTCAGCGATCTAGGCGTGTGGGGTATCATTTTCCACTAAATATTGGACGCTGAATCCAATGAAATGGATCCCAGAACGATTGGCGCCCACCGAAAGAGGTAATGGGTCAAAATGGGTATCTATCTACCCATTTCGAATGAGTTTTTGAGATTTTCAGCGATCTAGGCTTGTGGGGTACCATTTTCCAATAAATTTTGGACGCTGAATGCAATGAAATGGGCTCCAGAACGATTGGTGCCCTCTGGATGAGGTTATTGGTCAAAATGGGTGCCTATCTACCCATTTAGAAAGTGTTTCCGATATTTCTGGTACCTATGCGTTTGGGGTATCATTTCCTACTACATTTTGGACGCTGAATCAATTCGAATGAGTCTCCTTGCTGCTGATCTGCGGAATAACCAACCCTTGTTAGAGAATTTGCAGCGTTTCATTATATTATCATTATCATCCGCTGTTTTGATGTCATTCAACGTTGTCCTATGGAATTCCCAACTTCAATGCAGCATACTTTACGCTCAAGGATGGGGGAGCATCGAATTTCGTTTTTGGTTTCTCTAGTTCATTGCTAAGAAGGGGCCCACGACAAAAATGCATCCCGAAAGGATGAGTTGAACGGAACTGACCGAGGACACGCTCGAATACGATGAAATAATCTGGAATAATCTAACCTTACAATTGTGCTTCAACGTAAACTGTAATCAAACACTTGATTCCTCGATGAAGTTGTAGCAGACAACCGGATGAAAATCAGTGTTGGAACGCGATTAGTTCCGTTCCTGACATTTTGTGACGACACAACCGACGACTATTGTATTTTCAAATATATTTTTCAGTAACATGATACGTATTGTAGCTCAGTTTGGCCGTGGCTGACTGCTACTGGGGAGGAATGTTTAAAAAACATCAATTTTGGCTAATCTGTTTGGTTTGATTTAAAACCATTTTTCTCAATTGATTTCACAGATCAATGACTTCTTATGATATTTTTTGCCTGATAGATGCTATTTTAAATACAGCCAGGCAATATCAGAATATAAGGGCGTTTGAGGAGAAATTGACACAGATGACATACAAGATGTCCATGTCCATCGTCGTGTTTCATTGAACATTATGCGGAATTATAGAAGAAAACTATGTTAGAGACAGACAGGACCCAAGTAATATTTAAACACTGCTCTACAGCCCAACGTAACCTCTCAAAGTTTATCAAAACTGTCCGCGTTGAATATTGAACTCATGTTTGCATCGCCCTGAAATGTTTCATCCTTCGTACCCTCGTTGAGGATCGATCTCTCTAGAGACGTCTGTCAGCGCCACAACCCCGTCAACAAATGGGCTGAACGTATTCTACGAACCTTAAGGGAAACCTGAGCTTTTTCGTGAAATCCTGTCAGGGAAAGTATAAAGGACAGGCTATTTCATTTTCCATGTCTGCCCTTTTTGTCCCCCTCGGCTAACGTCGACCCGCAATTTGAGAGCAGTGTAAGAATCTTATTTCATACCTGGTGAGGTAAACGTGCTCATCAGAAGGATAAGTGTATTGAGAGGGGGATATTTTCCCTCAAGTGAATGATTCGTCATGGCGTCTTTTCTTCCTATTCCGGAGAAGTTGAGATGGGATTGATATCAGTTTTGAAGAGAGATGAACGTCTCCTCTCGAGCCATTGCTCACTTATGAGAAACTTGGAAGGTGGGATTAACTTTTTTTTCGGCCTATCGATCAACGACACTTTATTACCAAGCGTTCTCGCCTCCCGTCACTGGTAACCGCAGCCGCCAGCTGCATCTTTTTTAATAAACTTCAACTCTCCGGCTCACATTTTGATGGTGCTCCCCTCGAGAGTACTCCAGGTGGTTATTTATCCGTAAGGTGAGTGGGCCACTTCAAATTGAATCGCGTCTACTTCGCTTGATTGCGGTCTGGGAGAGACTTTTCCTTCAAGTATGACCAAAGCAACGTATTAAAGAAGGGTGAGAAATGGTGAGCGACAATGTGTCTTCAGTCTGCGCTCTTTCAACCGACAAAATTCGTAAATATTTTATGATTATCCTCCCAAGCTGTGAAGCATTCTGACTGGAGTCAGACAAATCGATTCGTCCCGTTCCTGGCAAAGGAGTATTCGATGCAGTTCACGCATCCATCGCGGCTCATACAATAAAACAGTTCCTAGCTGCTCTGCTGGTTGAAGATAAAGGGCTTGGGCACCGGATGAGCTTCATTGAACTGAGCAAGCTGCAGGCTGCTGTTTTTGGCAGCGACGGTGGCCTGCTTGCTTGCTTTTCCAAGCAAGGACACTGGATGATGAAGCAACTGGCCAATCTTGCAATACCTGTGAGGTCAGGCGTGATCCTGCAGCAATACGGATAGGACAATCAACTCGGCCAGAAAAAAGATGACGTCAGCACCACGGCAATGATCTGCAGGGCGGGAAAGATGAAAATGTACTCTAATGCAGCCGACATCATCACATGGAAATGCCGTACGGAACGCCAATTAACGGGTAAAGGAGTGGTAGACTCGATTTAGTAGGTCGGTGTGGCAGGGATAGAAGGGAGACCTGACCACAGGAGCATATTCTATATGAGGCTGGACCAAATCTGAAGAAGGGTGATTAGGGCAGAAGCTTAAATGAACTCCCTGGTAGTCCGTTTGAGAGACCCAAGGGCACGCAATTCTCGACTAGAAGCCAGGGCGATATGACCGGAAAATGTCAGCTGAGGATCCAGGACACTGAGGTCCTAGACAAAGGGCGGGCAGCTAAGAGAGCCAATATTTAACTACAGCAGTCTGGGAGTAGAAGAACGATGGAACGTGAACACTGAACTCTTCTCAGGATTTAGAAGACCAACTGTAGAGCACCCAAGCATCGAAGGTATTAAGTAGTAGTGGATTGTGACAGGGCGCTCACAAATCCGGGTGTTGAACTCTGGCAAGGGCAGAACTGATCTCACCGATTGCAGGAAAAAAGAGATGAGGGCTGAGATGTGAACCCTCGGGGACTCCCGAAGATGGAACAAATGGAGCTGATGCCACACCACGGATTCTAAAGCTGGGTTTAGTTGAAGTGTGGTCTTCCATTCGGATTGTGGGGGGAGGTCCCGTGGCCTACCAAACCGGGTGAGGGTGTTTACACGGATACGATTGTATGGTCGTCCGCTGACCCCTGCAGATTACAATGCGCATGCGCATCCCTTCTTTTGAGGATGACGACAGAGGACTAGAGACAAAGACAAAATGAAACGAAACGAACTTTCCCAGTTTCTGAGAATACCAGTTAATGATACAGACAACTATGGTCATCTTGTTGACCGGAAAATTCAATCATTTTTATAAATGGGAGGACAGTCCGTGTCGAAAGTGGTTCTTTGGTAGGACTCAGCCCCTCCCCGGTTCTTTGGACAGCCAATAAGAGGGCGCCGCGGACGACAGGACGACGACCATATCCACGTGAAGCCAGCTCAATTGAGGAAAAACAGTCAGCAAGATAGCTGAGAATCCAGGAAAGAAGTGGGCCATGAAGACCAAGGGATCCAGGGACATTGAGGGTAATAGTGAGGCAGCATGACAAAGGCCTTGGAAAATTTGGTTGAAGTTAGGTCCACCTGATCACCATCGTCGAAAGCACAGAACGAAGTCCTGGAAAAGAAGAAGGCTGGTTGCAGTAGACCACCCACAGACAAATACATGCTGCTTGAGAGCGATACAGAGGCAGAGCTGGAGTCAGAAGGGCCAGGACGACCTTCTCAAAGACTTTGCGCCCATGCCTGACCACAACACCCTCCAACGTCGTGCAGGCACCCCATATCGCTTTAGAACATCGAACAGACCATACCCCTCTCACCAGTTAGGGCTGAAATTCCCTTTCCCATCGACTTGTACAATGGAACGATCCTGTCCTTGAAGCTTTACCCTCAAGCAAGTCATCTTCCATTTGGTATAATAATACCGCACCTCCTCGTTGTTCAATTCAGAAATCTTTTCTTCAGCTGGCGGATCTCGTGAAAGACGCCTGCTGAATCTCTGACCTATGAGTTTGCGTTTCTCTCTTCATTCACCTTCGGTCAGTGTCAACACATTAATCCACTTTACGGCCACTGCCTCATAAAGTTGCCGCTAATTCGTACCCATTCCCACCCCTCTTATTCTCGGTTCGTAAAACCAGCTCGGCTTCTTAAGTAAGTGACCTCAGGGGCCCTTCCCGCCCTGTTATGATGTAAATGTGAAAAGACTCCAAATAGGCAGAGCGGACTTGGATTTTTATCCCCCACCCCCAACAACGCGGAACCCTTTTTACAACATTTCCATAGCTCACACTTGTAAATGAGTTTTTTCTTCCTCTTTCAGTCTCTTCTGATTATTCCCAAGGACTTTTGAGATTATGAATAATAATATTCTCGTTTGCGGGTCTCCGATCCAAATCGACATTTCTTTTCACAGCGCCTTATAATACGTACCGTTAAGTGAGACTTATTTCCTTTCGTTCTTATGAAGTCGATTAGAAAACCGTTTCATCAATTTATGAATATCAATTTGCGGGAAATAAATTTCACCGCGAGGCTCTTCCATTTATGAAAGTTATTCCTCATCGTTCGTCTGAATAGGCTGAAAGTTGAATGATGATCTAACAATTCACTAGCCACTTTCATGGAGCGAAGCTGAATCGATCCACAAAGCTGAGAATAAGGCATAAACTCCTTTTTATCAAGCCATCAACGAGATTTCCTTGTTGCGCTGGTGAAAGAGAACTGCTCAACGGCATGAAATGTCGGTCGTACATGTTCATCAAATGTACGCCAGTGTGCGAGGCAACTGTTGATGATCTTGTCAATTAAACTCCTAATTAAGTAGAAGAAAAGTGGTATTATGGATTATGTTTTATGTGCATATGAGACTAGCGGGAATATATAGAACGAGTTTCAATTAAATAAGTGTATTATTAAAAAAAGGGGAAATTAAGTAAAAACTGAATGAAACAGATATCTCCTTATTCTATATGTGATAAGCAATCAGTAGTCTGGTCGGCAGTGTTGTCCGGGGAGGGCTCATCGAGGCCATATTGGATAGTTGACGACAGCGGTCCCTGGTGGCGTCTCCAGCAGATTATTACGCTGTTGAGTTGTCAACACTGTTTGACCACACTGAAAGTTTGCTCAAGTTCAGTTTCGTCAGTTTTGAATGCAACCAGGTGAACTCTTCATCTTCAATCCGTTTTCAAACTTCCTTCGAGGTGAATTAAATGAATATTTTCAACCTACATGACTCCATTTGGTTGGAATATTGCTTCGCACACTTACTGCGCGTGACTTGAAGTTAATTCAGAGCTACGCAGTTACACAGATCAATGATTCAGTAAACTTTTGTAGATGAATGTAAAGCTGATGGCATTGACTGTAATATGGACCCACATAAGTGCCAGTAATATGGCTACTTCCAAGAGTCCGTATTAGGACTTTTGTTTCATCTATAATTTCAGTATGTGATGCCCACAATACCCATTAAAACCTGGCGTTTCCTGGAATACAACAGAGGCTGATGCCACCAGTAGTGAAGGTCAATTTTGATTGAATTAATAGAATAAGTGGAGTGGTTTGAAATTGCCAGTCCTGGAATGAAAAAACGCTGGAAATTCAATCACACGGGTTGGTTATTCCTCGGACCAGGCGCATGGAGATTCATTTCATCAACATGGGGAAAATGAGGGAAACAGTGGGTGTGGGGGGGTCTTGGACCCATTCCAATCGATTCAGAGTCCAAAATTTAGTGGAAAATGATACCCCACTCGTCTAGATTGCAAAAAATCTCAAAAATCCATTATTCGAAATACACATTTTGACACCTACCCCGCCCAAATTTGGTCCGATCGGGCTGAAACGTTTTGAGGAAAAGTTTGGTGTGTGGGGTATCATTTTCCACTAAATTTTGGACATTGAATCCAATGAAAAGGGTCCGGGGACGATTGGTGCCCTCTAGATGAGGTTATGCGTCAAAATGGGTTTCTATCTACCCATTTCGAATGAGTGTTTTCGAGATTTCTGTAACCTTGGCGTGTGGGGTATCATTTTCCACTAAATTTTGGACTCTGAATCGATTGGAATGGGTCCGAGACCCCCCACACCCACTTTTTCCTTTTTCCCCATGTTGACTAAATTAGTCTCTATGCGCCAGGTCCGACGAATAACCAATCCGTAAATATGAATTTGCAGCGTTTTTGATCTAGACACCTTGAAACGTCCAGAATAAATTTTAGGGCCGAGTTGGAGAGGTTGACTTTTTGCATGAAATCATAGGTTGATTATTCAAGGAATAATCATAAGGAGCGGTGGCTTCTCATCTCAATAAGGTATTCACGCTTCAGAAAGCCATTCTAAAAATTATGTGTCGCAAAAATCGTAGGTTTCCTTCGTCTGACCTTTTTAGGGAAACGCGCATGTTTACTCTAAAACAGCTCCTGGCGAAATCATTGCTGCTTTATTATCACAAAAACCCGTATATCTTGGAAAGTGACAGGCCTGTTTCTTATCATACAAGATTCATAGATCAGGGTAATGTAAGGAACCCTAAGCCTCGCCTAGCTATGACTACTAGAAGTCCTCTTTATTTGCTTCATATTCTCTATAGCTATTGTGACGATGATCTGCGGAGTCCCTTGAAGTTTAAAAGAAGCGCCTATAAGAAAGCAATATTTTCGTGGCTTATTAAAAATGGTGGCGATTCATTTGACTCCTATTTTCAGAGTGCATATCTGTGATTTCCTGCATGCTACATGTGTGTTGGTGATATTGTTGTTATGATGCTAATCACGATATGATGTTTATAATGATATATATTATTTATAAGAGATTAATGATTATATTGATGGTAAAAATTTTACCATAATAGCATTTAATGTTATTATGATACTGGCATTGTTTTTATGATATTTTGTGAGATGCATACTAGATACTTAATATCGGGTATGTTCTGCATAGAATTGTAATTTTTGTGAGATGTTCTGAGTGACTCTCCCCTCAGCAACTCAGGCTCTGCCTACAGCTGGGGGTTATTATTCATTATTTATAATTTCCGATATGCAACAGCTGTACATGAATAAACTTTCTCTCTCTCTCTCTCCCTCTCTCAATAACCAACCAAAATCTCAGTACCTTGGGTAAATGGTTATTTCTTCAATTTAGAAAACCCCGCCTTTGGTTCTAACCCATTGCATTCCAATACATGATGCGATGTGATATGAGAAGTAAGTAGTAAGCGAACTCGTACTTCAATCCACACCTGCCATCTTCCGCCACTGACTGATTACCACTTCAAACCCAACTGATAAGGAAATTCTCCCCCGAGAACTGAGCTTCCCGCTTCACTCTAAATCTCGAGAGCTCACCCTCTGAGCGGAATCCGCGTATTAAATTATGTTTATACCTTCCGCAAGATTACAACACTCCCCCTCCTGATGATTTACCTATCTTGTTTTCAAACAACACGCTCACACAGCGCCAAAGCCGGAGCACTAATGAACCCGCGTAATATACTGAGCACTAATATGTATAACCAACTACAGACGGTAAACTCTACGAGCTATGTTTATCAAATTAGAATGCAGGGTCGATGTTTCCTCGGGCTGTGTACGGATTAAACGGGGAATTCGAACAAATGCCTACCGTTGTCTCCGATTTGCCGAAATGTAGTAAAGAACAAGGAAAATCATGGCCGTTTGAGCAGGAATTCGAGCTTAATGGAGGCTCTTGGAGACCATTTTCCTTTGAGTATTTCAACATTCCGACGGAATTTAATCAAATGCAAATTTATCGGAAGGAGAATTTGGTGTTCCTTTGTATTATCTACGCGCTTTTTATAATGAAAAACCCGTGTCGCCTGTAGAATGAAAATGAGTGCAGTCTTTTAGAAGAGTTATCTTGAGTTTGGTTGAGAGTTATCTCGCTAAACGCCCCCAAATAGTCCACTTTGGTGATGAAATGAGCTCGGTAGAACGAGCATGGGGTCACACAAGGATGCACGCTTGCGCCAGTGATATTCTTGTTATTCATACATGAGAAGGCTCTATACTATCAAGCAGCTTGATCAAATGTTTGAACCTACGATTCATGAACGCTTCAATCTAATCTTCAATCATTTGATGAAAACTCACCCACCAAAGTCAAAGCTGAGGATTTCGCGATTGTCTTTGTCTACATTGGTCACAAAGTCACATGAAGGGAAATACAGGGAAAACGCTACAGATTATTTCACAGGGGTTGGTTGTCCCTCGGACCAGCAGCATGGAGATTCATTCCAATCGATTCAGCGTCCAAAATTTATTGGAAAATGATACCCCCCATGCTTAGATCACCAAAATCTGAAAATTCATCTTTCAAGGAACATTTTCACTGCCACATCCCCCAACTTTTCATCTGATTGGGCTGAAAAGGAGGACCTACCAAAGCCAAAAACCGCCAAAAAAGACATTCTGAGAAGAAACATTGATGTCTAGTGAAATGTTCAAGAAACGCCAATTGGAAACAAGGAAGTTTTTATTCATGGGATGCAACCCTTGAGAGTATAGGTTCTAGAAATGTTCTAAATCAGTGCCCAAATTCCTTGATATCAATACAAGGAGACATGAGGTAGGTACTATTATTGCATGTTCTTCTGGTGAGTGTGTCAATTACTTATGCATACTTGGGTATTTATGAAAGATCAGAATTGCCCTCAACATGTTGCACAACTTTCACTCCCAAGGCTGCTGAGACAGTGGCTTATTCACACCCATTTTGACCCATAACCTCTTCCAGTGGGCACCAATCGTTCCGGGACCGAATAGGGGAGGGGAGGGGTGTCAAAATGTGTTTTGAAAAATGAATTTCGTAATTTTCGGCAATCTAGGCGCCTAGGGTATCATTTTAGACTAAATCTTGGATGCTGAATCCAATGAGATGGGTCCCAGATTGGCGCCACTGGAAGAGGTTATGGGTCAAAATGGGTACCTATCTACCATTTCGAATGCGTTTTCGAGATCTCTGGTACTTGGGCGTGTGGGGTATCATTTTCCACTAAATTTTGGACGCTGGATCGATTAAAATGAGTCTCCATGCTCTTGGTACGAGGAATCACCAACCCCTGCGAATGAATTTTCAGCGTTTTTCCCTCTACCCTTTAGATTCAGAGAATGGACGCAAAAAGTGTATCATTTACTAGTCCGCCCCGACATTCACTATGACTTCCACCGTGTGACTGACGCAGTGCTTGATGAAAATTGCCCCAAGCAACCAAGCAGCTGGACTACATAGGTTGATTATTCCAGGAATGACCAATTAATGACTGCATTGGAGGTTTTGTTCAAAATCTATTAATGTATTCATATGTCAAACCACTCCATCTTATGCTCAGTGGGTTGAAATGCCATCGCATAACAAATGGACAATTTGAAGCAAACCGGCTGATAAATCAACTGGAAAGTTACCAGACTATTCCCAACATGGGAATATGCAAGCAAGTTGAATTGACGGGAGACGGAGCCCTCAACTATATTCAGACTCGCGTAAACTGATAGTAAACGGTTGAATTTCTGAAAACAAACAAGAAACGGCCAAATTCAATCCACGACGGGTCGTATGGTTGATGGTTGAGGAAGATAGATGAGTTATTTCAGAACAACTTCATCCCTTTAATCATAGTTTTCGAATCAAGTTTCATTTTCTTTTCAAAAAATGAACAGCCATCAAAGGCACTGTCGTGGTCGACTATAAACTACTGGAGGTGGAATAAAATGGGCGATACTTTATCGGTACAAAACTCAATTATCTCTCACAAAGGGCAAAACGAAGACACGGAATTATTTTTCTTTCTTCACTATACATTTTTATTAAAAAATGAAGAACGTATATACAATCAGCTGAATATTGACGAGAAAATACAACTCAATAGTCGAAATATTGAGCAATCTCACCAGTCGATATCTATCGGTTGGTTCTTCTTCGGACCAAGCACATGGAGACTCGTTTCATCAACATGGGGAAAATTTGGGAAACAGTGGGTGTGGCGGGTCCCGGACCAATTCCAATCGATTCAGGGTCCAAAATTTTGTGGAAAATGATACCCAACACGCCTTGGTACAGGAAATTTCGAAAACTCACATTCAAAATGGGTAGATATGCACCCATTTTGACCCATAACCTCATCCAGAGGGCACCAATCGTTCCGGGACCCATTCCATTGGATTGAGGGTCCAAAATTTAGTGGAAAATGATACCCCACACGCCTAGGTACCAGAAATCTCGAAAATCCATTTTTCGAAATACTGGATCATTAACCCGGCCGAATTTGGTCCAATCGGGCTGAAAAGTTTCGAGGATCAACTAGTGCCGGAAACGGGTCCCTGACCAGAATTTCAGAATATTAGAAAATGTTCGACTACCTAAGTCGACGTGGACGGCGTACAGACATTTGCTGAGCCATGGCAGAGGGAGCCCCATACCAGGCTGCAATACATCAGAGCAGGTGGAGCAGTGGTCCGTGGCAGAATGGCAAGTCAGATGGTCATCATCCACAAAGGGCAGGCACACCTACAACATCTGGCTAGACGTAGCGGAACGAAGGAGGAGCGACAGGTTCATTAGCCTCTACCATTTTGTGACGAACCATGGAGACTTTGCTGCCAAGCTACATGGGTTTAACCTGAAGTCATCCCCCTGCCTGACAATTTGGCCAGGTAGAGACAGCCCACCATGTCTTCATGGAGTGCTCAAAGTACGCAGCCGCAAGAGAAAACTGGAAATCAGTAGTGGCACCAAATGGAGAGATCACGTGGAAGGAAGCTGTGGGAACAAAAGACACATTCCGTGCAACAACGAGGTTTGTGCACACCAAAGGATGGCCTATAGCCAAATAAGCCAATTACCCTCCTCCTGGTCCCGCCCACGCAGCCTCCACGAGGCCCATCCTGGGCATTGCTCTGAGCAGTGGCGAATAGCGTGGCAGGAGTCGAGCGGAAGCGACCGTCTTTAACATCAAGCGCCCCCCATAAGAGCCAGAAAGGCGAAGGAATAGGGAGTGAAAGGCAAGACGGTGTACAGACATTTGCTAATTTCGATCACACTTTGAAACGCCCAGAAAAACTTTTTGGGCCGAATCAGAGGGATTGACTTTTTGCATGAAAACATAGGAATAACCAACCAAAAAAAGATAATTGCTTTCTAAGCTTTAGCACTTTAAAATTCTATAAAATCTATCAAGTGAGAGATTTGCCTTCTTAAAAAACGGATCGTTGGCGATTGATTATCCATCTTACTTATCCTTCACCTGTTCACTCTCCCACTTCGGAACTTAAACGGCAAAAATAAAAGTTTTATCAACAGAGGGATTTTTTCTCTCCCTTCGTTAAAATCAAGTCGGCAGTCGGAAGATACATGGAGTCTAGAGATATTCATGGGAAGTTTTGTTGCTATCCGATTTCCGTTTTCCTTTTAGTACGTTCTTCTTATCGGTTTCTCGCTCGAGGACGGAAAAAAAAAACGGTCCGTTACGGTAAGAAGTCGACCAATCCTTAAATTACGAGGGTTGATAAAATAGAAACACTCGGGGAAAGCGAACGGAAACACCGCTCCCAAAAGACGATTAATTTAGGTCGACCTACGACAAAAATCTGTAACGTTGGGTTATTTTAAAACGCGATATTTCTCAAAAATTACAACACTCAAAGTCATGCCGAACAGTATATCACCGGCGAAACCATAATGATCTTCAGAAGTCAACACGATGGCAAATGCTTTGAGGATTTTTTTTTTCTTTTTCTTTTGGAAAAAGCCTTTGGGCGTAGATCGTTAATCACAATTTGGCCGGCATCAACATCGTATTTCTTGTTACATCGATATTTCGCCTGAAGGGGGCGCGATTGTTGAGGGGAGCAGGATGGAGAGGGGGTGCGTATTCAGGGAACCGAGAAAGAAGCACTGGAAGGGGAAAAAAGATGGCAATGATTGATAGTGGTTTTATGGTTGGACAAGAGGAGTCTGCGGTGAAAAATGAACGGGTTGTGGGAGTGTCTACAGTGAATTCTTGTTCACTTCCATGTTTTACTTGCTGGCTAATTCAATTTCAAGATGGAAATTGTCATTTGGTTTGTGGTAATCGAAGTTACAATTGAAAGTGTCCCTGTTTATGGTGGGTAACATGCCCGACGGAGAGAAAATGTAAGGAATGGTACAACGCCACAAAGATTGTGGAGGCCATTGAAGGTGAGAAACAGAGGAGGTGCCTTCTGGTGGTAGGAACTACTTCTATGAGGACGGGAAGTCTTCCAGCTGAACATAATCATCCAGTAACCAGCATGAAATATGTTAATGAGATCGCCATTGTGAGAACCGATTTCCACTCAACGTTCCATGGCCCTGGTGGAGGGAAATCTCAAACTCAAACCCTGTACTCTACCCACACCAAGTTCTACAGGGGAGTATTCTCTGCTTGGCTCCCATCCTTACAACAGCGTTCATACAGCTGACATGCTCCCACCACATCCTCAACTCCCCTAAAGCTGGGCATTCAGACATGCGGTGCTCGCCAAACTAGTTGTAGTCGGTATTCGCTGATGACCAAACATTCGGCTGCTCTGCGTCAAGTCGGTTTTTTGGCCACTTGGCGATGTTCACCTAGAGGGGAGCAAGCACCCAACATTGTCCCACATTCGGCTAGGTGCTTGGGTTTCGTCGTTTCGTTCATGACAAGGCCTTTCTGCCCTTCACAATTAACCACTGTACCTAACTGTAAACGCTGCAGTAGCAATTGCAAATTTGTCTTCCATGGCACCAACTGCACGGAACAATAACCTGGCACCAACTGACTGCTTATCCTGCAACGCATTTGCCAACCACATTTGCATTATCCGTGACGAGCATCGTGCTTAGTGATGACGCATGTCTGTGTCAAGGCAGTCGTGGTTTGCCATGTAGCGAGCAAAGCGTCTAGAGTTGCCATATACTTTCTGTTTGGCCAATACCGCGCGTGTGTGCCCAGCAGCCAAAAGGCAGAGGTAAAGTACAAGGTAGTGCAGACTTCCCAGAAACATAATAAGGCCAATTTTGGATGGTCATATCCCTGATATCAAGGAGTTTTCAAAATCGACCGACTAGCAACTGAAAGCAGGAAGAGAGCTGCAAAAACGTCCCCCGGCTGGTCAAGGTGGTACCAAGCATAGTTCCAAATGCCAAATTAATCATCACCGTGCCCAGGCCCAGCACAACGACTCTTTGAGAGCTTTCTCGGCAACATCACCATCCTCGAGCTAATCCTTACCCAAAAATTAGGGATTGAAAGTCTCTTCACCTTGGAGACCTGCTGGGGATATGGGTCCTTTGTGCCCTCTCCCAATTTTCAAGGTTTATGGAGAAAATTTGACACTGCCGTAACTGTGGTGCTCTTTGCAATCCATAGCCTTCATTGACAGACTTTATTAAGGGAACTAGATTGCTTACAGAGAGACAACTCTCCATGAATGTCCCAATGACATATCCGAGTCTTATCAGGTTGCTCTGACGAGAGATCCGTGAGTCATGAGTTCAGGAACGCTTCATCGTCACCAAGCCACTGTTGAAACACGATTTACTGATTGTTGCAGACCCTCAATCATATTAAATGATTACGATTGTGCACAACCATGAATTCTACAACAGTCACAGCGATTGCACCAAAGCACTTGTAGCAAACAATGACGTGCATTCTTAGTTTATTGAGGATGCCTCATTTTTAATGGCCTGGAGGTGCTGTAGCTTGGGAGGTTTTCTGTCACTCCCAGGTCCGGCCAAAGGACAAAAGAGCTACAGGACAAATCCACCAGTCCCCTCTGGTCATCTTGCTTATGCTGAGGACGTCTCGTTATGATCTATACAGGAGAAACTGTGTATTGCAGGGATGCCAAACACTGATCTTTGACTAATGAGTTGCTGGAGGAACTGTTGCTTACAAAAATAGGAAAGCGTTGTTGAAGAATTATTTCAGATATAATTACGAGGGTTTAGTACTGGCTGATTTCCATTAATGATGTTTAAAAAGGTAAATTCGCGGTCTAAAAAACCCACCCCGTTTTCAGTTGCTCGCAAAGTTAGCTGAGTAAGGCAGGAGGTCGCGATTATAATACAACAACCCCCTCTCAAAAGATTGCAAATCATCCTCCACCAAGTATCAACTTGGTGTTGCCTTTTCATTCAGAGATGAACCCTCGCAAGACGGGTCTTCATATCGTTGCTGATCCAACTGAAGTGTCTAATACATTAAGAATCAAGTTAACTGTTGCGTATTAAAGTTTGCGGTTTGGAAGGAGCCTCGTGGTGAAGAATAACAAGCGGTTTTTGTTTCTCCAGGTTTGTTAGCCGACTTGCTGACTTCGCAAAGCTTAATTCAGTTCACTCGGTACCTATTTACTCTCCGGTGCGTGGTGTCGTGTTACACTTATTAGCGGGTATGGTTGCAGGCTCTGCGAGACGAGTCCGTCTTTATACGATTAAGAAAGGTCTGGCACACCCTCAAGGTGGACAACCGACATCACCTCGGCCCAACCAAGAACAACGCTCAATTGGAAAATCCTAAAATTAGTTAACTGTCAAAGATTGCAAGATCAATTGCTCTTCCCGCAATCCCGCACATCGTGAGTCTGCACATGAGCAACATTTTCCCTGGTACTGTAATCTGTAGCCAAAGACCAATAGAGGAAACTGAACACGAAATAGACGGAAATGTTAGTGTGTCGGTTGGCAACACTGGCAATCCAGACATGAACATTGCAAACTGGAGCTGTTCTTCCTTAACATAAAGCCAGGTTGAGCATTTGCTGTTCAGTGGAAAATGGCGGCCATTGATGCTCATCAAATCACACCTGCAGTGCACTCCCTATTGGATGATTTAAAGAACTCTTCTCCAAATCTCATGATGTCTCACAGTATCAGTGGCAAGAGCCACCTCATCAACCATATGAAAGAAAAGTGACCACTTTTTAGGTAACAACTTTGGTTTAGGTTTGTTCATATTATGTAACATGGGGCCTGAGATAGCAAATGAGAGACAAAAGATGAAAAAAAGATATAAGAATTCAGAATTGTATCCAAAAATACTCAAACAAAATAGTTTCACATATTTTTTTCATAAATAGGAATTATAGTATTTTTGAAGATTTTTATATTTTTTATTTTTTTAATCCAGTGACCAATAATATTGCAATTCTCTTGTGTCAATAGCTCAAGTAGGTAAATCCTTTATCACCAAATAGTTATCACATATATTTTCTTTTTCCAACTAAAATGAATAATTGCAGTCAGCTCTGACGCGAATGATTCTTGGGGGAACTTCACAGGCGAAGACATCATCTTCATCTTCGGAAGGGGTGAATACAGAAGTCGTTATTGATAGACATTGAAGAATCCAATTGTTATCATCAATAAGAGTGACAACTTCAGCATTTGAAGCACTAATATGCCTACCTTGTCCTTTACGCAAAAAACAAAAATTATTGTAATAGGAAGACTAATCAAGTTGAAATAAAAATAACCAAACCATGAAAGGAACTCGTTCATATCAACAGTTGTGCAAAAGACAGCTGATAAGGCCATGCTCATTTTACATTTGTGTTCACAAGTCTTATTGGATCTGAACTGACGGACAATATTTTTTCATATGAAAATTTACTAACAATTACCGAAAACTGATTGGAAAGCCCGCCATGTAGTAGGG
>CM034008.1:8735927-8795369 GCA_019603395.1 Cyrtorhinus lividipennis
CGAATCCAATGAAATGGGTCCAAGTTGGCGCACTGAAAGGTTATTGGTCAAAATGGTACCTCTACCCATTTCTGAATGCGTTTTCGAGATTTCTGGTACTTGGGCGTGTGGGATATATTTTCCACTAAATTTTGGGACGCTGGATTGATTAAAATGATCCTCCATGCTCTGTACGAGGCAATCACCAACCCTGCGAATGAATTTTCAGCAGTTTCCCTCTAACCCTTCGATTCAGAGAATGGACGCAAAAAGTGTATCATTGCTCTAGTCCGGCGCCCCCCCGACATCACTCTGACTCCCCACCGTGTGCTGACGCAGTGCTTGATGAAAATTGCCCCAAGCAACCAGCAGCTGGACTACATATGTTGATTTTCCAGGCAAATGACAACCAAATTACGAGGGCCGAGGTGGCCGAGGTCGGTTTAAGTGCGTCGGTCTCTAAGGGCTCGAGACTCTTGTGGTCAAAGTTTTGAGGCTGCTGGTTTCGAATCCGCACCCCCGCGCGTTCACGTCGGCGCGTGAGGCACATATATTACCTGGACCGCTAACTCCAACGGTTGTCGGAGCATATCACAACAAAAAAATGGCGGGTTTTTTGGGGGGGGTTCCTTTGTAGTCCTGGCTTGCAATTGTGACCCCCAGGGGCTAGCACAATGGGCCACTAGGCCTAGGTGGGGGCAGTGGACACTTGCAGTGACACCCCCACTACCCCTGTGTAATTAATCTAATGACCAAATTAATTCATGCATTGGAGGTTTGTTCAAAATCTATTAATGTATTCATATGTCAAACCACTCCATCTTATGCTCATTGGGTTGAAATGCCGCGCATAACAAATGGACAATTTGAAGCAAACCGGCTGATAAATCAACTGGAAAGTTACCAGACTATTCCCAACATGGGAATATGCAAGCAAGTTGAATTCGGGACGGAGCCCTCAACTAAATTCAGACTCGCGTAAACGGATAGTAACCGGTTTGAATTTCTGAAAACAAACAAGAACGCCACAATTCAATTCTAGACGCCGTAGGTGGATGGTTGAGGAAGATAGATGAGTTATTTCAGAACAACTTCATCCCTTTAATCATAGTTTTCGAATCAAGTTTCATTTTCTTTCAAATTGAACAGCCATCAAAGGCACTGTCGTGGTCGATAAACTACTGGAGGTGGAATAAATGGGCGATACTTTATCGGTACAAAACTCATTTATCTCTCACAAAGGGCAAAACGAAGACACGGAATTATTATTCTTTCTTCACTATACATTTTTATTCCAAAATGAAGAACGTATATACAATCAGCTGAATATTGACGAGAAAATGCAACTCAATAGTCGAATATTGAGCAATCTCACCAGTCGATATCTAACGGTTGGTTCTTCTTCGGACCAGCACAATGGAGACTCGTTTCATCAACATGGGGAATTTTGGGAAACAGTGGGTGTGGCGGGCCCCGGACCAATTCCAATCGATTCAGGTCCAAAATTTTGTGGAAAATGATACCCAACACGCCTTGGTACAGGAAATTTCGAAAACTCACATTCAAAATGGGTAGATTGCACCCATTTTGACCCATAACCTCATCCAGAGGCACCATCGTTCCGGGACCCATTCCTTGGATTGAGGTCCAAAATTTAGTGGAAAATGATACCCACACGCCTAGGTACCCCAAAATCTCGAAAATCCATTTTTCGAAATACTGACATCATTAACCCGCCCGAATTTGGTCCAATCGGCGGAAAAGTTTCGAGATCAACTAGTGCCGGAAACGGATCCCTGACCAAATTTCAGAATATTGAAAATTTTCGACTACCTAACGACGTGGACGCGTACCAGACATTTGCTGAGCCATGGCAGAGGGAGCCCCATACCAGGCTGCAATACATCAGAGCAGGTGGAGCTTGGTCCGTTGGCAGAATGGCAGTCCAGATGGTCATCATCCACAAAGGGCAGGCTACCTACAACTTCTGGCCAGACGTAGCGGAAACGAAGGAGGAGCGACAGTTATTAGCCTCGCCCATTTTGTGACGACCATGGAGACTTTGCTGCCAGCTACAAGGTTTAACCTAAGTCATCCCCCTGCTGCCAATGTGGCCAGGTAGAGCAGCCCACCATGTTTCATGGAATGCTCAAAGTACGCACCCGCAAGAGAAACTGGAAATCAGTAGTGGCACCAAATGGAGAGATCACGTGGAAGGAAACTGTGGGAACAAAAGACACATTCCGTGCAACAACGAGGTTTTGCACACCAAAGGATGCCTATGGCCAAAACCAATTACCCTCCTCCTGGTCCCGCCCACACCTCCCGATGCCCATTCCTGGGCATCTTGAGCAGTGGCGAATAGCATAGCGTGGCAGGAGTCGAGCGGAAGCGACCGTCTATAACATCAAGCGCCCCCCATAAGAGCCAGAAAGGCGAAGGAATAGGGAGTGAAAGGCAAGACGGTGTACAGACATTTGCTAATTTCGATCACACTTTGAAACGCCCAGAAAAACTTTTTGGGCCGAATCAGAGGGATTGACTTTTTGCATGAAAACATAGGAATAACCAACCAAAAAAAGATAATTGCTTTCTAAGCTTTAGCACTTTAAAATTCTATAAAATCTATCAAGTGAGAGATTTGCCTTCTTAAAAAACGGATCGTTGGCGATTGATTATCCATCTTACTTATCCTTCACCTGTTCACTTTCCCAGTTCGGAACTTAAACGGCAAAAATAAAAGTTTTATCAACAGCGGGATTTTTTCTCTCCCTTCGTTAAAATCCAGTCGGCAGTCGGAAGATACATGGAGTCTAGAGATATTCATGGGAAGTTTTGTTGCTATCCGATTTCCGTTTTCCTTTTAGTACGTTCTTCTTATCGGTTTCTCGCTCGAGGACGGAAAAAAAAACGGTCCGTTACGGTAAGAAGTCGACCAATCCTTAAATTACGAGGGTTGATAAAATAGAAACACTCGGGAAAGCGAACGGAAACACCGCCCCAAAAAGACGATTAATTTAAGTCGACTTACGACAAAAATCTGTAACGTTGGGTATCTGTAACGTTTTAAAACGCGATATTTCTCAAAAATTACAACGCTCAAAGTCATGCCGAACAGTATATCACCGGCGAACCCGTAATGATCTTCAGAAGTCAACACGATGGCAAATGCTTTGAGGATTTTTTTTTTCTTTTTCTTTTGGAAAAAGCCTTTGGGCGTAGATCGTTAATCACAATTTGGCCGGCATCAACATCGTATTTCTTGTTACATCGATATTTCGCCTGAAGGGGGCGCGATTGTTGAGGGGAGCAGGATGGAGAGGGGGTGCGTATTCAGGGAACCGAGAAAGAAGCACTGGAAGGGGAAAAAAGATGGCAATGATTGATAGTGGTTTTATGGTTGGACAAGAGGAGTCTGCGGTGAAAAATGAACGGGTTGTGGGAGTGTCTACAGTGAATTCTTGTTCACTTCCATGTTTTACTTGCTGGCTAATTCAATTTCAAGATGGAAATTGTCATTTGGTTTGTGGTAATCGAAGTTACAATTGAAAGTGTCCCTGTTTATGGTGGGTAACATGCCCGACGAGAGAAAATGTAAGGAATGGTACAACGCCACAAAGATTGTGGAGGCCATTGAAGGTGAGAAACAGAGGAGGTGCCTTCTGGTGGTAGGAACTACTTCTATGAGGACGGGAAGTCTTCCAGCTGAACATAATCATCCAGTAACCAGCATGAAATATGTTAATGAGATCGCCATTGTGAGAACCGATTTCCACTCAACGTTCCATGGCCCTGGTGGAGGGAAATCTCAAACTCAAACCCTGTACTCTACCCACACCAAGTTCTACAGGGGAGTATTCTCTGCTTGGCTCCCATCCTTACAACAGCGTTCATACAGCTGACATGCTCCCACCACATCCTCAACTCCCCAAAAGCTGGGCATTCAGACATGCGGTGCTCGCCAAACTAGTAGTAGTCGGTATTCGCTGATGACCAAACATTCGGCTGCTCTGCGTCAAGTCGGTTCTTTGGCCACTTGGCGATGTTCACCTAGAGGGGAGCAAGCACCCAACATTGTCCCACATTCGGCTAGGTGCTTGGGTTTCGTCGTTTCGTTCATGACAAGGCCTTTCTGCCCTTCACAATTAACCACTGTACCTAACTGTAAACGCTGCAGTAGCAATTGCAAATTTGTCTTCCATGGCACCAACTGCACGGAACAATAACCTGGCACCAACTGACTGCTTATCCTGCAACGCATTTGCCAACCACATTTGCATTATCCGTGGCGAGCATCGTGCTTAGTGAATGACGCATGTCTGTGTCAAGGCAGTCGTGGTTTGCCATGTAGCGAGCAAAGCGTCTAGAAGTTCGCCATATACTTTCTGTTTGGCCAATACCGCGCGTGTGTGCCCGGCAGCCAAAAGGCAGAGGTAAAGTACATGGGTAGTCCAGACTTCCCAGAAACATAATGAAGGCCAATTTTGGATTGGTCATATCTGATATCAAGGAGTTTTCAAAATCGACCGACTAGCAACTGAAAGCAGGAAGAGAGCTGCAAAAACGTCCCCGGCTGGTCAAGGCATGGTACCAAGCATAGTTCCAAATGCCAAATTAATCATCACCGTGCCCAGGCCCAGCACAACGACTCTGAGACTTTCTCGGCAACATCACCATCCTCAGAGCTAATCCTTACCCAAAAATTAGGGATTGAAAGTCTCTTCACCTTGGAGGCCTGCTGGGGATATGGGTCTTAGTGGCCCTCTCCCAGATTTTCAAGGTTTATGGAGAAAATTTAGACACTGCCGTAACTGTGGTGCTCTTTGCAATCCATAGCCTTCATTGCCAGACATTTATTAAGGGAACTAGATTGCTTACAGAGAGACAACTCTCCATGAATGTCCCAATGACATATCCGAGTCTTATCAGGTTGCTCTGACGAGAGATCCGTGAGTTCATGAGTTCACGGAACGCTTCATCGTCACCAAGCCACTGTTGAAACACGATTTACTGATTGTTGCAGAACCTCCAATCATATTAAATTGGTTACGATTGTGCACAACCATGAATTCATTACAACAGTCACAGCGATTGCACCAAAGTACTTGTAGCAAACAATGACGTGGCAATGCTTTAGTTATTGAGGATGCCTCATTGTTAATGGCCTGGAGGTGCTGTAGCTTGGGAGGTTTTCATGTCACTCCCAGGTCCGGCCAAAGGACAAAAAGGAGCTACAGGACAAATCCACCAGTTCCCTCTGGTCATCTTGCTTATGCTGAGGACGTCTCGTTATGATCAATACAGGAGAAACTGTGTATTGCAGGGATGCCACAAACTGATCTTTGACTAATGAGTTGCTGGAGGAACTGTTGGCTTACATAAAATAGGAAAGCGTTGTTGAAGAATTAATTTCAGAATATAATTACGAGGGTTTAGTACTGGCTGATTTCCATTAATGATGTTTATGAAAAAGGCAGTAAATTTCGCGGTCTAAAAAACCCACCCCGTTTTCAGTTGCTCGCGAAAGTTAGCTGAGTAAGGCAGGAGGTCGCGATTATAAATACAACAACCCGCCTCTCAAAAGATTGCAAATCATCCTCCACCACGTATCAACTTGGTGTTGCCTTTTCATTCAGAGTGAACCCTCGCAAGACGGGTCTTCATATCGTTGCTGATCCCAACTGAAGTGTCTAAGTACATTCAAGAATCAAGTTAACTGTTGCGGATTAAAGTTTGCGGTTGGAAAGGAGCCTCGTGGTGAAGAATAACAAGCGGTTTTTGTTTCTCCAGGGTTGTTAGCCGACTTGCTGACTTCGCAAAGCTTAATTCAGTTCACTCGGTACCTATTTAACTCTCCGGTGCGTGGTGTCGTGTTACACTTATTAGCGGGTATGGTTGCAGGCTCTGCGAGACGAGTCCGTCTTTATACGAGTAAGAAAGGTCTGGCACACCCTCAAGGTGGATTTAGCAACCGACATCACCTCGGCCCAACCAAGAAACAACGCTCAATTGGAAAATCCTAAACCATTAGTTAACTGTCAATGAATTGCAAGATCAATTGCTCTTCCCGCAAAATGAAATAATTAGCACTAGGAAAAGCACATCGTGAGTCTGCACATGAGCAACCATTTTCCCTGGTAACTGTAATCTGTAGCCAAAGACCAAATAGAGGAAACTGAACACGAAATAGACAGGAAATGTTAGTGTGTCGGTTGGCAACACTGGCAATCCAGACATGAACATTGCAAACTGGAGCTGTTCTTCCTTAACATAAACGCCAGGTTGAGCATTTGCTGTTCAGTGGAAAATGGCGGCCATTGAATGCTCATCAGAATCACACCTGCAGTGCACTCCCTATTGGATGATTTAAGAACTTCTTCTCAACATCTCATGATGTCTCACAGTATCAGTGGCAAGAGCCACCTCATCAACCATAGTGAAAAAGAAAAGTTGACACTTTTTAAGGTAACACTCTTGGTTTTAGGTTGTCTGCATATTATGTAACATGGGGCCTGAGATAAAGCAAATTAGAGAGACAAAAATGATGAGAAAAAGATAAAAGAAATTCAGAATTGTATCCAAAATACTCAAAAACAAAATATGTTGACATATTTTTTATAAATAGGTAAATATAGTATTTTTGAAGATGTTTATATTTTTATTTTTTTAATCCAGTGACCAATAATGTTGCAATTCTTGTAGGTCATTTAGCATCAAGTAGGTAAGTGCCTTTATCACCAAATAGTTATCACAGTATTTTTCTTTTCCAAACAAAATGAATAATTGCAGTCAGCTCTGACGCGAATGATTCTTGGGGGAACTTCACAGGGCGAAGACATCATCTTCATCTTCGGAAAGGGGTGAATAACAGAAGTCGTTATTGATAACACATTGAAGAATCCAATTGTTACCATCAACAGACAGAAGTCGACAACTTCAGCAATTTGAAGCACTAATATGCGCCTATCTTGACCTTTCACGGCAAAAAAGACAAACAATATTGTAATTAGGAATGACTAATCAAGTTGAACAGTAAAAACTAGACCAAAAACCATGGAAAGGAACTCGTTTATATGAGACAGTAGTGACAAAAGACAGCTGATGAGGCCCATAGCTGCATTATTACATTTGTGTTCACAAGTCTTATTGGAATCTGAACTGACGGACAATATTTTTCATGAAAATAATTTACTAACAATTACCGCAAACTGATTGGAAAGCCAGCAATGAGTAGGGGTTTATGTACATTGAAAGTCGCTCCTACGATGTTTTCCACTTTTCACCGAGAGATGGCAGTTCAGGGCAATCTCTCTGGAGTAGTTCCTGAATAACATTGTAGAAACGCAGTAAATTCATTCAGGAGCTGGTTATTTCTCGGACCAGCAGCATGGAGACACTTTCCAATCGATTCAGCGCCCAAAATTTAGTCAAAAATGATACCCTGGACGCCTAGGTATCAGAAATCTCGTAAACACACATTCGAAATGGGTTGATAGGCGCCCATTTGACCCATAACCTCACCCAGAGGGCGCCAATCGTTCCAAAACCCGTCTCTTTGGATTCAGCGTCAACAATTTAGTGGAAAATAATACCCCCACGCCTATATCGCCGAAAATCTCAAAAATCTATTTATAAAAGTACACATTTTGAAAAAAAAAAATTGTTTTGATAGGACCAGCTAGAGCCAAAAACGGGTTCTTGATCACAATTTCAGATTTTAGGAAAATTTTCAACTATGAAAACCGACGTCGACGTCGGTGGACGGAAATTTGCTAACGTTGATCTAGACACCTTAAAACGTCCAGAATAAAACTCCGGCCCGAATCGGAGAGGTTGTCTTTCTGTATGAAAATATATTTATGTTGATTATTCAAGGAATGGCCAACCTGAATAATCCAACTGGAGACGCCAAATCTCTTTTGAGAGAAGCTTGCACGCTTGTAGCCGTTTGGATTGTAGAGGTTAGGAGGTAGCTGCAAGTGCAGAAAAGCTGCTTTTAAGACATTCATAATGACAAATCCAGGGTAGCTGTGCAGCAATTACATCAACAAACGACCACTTGGAGAATGAAAAGTTGCTTGCAAACAACTGGAATTGAAATGACCAGGCTGTTTTCATATTTAAAATTCATAACTCAAAACATTCTCTCTGGAGGTTAAAAAGGAAGACACTTAGTCGCTCAAACTGGCATTATACACATCCCCAATAAAAACGAATGCGCACTTTTATGTCAGAAGTTGGACTAGGTGGGGATGCTGATTACTTTCATCTTTCGAAAGCCTCCATAAATCCTACCATCGCCCCGCGTTGATGGCTCTTCTCCAGGAGATCGTTAGGGACATATGGCGCGATGAACAGTGTTCACGAAGTGGGGAGGGGGTGGCTCTATTGAAGAAGAAACGCTCGAAAGAAACGAACGAGGGAGAAATGAACAAGGGCTCTTGTAAGATTGTGCAGATGAAGACTGAAAAGTCTCTCAGAGAAATCAGGCTCCCTCTAGAAATACACCGTCGGCGTCGTGAGCAGAGGTTCTTGTAAATAATAAATTACGACTTTATCGAGGAGTCGTTGACATCAAAGATGGATCTCTCGGATCCTCAATTGCATTAAAGGTGAAATCGATAGTTGAAGTGGGAGCGTTATTTTTATTTTCAGTACCTTCGCGTGTTTGTGAGCCTTGTAATGAATCCGGTGATAATCGAGGATGATCCCGAGGAACACGCTACCGCCAGGAAGTCCCGAAGGGGGTGAAACACAAAGATCCGGGTTACAACGGTGCATTATCGCATAAAATCGGACGTTGAATATTCGTTCCAAAACGCAAAGTTGAAACGTCATACCAGTTCTACACGAAGTTTGAGAGCGGTTTATAGGCCGTCCAATTGTAAACTTTAGATATTCCTAGGTAGACCACAAATACGGGACAAATAACCGGTAGGAGCTTATCTGGCAAAGTAACTTGTTTTCATCCCTTGAGTTTTCTGCCACGCACCAACTTGTTACCTCCTCTCCTGAGATAAGCCAGATAATTTTTTGTTCGTCCTCTCACTAGAAAGGGCAATTTAATCGCGCAGGGAATCGGTTGTAATCTAATTACAAAACAAAAGTTGGAGGGTCTTCTCCAAAATAGAGCGTAGGCCGTCCATATTTAAACTAAATAGGCTAAACACCTTCTTAGTTGTCTCTTACTATCTTAAAGGCAATGATGAAGACTGTCCAACAGCTGGATTCCTCTGAGGGTATACTGCGCTGGAGCTGGTTTCTACAGGCGCATCGTACTACTCCCTAGACCTGAGGGATGCCATTCGAAGGTTGCTCAGTTTCGTGCATGCACCCTAACATCTTGCCATGGACGTGCATGGAGCACTTCTTTACTCCATCAAGATTGCCAAGAAGTAATTCAAGATATAACTGTTTGGGCAGCTGGAGGACGCTGTGGTTGCATTCGATGGTTGCTCAGTCTTGTGCATGCCTCCTGACCGCTTGCCATGAACGTGCATGGTGCGCTTCTTTACTCTATCAAGATTGTCAAGATGCTGCTCATGATATAACATGCCGGTTTGTGCAGTTTAATGACACCTTGAGTGCCTTAAAGATGAAGTTGTCATCAGCAGCAAGACTAATGGAGATAGACCGCTCAGTGTTTGGTCATTATGCATGCATTAAGGATTGGTTGCGTTTCAGGAGCCTTCTTCTCATCCACGGGATTATCATCTTCAAGAATGGCCAAAATCCATTGCACGCCCTCTTGGCCCAACTGGAGGGTGCTCCCCACTAGTCCTTTATAGGAGGTCATGTGTACTGACCACTCCTGTATCCTTCAAAACTGATATCGCAGGTGAGTAGGGAGGAGGGGGGCTGGCCACCGAGGCAATGCTTAGGCACACCCTGGCTGGAAGTCTTCATCGTAAGATGGTGTATTGCTGCATACATCCGTGCAGGATGTACCAACACAGACTGGCTCCTGGAGTTGAGAGGGGATACTCGGGTAACACTCTGCTTGCGTGATAGTGCAAGCTAGAATGAACCAATTACCGCTATTGGTACGTACTTAGGGGGAACAGTTTACCTATTCTCTATACAAGCTCTACTGAATAGAAGGACACTCCATTCCTGCCTACCTGGCACCCACTACTTGCAGCGGAGGAAGGGGAAGCATAAACCGCGGAATGAGCTTTCCCTCATAAATGTGACTCATTTCCTTGACTTGGGGTGGGGAACACATTAGACACTATGGGTGACCATCCTGATCTTGGTTGTGGGTGACAGGGTGAGCTTCGTGCCAACATCGTGTCTCATCTGTGGTTATGCTTGGGCGTTTGAGAGCTTCACTTTCTCCTGCAGTGCCCCAAGCTGTCCGATCCGCGACTGAAGTTCCTTCTGCCCTAAAGCTGCCTCTCTCGTTCAAGGAGCAAATCGAGCGTATATCGAAATCAAGTGACCGGAACCTTGCTAACCATTTGTTCGATCATCTAAGTGAATCTTGCGAAGCCGCACCTTCAATCACCAGTGTTCGATCTCCGTCCAATTGTGGCGTGTGTTTCATTTTTAAATTGTGAAACTTGGAATTCGAGGAATGGAGGTCCAAAGCTCATGAAGTAATGGGTAGACTGATAGTAAATGTTAGATTGTAACACCATCGACAAAATAGCTAGTAGCACCAATACATGGACTAACCTTAGTCATATAGCGCTATTAGAACTTTTGGTTTAACCGAGGCACATCTTCTCCAGAAAATTTATATATTATAGGCCCTAACGTGTATGAGAAAGGTGAATAAAAAGTTCATCGGCGGTAATAACAGACAAAACAAATTACCCGATCCCCGGGGAAAATGCGACTGGAAGCGCGATAATGAGGTAACCTCATCAGGGAAACTCCCGGGTTTGGTTGATTATCGAGCAGTTAGATAGTGAATTGATGACTCCGAACACACTCGTGGCTTCTCAAAGGGTGCTAGACGTGTTTAGTTAATGCAGCTCCCACATGGGTTCGGTTGAAAGGGCGAACTTGTAAATTGCTGTTTGTGGGCAATGCCGTTCATCTGTTGCATTGGATAAACAGGTTTGCATCTAACTCGACTGAGCGCATATTAACTGTTTACGGAGGGTTTGATATTTAAATTTGTTCGACGAATATTCTCTCGTTGTCGAGGAAGTGGAATAATAATTTTGTTAGCGGGCAGTATCAAAATGGTGAGCTTTGGGAGACTTGAGTCAGCGTTGACGTAATGACGAGAGCAATATCAATCGGGTTGATTATGTCAATTTAATATCATGAATATTTCCATTTATTTATTTATTGGGTATGAACGGGACGAGTTCAATTACAGAAAAGAAAAAAAAAAACGTTCGCTCGCAGGCCACGAGATGAGAGAAAGTAAAGTTGTAAGAGTTCAACATCACAAAGGAATAACCAAAGACAAGTCAGGGGAGCAATAAGACATCAGTGAGACAAGACCTAGAGGGCGGAGGGAGATTGAGAGCAGGTATTAGTCATGCTCGGCCGACAGCGGATTGGCCATTCTGGGAAGTCGGCAGATAGAGCGAGGACGCATGTAGTTGGTGGGTAAAATGGCACAGCAAACAAATCGCAGAAGCGCAGGCTAACTCTGGGCACCAGGCCAAACTGGGCAAGGATTGAGCATTAATGCGCCAAGAGAAGATGCCGTGCATGAAGGACATGTCTGCGAGAGCCTGGTGGGCAGAGGCGTCCACATCTTGACAGACCCCAGGCTTGGAGGCCAGGTAACGAAAGAATGCACGGTACATCTTGTTGAGCTGATCCACATGGCATTCGTATGAGGGGCACCATAAGATGGAAGCTTACACCAGGTGAGGGTGGACAATAGCAAAGAGGGTAATGGTGCTGGTGAACTCCCCAATGTTATGCTTTACCCATTCACGGGCATGCATTGCTCGAGATGGCTGGGCAATGTGTTGATTGAAGGTCAAGCTGCCTGTCCAAAAGAACACCAAGGTCGGAGTCTACAAAGGGAGGTCAAAGAGCAACACCGTTGATAATATAAGGGTGCATGTATGCGGATAGCAAGTGGTGATACGTCATCACCGAACATATGCCAGGATCGAGGGCAAGGCCTATATCCAAACACCGCTGAATGAAGTCACCAAGGTGAAGCTGCAGAGTAATGGAGTCCTGGGATCAAGCTCCTAAAGGAATAGCTTCTCATCTGCAAATATGGGACTTCCATAATACTCCTAGTAAAATGTCCAACTATTCTGGCATTCTACGCATAGACGACGTTATTCTTCCAATTCTTCCAAATCTCCAATGAGTTCTGAGGGGGGGGGGGGGGGGGGGACTCCCCATCAGAGCCACGTTACACTCCTGCCTGAAATGTTATCCAATGAATAAATTGGGCTGGAAAACATCGGTAAAACCAATGAAGTGACAATTTTGTTTACAGTCACTACCATGTTTGCTGACAATGTAGCTGTCCTTTGGAGAAGGGATACATGTGAGAGGTTCATGTAGGTTGATGCAGGATCGTATTAATTCAACAGATATAGCATGTTATTTAAACATTAAACCTTGCTAACTAATTAATTTATAATGAGTGGATTCGTGAGCAAAATATTCGTGGGATACGTTCTATGATGGTCTGGATGATGTGATGATTATTTTAGCATAAGCATTTGTGGCTTTGATGGCGTAAATATTGGAAATATCGTCTAAAGAAACTGACGTGAGTGCAGATTGGAATTCAACAATGTAATATCAGGTCAGCTTTCATGAGCCCCTGTTATCATTAATTGATAACCCCGAATTTCCCGTGACTGTCAATACTTGGGAGGGTTTTAGATTTCCTTTCAAAAAGGCTGTCTTAACCTTCGTTGCGTGCACATGGCCTTTGGTCACCTTTGGAGACGGGTCATCTAAAAATAGTAAACCTGAGTGCGCTTCCTGTGATCATGGTCGACAATAATGGATCGGATTTGGCGTGACGGCACGTCCAGAGCAGGTTGAATGGAATAATATACGAATGAAAGATTCAGCACATTCGGAATATTTCAAAAAGCAGGGCATTTGGCATATTTCCACGAGCTCTTTTGCTCCGAAAATCGAATAAGTCTCTCGGAATGCCGTGACAATTGCTGCCATCTCGGCGAATATTTTCCTTGATGATTGTCCTGTGACGTTCGGTTGAATCGACTGGAAAAATCACTTAGGCAGAGTGAATCGATAATCAAATTTATCTCACTTGACAAGTTCCTTCCGTCGCAGTTCATAACGGGGAAAACGTCTCGCAACGGCTAGTCAATTTACCACGTTTGACAGAGCGATACGAGGACTAAGTTGAGTCCTAAGTTGAAAACACGGGAAAAGTGGGGTTTCACAGTTGGAGGCAGAAGGAAAAGTTTTCCCCTTCGTGAATGCTCCATTGATTTTGTTAATTTGAGTTAGAAGTAGAAAAAACTTGACGGTGAGACGGAAAGTTGGAACAAGAATACCAAGTTCGTTCTGGGGACACCAAAGCGGTTCAAGTCTGGTGATCACACGTGTTCAGAACAGAAAATCAGAATAGAATGGAGTAAGGAAACTACATAGATACAGCCAGTACCAGGGGAATGAGTTCTTAGCTTCTACACTTCTTGGATGCGAAAATGAACCGATAGTTATCTCCGGGGTAGTTCGCGACAAGTTTTCTTGAAGTAACTTCTCGGTGAAACTGGTATTCATAGCAAGTTCAGGTTTAAATTAGTGTTGCTCTTCTTCAGTTCGTCGTCGGATCTTTGCGAAATGAGCTCAAATTCGTGTGAAGCCACATCGAAAAGGATCTACATTGCCACTAATTTTGTTTCATTAATTGGAATTAATTAAGATGGAGACACATTTCAATCGATTTAGCGTCCAAAAGTTAGTGGGAAATGATAACCAAACACGCCTTGGTACCAGAAATCTCGACATATTCGAAATGGGTAGATAGGTACCCATTTTGACCCATAACCTCATCCAGTGGGCGCCAATCGGTCCGGGACCCATTTCATTGGATTCAGCGTCCAAAATTTAGTGAAAAATGATACTCGACACGCCTAGATCGCCAAAAATCTCGAAAATCCATTTTTCGAAACACACATTTTGACCCCTACCCCGCCCAAATTCGGTCCGATTGGACTGAAGAGTTTTGAGGGCTAACTGATGCCGGAAACGGGTCCCTGACCCGAATTTCAGATTTTTAGAGAATTTTCTACCATAAAACGGCGCGGACAGTGGATTTTTAATTTAATAATCAACCAAAACCCAATTGAGAATTTTTAGAATTTTGAATCTTCTGCCACTAAAAAGGGCCATTTTTACGATGAGCTAAATTTTTAAATTGTATTTTCCGTTGAGCCATAACCTTTATTTAATCACCCGCCAGTCACAGCCACCTATATCGGTCACACAGCCTTATCAACAACCTTATCAACATCCCCCCTTATCAGCAAACTGTTGAACGAACATATAAAACTCTTCTTATCAATCCGAATGCACATGATCGATGGTATTATGCAGTACCTAGCGGAAATAAGGCATAAATGATATATTTGCAAGGTAATATATACAATTTCATCTTATCCGATAAACCATACAGAAGCAATCCAAAATAAATCCCTCGATACTTGTTAAATATACCCCCCCTCCCCCTGAAGGTAACCATGAAGGTAATCTACATTATGTTGACATTTGTACTTTTCGATCTTTTTTACGATATATCGATGTAGATTTGATTTCACCGTTACACCGCTTTCTACCACTTTTACGTGTGCGTCAGTTTTGTGTTGTGATATTTTTATATTTTTTATTTTATTCATCTTCTTTTTTCTTTACTTTTTTCGTTATTAAATTTCCATTACTACCCTATTGTTTGGGTTCGATATAATGAAAAGAGAGGAGGTTACAATAGAGGCAGACAGGTTTGCCTCAGGGAGGCATTTAATTGACAAGTAAGTACCTATCCCTCCCTTAAAACTACCCCTTTATACCCAGAGACAGGCCAAAACTGCAATATTTCACTTAATAATTGATTACTGGTTACAATGTAGGAAAAAACGATGTAAAATCTCCTTGATTCATTTATCACTAATTTTCATGAAGTTTTTTTGTCAATCAATCTGTTTTTTGAAATCAAAATCAACTTATTAAACATATTTACATTTTGAATAACACTGTTCAACTATAGTGTAGGCCTGAATTGTTTGGCAAGAGTCACAGCTTGAGATTGAATAAAATATAAAAGATAAAATAAATACAAACATGAAGGACAATTTGATCATTCAAGAGAGAAGAAAATAAAATAAATTACTTAATATAATGTACCGATTTAGGTTCTTTGTAAATAATTTATTACAGTTGTTCACTCAAATACACTGTCTTCATTCAAACACTTACACAATCACAAGGCACTAATGTCTCACTAATATAAATTAGTGTGTTATAAACAGGGCACTATTTATAACATGAAGCATATATATTTGGACTCCAAACTGAACTGCTCTCTGCAGCGTTACTCGGTCCCTTTTTATGCTTGCTCCCTTGGCCAAGGACCTTCTCGAGTCTTCCCTGGTTCTGGAAAGGTTTCTGGAAGGTTCCAGCCAAAGCTTTGCTAAAAATTTCAAAATTTTTCTCTTCAATACCTACTTACTTCTACCCCTTGAATTGAGCCCTTATTTGCGAAGATTGAGGCTCATGTTTGAACCGATGCCTCAAATTTCATATGCGATTTACCGGTTTTGGTTACTTACTCCTTGAATAATCAAGGGGTATGGCCATGACCATGTCATGCTATCAAGGACCAACTGGCAATAGAAGAATGTAAACCCCTCACACAAACGTATGTCTTCGCATGTCATGACCAATGTGTTTGGTATTGAGACGACCATCACGATCAAAACACTATCAATTGACTGACTAATGGCAGCTCACATCACGAGGAAGAAGAAGAAGAAGAATTTTGCAGTATTCTAATCACGTTTCGTACACCCTTTGACACATTCAGCCTCAGCGCTGCTCATTTTGGGCCATAAGGCACATTCAGACCGCATGAAAATGACAGAGCCACGCTGGAATGTGATTTTAATCTTTCGAAATATCCATCCGTTGCATATTCATTTTGGTGACCACAAAAACCTTAGTTTTTTCCTTCTCCATCTTTCCTACCTCGATGGAATTCTTCATCTTGACTCCTTCCGCGGAAGTACGATGATGAAAACAACGGAACATTATACGATGAACTTGCTGGGAAACTCGTTAGAGGGAAAACTCTGTGGAAAGGATAAGATTCAAAACTTGGCCGCTTTTCAAAGTCTTCGCTCGAGAGTCTTTTAACAGTTGAACGAGACCGCATTGGTTCGAGTTGAATAAGTTGTGCTCGTTGACGCGTAACCTATGAAGTGAAGAGGTTTCGTCCCACGTTGAAACTTCCCGCGTTTTCAGTGTTGCCAGGATCGGGTCGAATTTCAATTTTAATGACGTTCGTGAAGATGAATTCATCAGAATCATCAGGTTTGTTCGCCGTCGCCGTTGAACGTATTCGATTCTGTACCTGATGTCTTCTTTTGGTTGGTTGGAATAATATAACCTATGTTTTCATGCAAAATGTCAATCTCTTTAATTCGGCCCAAAAATGTTTTTTTCTGGACGTTTCAAGGTGTCTAGATCAAAATGAGCAAATGTCCGTCCGCCGTACGCCAAAGTAGAAAATTTCCTGAAAATCTTAATTTTTAGACAAGTTCCTAATTTCTTGGATGGTGTGTAATGCCTTTGCTTTCCCAAGCTATATCACTCATGGTTAAAACGCTGCAAATTCATCCACAGGGGGTTAGTTATTCCTCGGACCAGCAGGATGGAGAGCCATTCAAATCGATTCCGAGTTCAAAATCTAGCAGCCTCTGAGCACACTAAGAGTGCCACCGCAAAGGCACTGGCTGAATGTGGCAGAACAGGAGAATTGTCATCAGTCCACCAGTGGGGCACTGGTTTTTGAAGCCGGCGACTCATGCACAAGTCCCTCTTTGAGACTGTGGCACTTTATGAATGCCCAGCACAGGCTACATACACCAAAGGTATGTTCCTGCAAGAACTACTCCCCAGCGGTATGCTCTCCTGATGGTAAGCCAGGCATGCAGGACAGTGTCACTCGAGGCTCTCCACGTCCTCACAGAGTAGATGCCTTTGGACCTCAGAATGCAGGCCCTAACATCGATCTGGCTAGTCGATCACGGCAAGGAAAGCATGATTACGGGATGCACGACAGAAGTGACAATAACTGAACGGTGCCTAGACAAGTGGCAAGAACGATGGGACACCTCCTCTGAAGGACGGCACACTTATAATATCTGGTTGTGGGCCATTACATCTCCTGGCTCGCAACTGGCCATGGTGACTTCAATGCTAAACTCCATTCGATGAAACTGAATCCATCACCTCTCTGCGTGTGTGGCAAATTTGAGACAGTAGACCACGTCCATCTTCAGTGCCAAAAGTACGCAACAGCTTGAAGGCGATGGCTTGCAGTGCTAGGTCCAGCAACTTCAGCAGAAAACCCTTGGCAAGAGGCGTTCCAAACCAGAAACGCGGCCGAAAACACAAAAATATTCGCCCATCATGTTATGGCAGCAAAGAATGGCCCACACGCCAAACAGCCCCTGCTGGTCCCAACCATGCTACCTCCACAAGGTCCATCCTGGGCACTGCTGGTTAAAGCAGTGGCAAAATGCATGGCAGGAGAGTGAGCGCATAACAGCTGATGAGCATAGTCCCTGGTAAAGCCGCTAGGAGTAGGTACAGGAAGACAACGAAAAGACCTGACGGACGGTGGATGGACATTTTGATCTAGACACCTCAAAACGCCCAGAAAACTTTATGCATGATAACATGTGTTGATCATTCAAGGAATAACCAACCAAAAGGACCCATAAGGCAAAAGTAATAACGTTTTGGCGTAGTTGATGTTCTCCCAATTCTCCATTCCCCAATGAGCGACCAAAAGCTGAAAATGTGTACATCCAGTGAGACAACAGATCGATTTGTTGTTGCGTGTATTTCCAGTTAACTGCCTGAGAGTTCTCCCATCAGCCATCAAACCAGAGGCAAAGCTGAAACGCGTTGCCACGAAATTTGACCAATTTTCTGAGGCAGAAGTGTGCGCTGTTAAATTAAGCCAACTGAGTCAAAACAGTAAACGGTGGTGCTTCGTATCATAACGACGCGTATACACAGAACGTCAAAGACTCGGCACTTTGTGAGTTCTTTCGGTCAACGGGATATTTTTACTGGAGGAAAAGGCAGAGTTTTTACAGTATAAATTGTATACTCAGCTAATACCTTTGGTGACACAAACCCTGCAGTCTCTTTGTTCGGGTCACATCCACCTGGGCTTCCTCTTTTGGACAGACGTAGGTTTTCCTTTGGCTTTGGCTTCACGTTTCCTTCCTCCTGGTTATTTTTTTCTCTCTCTTCCTCTACATATTAATTTATTCTCCGCGTTCTCTTTCGCCCGTTTTGCCGCTCTCATGACGAAGGCCACTTCGGTAGATTAATCTCTTTATCCAGGGCCGTTTATTCCGTCGAGAGAGCCTTACAATGGGCAAGTTGGAGCATGTGTGTGATAAACCTCTCAGAGGGAAATTTGTAACTTAAGAACAGAAGCCTATTAAAACTGTTCAAGGGATCAAGTTGAATGTTAGCGTCGAGCCTGACGTGGGCGGCGCTAAAGCTGAGTTTAATGGGAAACGTGAGTTAAATCCACCCCAAAAGTAGTTAGCTGTGGTGAATTTTTCCGTTCTCATTTTGTTCTACCCTGATCGATTTTCATGATAAATTAGACCGGCTAGAGATCGATTTAGTTAACACACGAGGTTCACAACAACGCACATGTTGAACAGTGAGTATAAAAATTTCGCTCACAGAAAACATTATGTGTGGGGATAAAATGAATACAGATAAACGAACATCCTCGCCGTTTTCTTATCACACCACTCGCTTTCCTTCGAATGTGTATTTCAAAAAATGGATTTTCAAGGATTCTAGGTACCAGAAAATTACGAGAAACTACCAAAAGAGGTAAAATGATACCCATTTTTACTTATGAACACTCCGGTGGACGCCAATCGGTCCGGGACCCATCTCAATGGATTAAGAGTCCAAAATTTAAGGGGAAATGATACCCACACGCCTAGATACCCGAAAATCTTGAAAATCCATTTTGTAGAAATTTTTCTAAAAATCGTACATTTTGGTCAGGGGTCCGTTTCATGGCTTTAGTTGGTCCTCGAAACTTTTCAACACAATCGGACCAAATTTGGGTGGGGTAGGGGTCAAAATGTGTTTTTCGAAAAATGGATTTTTGAGATTTTTTGCAATTTAGGTGTGTGGGGTGTCATTTTCCACTAAAGTCTGGACGCCGAATCGAATGAAAATGGTCCCAGAACGATTTGTCCTCTGGATGAGGCAATGGGTCAAAATGGGTGCCTATTTACCCATTTCGAATATGCGTTTTCGAGATTTCTGGAACCCAGGCGTGTGGGGTGTCATTTTTTCACTAAATTTTGGACGCTGAATCGATTGGAATAGGTCCGGGACCCGCAACACCCACTGTTTCCCCCATTTTCCCCACGTTGAAGAAATGAATCTCCATTCGCCTGGTCCAAGGAATAACCAACCCGCATGTAAGAATTTACAGCGTTTTTTGGTTGGTTATTCCTTGAATGATCAACCTATGTTTTCATGCAAATGGTCAACCTCTCCGATTCGGCTCAAATTTTTTTTCTGGACGTTTCATGGTGTCTAGATCAAAAAAGGTCAATGTCCGTCCGCCGTCCGCCGTACGCCGTTTTTGGTAGTAGAAAATTTTCTAAAAATCTGAAATTTGGGTCAGGGGTCTGTTCCCGGCCTAGGACGGTCCTCCAAGCTTTTCAGCCCAATCGGACCAAATTTGGGCGGGGTAGGGGTCAAAATGTGTTTTTTGAAAAATGAATTTTCGAGATTTTGGGCAATCTAGGCGTATGGGGTATCATTTTCCGCTAAATCATGGACGCTGAATCCAATGAAGTGGGACCCAGGACGATTGGCACCAACTGGAGGAAGTTATGGGTCAAATTGGGTATATATTACCCATTTTGAATATGTGTTTTTGAGATTTCTGGAACCTGGGCGTGTGGGGTATCATTTTCCACTAAATTTTGGATCCTGAATCGATTGGAATGGGTCCGGGACCCGCCACACCCACTGTTTCCCCCATTTTCCCCACGTTGAAGAAATGAGTCTCCATGCGCCTGGTCCAAGGAATAACCAACCCCTGTGTAAGAATTTGCAGCGTTTCTTGAAAAGAACTTCAATGAGCAGCTTCTGAGTCACAAGAACCGAATCCAGAAGACCTGCTCCACTTCCTACCAAACCATGACCCGGTAAATCATTGTGATTGGACCACCGCCAAGTAAAACATCCTTCTTGCTTAGTCACAAATTTGCTGATATGCACGTCCCACTTCAGGCATTCGTCCACCTGCTCAATTCTCAGACAATCACAGGATGAGTCAGAACTTCTACAATCCGCTTCATGACATTTTATACTCTCAGTGTGTAGGAAATCCCTGCCTCTGTTTGCAAATGCAATGAAAATGGTTATTGCGAGGTTGACCATCAGCCAACGTTTTTCGACTGTGTCCAATGTGTGACCCGTGATCAAGATCGTCCGCGAATGCAAACGAAATACCCTCTAGCGGAGTCGTCAACAGTTTCTCCTGAAATAGGTACAATTAAGTAAATTGGTCGCAACACAGTTCCCTGAATGTGTCCGCACAATTCGATCATTTCGAAAACTCGTCTGAACTCTCTCCACCTGGGTGGATTATACTGAGTAATACAAGTTCAGAGACACAACCAACGACTCTTAAGGTTACGGGAAACCCGAGTTTCATCCCCTATTTAGTTTTTTGCCTGATAATTTCATAAACGTACTCAACGGATGTTAGAATATATGGTTTCTCTTCCCATTTCAGTTATAATTCATTACATTTAACTCCATTTGATATCGGAGATCCTGGTTCAGAACCTTATTAGCAAGTCACCTTCAACTTCGCATCTGATCTCTTCATGGATTTGCCTTCTGCTCATGAAAGATCCTGAGTGCTAAGGAGCATCATAGGTGAAATGGAGACTTACCAGAAATGAGAGAACTCCTTCAACTACGACAAAATGTTATTACCCAACTTTTGCCGTGTATGGGTCTGTTTTGGTTGGTTATTCCTTGGATAATCAACCTATGTTATCAAATGGAGAAAGTCACACTCTCAAATTCATGACACAGGGTGTCTAGATCAAAATTGGCAAAATATCGTCCACCATCCAAGCCGATTTTGATAGTACACAATTATCTGCAACTCTGAAATTTTGGACAGGGGCTCGTTTCCAGCTCTAGCTGGTCATTGATACAACCAAATCGGGCACTTTTCAGCCCAAACTGACCAGATATGGGGGGTATAGGTCAAAATGTTTATTTTCATTAATTGATTTTTGATATTTTCGGTGATCTGGACATGTAGGGTATAATTTTCGACTAAATTTTGGACGCTGAATTGAATAAGATGTTTGACACCCACCGGAAGAGGTTGTGGGTCAAAATGGTCTACCTGTTCGAAAATTGGGGTTTCGAGGTTTCTAGTGCCTAGGCGTGTGGGGTATCATTTTTCACTAAATTTTGGACGCTGAATCGATTCAAATGAGTCTCCAGAATGCTAGTCCAAAAAATAACTAACCTCTGCAGCGTTTTTTTTTTTTTTTTTTTTTTTTTCATAATTGGCAAAGTTTTGACTGAAGTTGGCTAAAGGTTGGATGGTTCTGTCTATAAATCTATCTTAAATTGGAATTTTCCTGAAAAAACCAAAGTTTTGATCCAATTTTGATGCCCTTGTAATATTCACCAGACCTGGGAAAGACAAGACTTCCCCAAAAATTTCAGATTCATAAAAATGGCTTTCACCTTTCAAATTTTTGATGCATTTTTGACACCTAATATCTAAAAACATTAAAAAAATAAAATAATAAAATAAAAAAATAAAATAAAATAAAATAAAATAAAATAAAATAATAAAATAAATAACGATGAAAATGATAATAAAATGAACCAAAAGAGGAGTTGAAGAAAAATAATGTTCATTCGCATTCATTCATCACACTCATTAGGCGGGAAACGAGTAGTTTCTCAATATCCCGAGAGGTCGCGCTCACAGCGCTGCTCCACCATCTCAGGGCCCAAGCCCCTTTCATGCTGTTTCTCATGCATACATTCACATAAATTCACATCAGCACCCGAAATCTTCTTATTGGCCTCAATCAACTCCCCGCCATACCCCAATTCCACTATAAATATAACAGCAACGGCTTTACATTTCGGAATATCAATTGAATCGGTCATATTTATCGAACACACGTGCAATGAATTCGCATGAGCGGCTACGGTTTCTAATATAAGCTCGCCTCATCAAAACGAGCTTCCTACAACCCCACGAGAGCGATTTTCCATATCGATGCCGACAATTCGTGAACATTTACGCCTTCCTACGCTCTCCTATCTATGTTAAGCCGACCACCGCGCTGATACCCACCAAACGGGATTTGAGTCCATTAGGTACGGGATTAAGGATATTTAGCGCTGCATAACGGCCCCTGACGTGTATTGAAATTCCAAAACGGGAATATATTCCGAAACTGGGCTCCACCTCGTGTCAAGAGGGAATTGAACTGTCTTCCTTGTTAGCCTGTAGGTGCCATTTCCATCCAATGGTGGACACATTTTTGGTTCGGTTCGTAATATGACACGACGGATAAATTCCACGGATCAATCGAACACAAATCAAACTACGGTAATTAATTCGACGAAGTATTTCGGTTTGAAATTCCGATAAATGAACGCGGAGCGGACCACAACACTGACATCCTACCACATTCTCCTACAGTTAACCTCAAATCGTGTTTTCGCCGGTTGAATTCAATTAGGTGTCGCGATTTTCCGAACGAATGTTTCACGTTAATTGCGACAGAAATGCGGGAATATAATTCGGTATAGGAGATGTGCATTATGCTGTGAAGGGGGTTGTGATGTTGGATTTGGCTCGAGGCATTGCAGTCACCCTGTCCTCTCTAGAACAAGCTGAATATTGTATGTTCACACCACCGAAGTCATGTCTTGCGCAGAACTGACCTGCTTTAAACTAGATTTTTGGTCTTTCGTAGTCAGTAGACTACGATAAGCGAGGCATAAAGAGTAAAATGTAACAAAAAGTCGTCACAGTGGAAACTGCGCATGCGTCAAAATCCAGCGAAATTAGATTAAAAGTTTGTAAAATGTAACAAAAAATCGTCACGGTGGAAACTGCGCATGCGTCAAAATCCAGCGAAATCAGACTAAAAGTTTGTAGAATGTAACAAAAAATCGTCACGGCCGAAACTGCGCATGCGCCAAAGCCATAATGACTTTTCAATAACAAAATAGCATTGTCATTGTCGCTGTCGTTGTGTATTCATTCATTCATTCGATATATTATATCGAATCGAAAACAAAATGGTTTTAACAAGTGCAGAGCGATCGCGATTATATCATGCTCGCAAAAAGAAACCTCAAGAAAAAGTGCTTAAAAAAACTGTAGCTGAAAGAGTGAAAATTCATCGATTGAAGAAATAGAATGCTAAAAATAGCGATGATTGTGTTATTCAAGAGTCATGGGCAAGTAAGATGTTTAAAAGCAAAATTGAGGATATCGATTAGGAAACATGTGAAATATGCGATCGATTCTGGTGGTCTACAGATAGTTCGATCAACTAGCATGCCTATTATCTTGAAAACTTTCGGAAGCCTCGATTATTACGAGAGCAAGAATTCATATCGCGTGTGTCAAACATGTTTCTCTACTCTTCGAAAAGGCAAAGTACCAAACTTATGCTACATATAACGACTTGTATCCAAAAAGACCTTAACTTGCCCGATCTCGATCCTATTTGCAAATTCGAAAATCAACTTGGTACGGAGGTTGTCAGAAATTGTATGGACAAATATTTAATGTTCAGAACGGTGTAAATGAAACAGTTAAAATGCTAGTCTTAGCGACGATCGTGTAATCTATGTTCACATTGAAGAATATGAAGTTCAAGTCTTCATTTTATCGAGGTTATACTAGAAAACGTGTGATTAAGGCTTGGCTGGAATATCTGAAAAATACTCCGCGGTACAAGAAACATAATGTACATAACATAATATAACCCATAACCTCTTCCGGCGGGTGCGAATCGTTCCAGGACCCATTTCATTAGATTCAGCGTCAAAAATTTAGTCGAAAATGATACCCCACACGCCTAGATCGCCGACAATCCTTTTTCCGAAGCACAAATTTCAGGACTAGACACCTTAAAACGCTGAATCGAGTCCACCTTTCTGCATGAAAACACAGGTTGATCATTCAAGGGAATAACTAACCAAGTACGCGGCCAATCTTTCACAGGGGTGGTTATTTCTCGGAGAATGCAGAAAATGGGAGAAAAGCAAGACAACGCTTCTTGAGCGCATGCGCAATGAATAAGGTACTTATTTGATTGTTTAAAGGCATTTTCAACTCTCAGATTGAATTGATTTTTCACTTGATCACAGAAGTACAAATTGGCTAAAGCCAAGTATATGGACCGTTGTCGCGTTATCAACTGATAGCAATGATATCGCGCAAACGGTCGATAATCGATAATCGAAAGTTTATGTTGTTGCTTCCTTTTTGTCTCCTCCGGCTATCTTCAGTCACTTCACTTCAGTCGGTGTACATTTTCCCTCCATCCTTCCTTGTGCGTGTCCACTGTTATTTATTTTAGTTTATTTATTTAGTTTAGTTTAGTTTAGTTTAGTTTAATTTAGTTTAGTTTAGTTTATTTTTTTTTTAGTTTATTTATTTAGTGTTTATTTATTTTAGTTAGTTTTAGTTTATTTCAATTTAGTATTTTCCCTCCTTTTTTATAAAGACAAATATGGCCGACAGGGATAAATATTTCGTGTATAATATATCGATAGTGCATATCGACTGAGCGTACTATCGATATCAGCTGATAACGCGACAATGGTCCATATTCTTGGCTTTTACCGTACAAATTGACTCTGATATCCTGCAATATCGAGTTACAGAGGAGAAACTAATTTCTATGAGTAAGGCGCTTGCGAAATCGGGATGGATCTAAGTCGTTGACAATTCTTCTGATTTCAACAACAGAAAGCGCAAGTTGAACAGCGAATATTCCGCGCGATTGAGCGATGTACAAGCTATTAATGTATATTTTGTTGAATAAGTTTCCTCACAATAGTATGTATAATGTTGAAATGTTGCATTCTTATACATTGTGAGACCGTGGGTTGGAAGTGAAGAACTTTTAACAGTTAATTGAACTTTTAATAACTGATCGAACAGATGTAAACGGATACAGATTTTTATGAACAGCGATACGAATATACGATATGAACACGTTGGAGAACAGAACAGAAGTAACAGTAAGTGGTGAAATTGAGAGGTTTCCTTGACGGCGCACGGTTACCCCTTTTAGTTCACAGAACGGGCGAGCGCTGATGTCGTGACCTACCCTGGTCGACCCAAACGGCGGGTAATTTGAACTGGCTGCTCCTTGGCATCTTCCAATCTTAGGCCGGGTACTGAGGATTCCGGAGAGGATTCCTCGTTGATCGATTCCTCTCCACCAACGGACCATGTGGACGGGTCGAGGCCTTCAGTTGAGGCAGACTGAACAGGCTGTCAGGCCTTTCCAATTTTTGGAAAGGCCACCTGAGGCCGGGGTTCCGGTTCCCGGAATTGGACCCCTTCCTTCACGTGTGGATGAGTTGATCGGTTGTAGGCATCGCTCGAGTATCGTCACAGTGGTCATTCCTCGTTAATTTTTTCACAGTTTTCCTCGAAAGGCCTCTCGCGTGTCGAAACCTCTGGCCGAAGCCTCCTGGTTTTCCCGTACGTGTGGATGCTCCGTCCGGCTCCGGCCGCCTCAGAGGTTTTCCTCAGAGGAATCCCTCTTTGGAATCCTCTCCGGAATCCTCAACGTGTGTACCCGGCCTTATAGGGAGGCCTGGGGCCGAACATACATGAAATTTCTGAAAGTTAGAAATTGTCTGTCGACTATACAATGTCTCTCGCGCGGAGTGCGAGGTCTTTGAATTTTTTTGAATTATACCTATAACGCATTTTTTTTTAATTACTATTAATTTGGACGCTGAATCCATTGAGTTTGAATGATAGAAAGATCGTTGTAGTGGGATGGTCGAATAATGAACGACCAGTGACGCCCTCAATGGCCATTAACTGAGGAATGCATCCAGCAAAATTGTGGATTTCCCCCCAAAAATCGATCCTTTCATCATCGCCCTGTAAAGAGCAACTCCTCTCGTTAACAAGTTCGTTGTCCACGAGCTGTCACCCTGTCAGGTTGAACTTTGCTTCGGTACAACTCACTCAGGAAATAGTCGCTCGATGAAATAATGTTTTTCAGAGCTCGTCTCTTGTAATTCCCTTTCGAGTCGACTTCATGCCCGAACAATGCTTCTCCCAAATGGATCATTACTCATTTGAAGTTGAAATGCTCCAACAGCCATAATAAACCGGGAAAACTTTTCCGTATACACGAAACCGCTGTGAAGTTTAGGCTCTTGACGCTAACTTATTTGTCTCCCGAGTTCCTCGACTGGGTTTCGTTAGAGGACGAAGATTCATCTTCCGCGAGGACCGGAAAAGGAAGTTGAAGGAGAATTAGCCCCCTGAGCAAAAGTTACCACGACCCTCAACCCCTTTTGAAGGGTTAACTTTATTCGAGGCATTTAATGTCAACAAGTCGCCGAGGCGTTGGGGTTCCTATCTAATGAGCTGTGGCTGAATTACGGTCGCTATGTGCACACATTGCGCTAGCTCGACATTATAATTCGCAGGATAACCTATCGAACGGTGCTGTATTTAGAAGGCGCTTCTATCAATTCAAATCAACTTCAATTTCTGATTTCTTTCTTCAATTTCTTACTGCCTCCCCGTTTGTAGCAGTACTTACAGCACATTGCTGGAACCAATCATGAAAACAGAGAAAGCTGTCATTAAGAAAGTCGCCAAGATAAGCAGGCTTGAACATACTGCGCAACTTTTCCTGGAACTGCAGATTTTGCCTTTTAATAAATTAATCGCTCTTAGCCCTCCGACGGGCGCATTTAATCTGTGAGATGAGAAGAAATTGTTTTGTTTTACCAAATTTCCATGACTCACAACAGAAAGCTGTTCTCCCACCATGGTCGCCAACCCTATCACCATTTTAGATCCAGGACGTTCCCCAATGCCACCAGAGGCGTTTAAATCAGTGAGCTTAATTGCGCCTGATCACCTAGTAAGTTAATTAATTTCATTTGTTCGCAAATTTATATGTATTAATTTTTATATTATCATTTAATGTTACTTATTATGAATTATAGACTTAATTATTGAACGTTAAAAACCATTTATCTTGAACTAATCTGTGAGATGCGAATATTGTTTCCAGGAAGATTTTTGAAAAGCTGAAATCGATTCCGAATAGTACAAGTGATACCCTAATTTTGTTCAACGTGTGATAGCTTTAGCAAATTATGGGAGGTTATTTTTATTACACAGTGTTAGTTTATTATAATATTTTTTCTTTTTTTTTTTTAACTTTTATACATTTAGATTTTTATGCTGTATTCACTTTCCAACTTTTCTTTGAGCTATCAAACATTCTTGTGCTTCAAGTACTAATTTTAATTCATAATTATTGAAAACATCAATATAACAGGCTATCGATCTAGTTAAAGTGGATATTTAATGAAAAAAACTAAAGGTTTCATTTAATCGCAATTTTAATTGATAAAAATGTTTTATATTTATAAAATTTATTTCTATTGTAAAATAATATGTTTTAATATATATTTTATTAAACTTGAGTGGCTCAGAAATATTGTTTCCTTATTACAAAGACATTGAATGCAAGTTGGTGTACTTGATCTCACAGATGAATTGCGCCGAACCAAGCTACAAATCATATTGCGCCCGTCGGAGGGTTAACAATTATATTTGCCAAATGAAAGTGGTAAATGTCCTCCCACTGACTGACTTCTCACCATTGGGGATGGCTTGAATAGCCAATCCCATGTTCATAATTATACTACCCAGTATATCGTGAATATTGAGTTGACACTCGGAGTTTATTACTAGCCCTCACTACCCATCAGGAAGGCAGTGCGGCAGTGGTTTCAGCTGATTTGACTTCTACTCGAACGCACGCCATCTTGGGACGCCGCATGTGTATTTCGAAAAACGGATATTTGAGATTTTTGGTACCTAGGCGTGTGGGGTATTATTTTCGACTAAGTTTTGGACGCTGAATCCAATGAGACGGGTTCCGAAATGATTGGCGCCCACCGGAAGAGGTTATGTGTGAAAATGGTTACTTATTAACATATTTTGAAGGTGGATTTTCGAGATTTCTGGTACCAAGACGTGTGGGGTATCATTTTCCACTAAATTTAGGACGCTGAATCGATTGAAATTGGTTTCCATGAGCCTGGTCCGAGGATTAACCAACCCCGAAGGAATTAGCAGCGTCTTTCAACCTGACCTTGAAATTTAATTCACGTATAACTTGGAAAATAAAAGACGCAAAATTTTCGATCATTATTCATTAAACATTTTGTCGAATCAAGAATCGGATAGCATCATGTGAAGCTATGTTCAAAAACTATGAAAATTCATGTGCCATACACTGGATTTTACCATCATCCACTATTTGAAAATTTCGGGGTTGCGCAACATTGCGTGCTCGCTGAACCGGTTGCGTGCATTAAAAAAAATTCGTTGAGGGATCGAGTTTTCATGAAATTTTGGGGAGAATTCGAATCAGAATGAGAAATCTGGGTTTGTATTTACAATGAGAAAGTTGGTGTCAGTTGCGCATTGTTGCGCATAAAAATGTGAAAGTGTTTACTCCCATTGGCTGAGGGTCAACTTTAGGGACACCCTTTGTGGATACTCATTCCCACACATGAAAAATCAACAAATGGCGAACCAATTTGGAATAATTTGCATCGTTTTCAATCGTCCATTGCACTAACAACAAACACTCACGCAAAAATGCCTTTCTGAACGCCATCGGCCTGAAATTAGGTTAATTTCACGACACAAGCTTATCCGACTGATCGCGTTCACCTCCATTAGAGTTCGATCGATAATTTTCTCTGACATGTGTATCGATTGCATTTTCAATCATTCCAAGTAGAACGAAACTGAAATGATCGTTCGAACGTTGCCGATCTCCGGATACCAATCTGGGTCGTTGAGTGGTGTCTGTCATGGCACAATGCGTTGAAAGGATTACCTGTCAGTGCCCGCTTCATTGGGTGGATCAATACACGTTTCGAGCTAATTATATACGAAAATAGATGTTGCTGAAAACGCTCGATGAAAACTTTTGAAGAATTCAGTTTGTAAATGACCTCAACGTAACGGAAACTGTTGGAAAAGTAAAATCAGCACGTAGATTTGTATTTCCAGAGGTCGTCTCTGGAGTCGTTGAAGATCAATAACATAATTCAGCTCATGGGCAGAAGATTTTTATAACCAAAAAACGTCAAAATTGTCGGCTGATGACCAAACTACGTATAGGTATCCTCAATATCAACTGAGCAATAACGAGTGTTATTGAGAGCTCTCCAAACCAAATCGAAAATTTTGACATTACTTTCAAACAAACTAAATGAAAAACGCTGCAAATTATTTCGCCGGGGTAGGTTATTCCTCGGACCAGCAGCATGGAGAGTCATTCAAATCGATTCAGAATCAAAAATTCACTGGAAAATGATACCCACACGCGTCTGGGTACCAGAAATCTCGAAAAAACCAAGCAAATTCATTCACAAGGGAAACTGCGCAACTGACACTAACTTTTTTATTTCAAATGGGAACCCCAATTTTTTATTGTAAATTCAAAATTTACCAAAAATTTCATGAAAATTTGATCTTTCAACCAATTTTTTGATTGCACCACAACCAGTCCAGCGAGCACGCAACGCTGCGCAACCCCAAAATAGGCAAATGGTGGATGATGGTGAACTCTAATGTGCGGCACATGAATTTTCATTGTTTTTGAACATTGCTTCACAAGATGCTATCTAATTCTTGTGACATAAGACATAATTTGTGAAGAATGATGACCAAAATTTGTTTATTTTGGGTCCTTCATTTTCAGAAATTACGTGAATTAAATTTCGAGGGCAGGTTGAATGACGTTCCAAATTCATTCACAGGGGTTAATCCTCGAACCAGGCTCATGGAGACCCATTTCAATCGATTTAGCGTCCAAAAGTTAGTGGAAAATGATACCCCACACGCCATGGTACCAGAAATCTCAAAAATCCACTTTCAAAATAGGTGAGTACCCATTTTGACCCATAACCTCTTCCGGTGGGCGCCAATTGGTCCGGAACCCATTTCATTGGATTCAGCGTCCAAAATTTACTCGAAAATGATACCCCACACGCCTTGACCGTTAATTCATAATATTTGACTTTTAGAAATTATTCTAGAATCTCAGAGCACCTCCAAAAGCAAACAATTAGCAAATCTCCGTCCACGCCCCAGGATTTAGGCGTGTGGGGTACCATTTTCCAGTTAATTGTGGATATTGAATCGATTAGAGATAATTTGCAATATATTTGGAGATACCAACTATAGCAAAATTGTAACCAAAATCTTGACGAAAAAACCATTTGTCTGTTCAAAAATGTTGGTTCCGTTTTTTTCTGAGCTTAGCAAACCACTTGATATGAACCAGTTCAATTATTGAATGTTTTCCAACTCATAGAGTTACAGAGGGTGATTGTGCGAAATGATTGAATGATACAGGAACGAGAAACTTGGTGAGCATCACCGAAAGATAAATCGGAATATTCTACAAGATAAGCAGCATTAATATACGCTCGAGGAGCAGCCAATTCGTCGACAAACGAGGCCCAACATCAATAAAGGGCGTTATAAACAATATTGGCAGCGAAAGGCTTTCCGTTTTGGCGAGATAGTTAACCGTTAGTCAGAATAACCGGTGTAGGAAACCAACGAGCCGTTAACATCGGTAGGGACCCTTGCGGTTTCGCTCAATATATCGCCAGCCTCTTGGAGGACTGAAATAACTCGGAAGGTAATCGAACCGTGGAACGTTACTGCATTTCCAATGGGTGGTATCGAGGTGAGACAAGTACTTCGAAGGGAAGAAGGAAATTATGGTTGCCGCAACAAGGAAATGATTGTATTCCGAGATAGCGGTCAAGATCGACGGTTGATGTCCAGTAGGGATGATTCCAAGCACGTCTCTCATGCAGAGAGAAAAAAAACGCAGCAAATTCTTTCAGAAGGGTTGGTTATTCCTCGGATCAGGAGCATGGAGACTCATTTATTCAACATGGGGAAAATTGGAGAAATAGAGGGTGTGGCGGGTCCCGGACCGTTTAACACGTTCAGTGCGACCGTCCCGGATCCGAGCCACCTTCTGAAGGTGGGTCCACATCTGACGTAAATTCTTGTGTCGTACGTCGCAAGGATGCGGCGCACAAACTTGTGTAGCAAAAACGAATGATGGAACAACGTAAATTATTGCGTCATGCGTTGTGCGTCGATGCTCAGTCTGTACGTGGCAAAGTTATTAGGGCTTCAAAGTCAGCAGGAGACATTCGTAAGAAGTTTCGAAAATGACCAGTACTGTCATCCAGGGATAATATATTTAGTAAATGGTTTCCACCATACTCATTTCTATTTAGATATAGATTCTTCACCCAACAACGTCTCCTTTGTTTACTCTTCTTTTTGGCAATGAGGTGATCCATAATTATAAAAGCTGCACATTTTTTCTTCAACTCTAATTCAGCCATTGGTTGTAGTACACACACAAAAAGTACAATGAACACGCAACACAGAGCACGGAAAAGACTACACGAGACAAACAGTAAATTTCCTTCACAACCTTGTGCGTGAGGGCAGATAGTACGTCCACCCACGTACTACGTACTACGTACCCACCTTTAAGGTGGGTCCACATCTGACGTAAATTTTTGTGTTGCGTGGCATTCGGCGAAATTTCTTGCGACGAACACGATTTGCGTCTAGTGTAGACGTGTTGCGTCGCAAGATTTGCACACACAAAAATTCGTCACGTACAACGCACGATATCCGTCGGTTGTCGGTTTTTCAACGAACATCAAAGGATTTGCGACGCATAGTTATGTGTATGTGGACGTACTATCATAACTATGCGTCGCAAATCCTTTGATGTTCGTTGAAAAACCGACAACCGACGGATAGCGTGCGTTGTACGTGACGAATTTTTGTGTGTGCAAATCTTGCGACGCGACACGTCTACACTAGATGTCTACACTACACGTCTACACTAGTGATGTTTACGGGCTGTACAAGTGTACAAGGGTCCCGCACTGCTCCTGTTTTTCCATGAAAAGGGGGGCTGGAGGGTCTCTGAAAGGTAAACATATCCTCAGTTTGAAAGTTCACTGTATAAAAGTTTGGAGATATTCGGGTTCAAAGTTCACCTCCGGTTTTCTGTCGTCCTCCACCATGGTGAGTTCGTTTTTGTAGTGTTCGTTAGTGTTGTTCCTGAATCTTCACGAGGTCAGGTGGTTCGTCATGTCTTCGTCAAGTGAATGCGAGACGCCAAAAAAGGATTACCTATTCGATGTTTGACGTGGGTACAAGCGTATTTGACTAGGTACTATGTGACCTCAGGCTGGACTTTCTAAAGCATAATTTAGGCTGCCTTCAACTACCTTCACTTTCTTGTTGTTTCTGTTTGTTTTGTTGTTACTAATTTCATTACATAACTCATTACTCAGGGAGGAGAAAATAAAATATACTCCGAAAGCCCTCCTAGCATCACCTGAACGCTCCAGCCGTGCGGCCGTCCCAGATCCGGGACGGAACTAAATTGCGCTCTAATTACGAAACTTAGGTATTTTGACAACTCAGAACACATTTTCCTACGTCTACAACCCCAAATGATGTGATTAACCGCAAGAACTCCAATCAGGTTGGCTGCAAGATTTCTCATCATTGCCCCGCACTGAATGTGTTAATCGATTCAGCGTCCAAAATTTAGTGGAAAATGATACCTCACGCGCCTTGGTACCAGAAATCTCGAAAACACATTCGAAATGGGTAAATAGGTACCCATTTTGACCCACAGCCTCATCCAGAGGGCACCAATTGTTCCGGGACCCATTTCATTGGATTCAGAATCGAAAATTAAGTGGAAAATGACACCCCACATGCCTAGGTACTAGAAATCTCGAAAACTAACATTCGAAATGGGTAAATAGGTACCCATTTTGACCCATAACCTCATCCAGAGGGCGCCAATTGATCCGGGACCCATATCATTGAACTCAGCGTCCAAATTTAAGGGAAAATGATACCTCACACGCCTAGATCACCAAAAATCTCGAGAATCAATTTTTCAAAATACACATTCTGACCCCTACCCCACCTAAATTTGGTCCAATCGGAGAGATTGACTTTTGCATGAAAACATAGGTTGATCATTCAAGGAATAACCAACCAAAACGACAAAGATACCTTTTTAGAAGCGAGGGCTATGATCAAATAAAAGGCGCGTTCGAGCTCAGTTCAAACTCCAAAGGGGTTGAAGATAAACGACAGACATATTTATTGATCGTGTCCGTGTCAAAAGGAGTCCACTTCGCTCGACCAATCGGAAAACGGTAAAAAGCAAGAAGTGCCCAAATAGAAAAAAAAAAAAAAAAAAAAAAAAAAGCACGTGACGTTCCTCCATGACAGTTCTTCATACGTGGGACGTGGAAGAGAAACGAGAAACGCAATCACCGCTCCCTTTACACGTGCAACTGGACGACACAGACGCTCCGAAAATATCTTCGTTGATTTGTGAATTTATTTCTATTCGTTCGCCCTTTGATTCGGTTTGTTCTTGCAAATAAAATTATTGAAGTGTTATTCAATGGGAGCGAATCTCAGCAAATTTGAGGTTAAGTACGAACCCAGCATACGAACAGCATACAACAAGGTTTATTCTCTGATAAAATCGTCCAAATGGGAGTGAACAAACAACAAAAAGTTTTGTTTCATCGGTATTTTTGGCAAGGATCTCAAACACGCACCCCGCACAACTGCGCAACCACGCGCTGGAGACACTAAATTTCTTATTTTGAATGAGAAACCCAAATTTTGTATTGCAAATCCGAATTCTACCCAAAATTTCGTGAAAAATTGATCTCTAAACTAAATTTGTTCTGTGCAACCGGTTCCAGTGCGCACGCAAAGCTGCGCAACCCCAAAATTGTCAAATAATGGATGATGGTGAACTCTAATGTGCGGCACATGAATTCTCATTGCTTTTGAACGCTGATTCACTTGATGCTATCCGTTTTTCGATTCGACTCAATTTTGACGGAATAATTACCAAAATTTGTTCATCTAGGATACAATTTAAGGCTGCAAATTCTTACAGACGGGTCGGTTATTCCTCGGACCAGGCGCATGGAGGCTCAATTCATCAACATGGGGAAAATGGGGGAAAAAAGTGGGTCTGGCGGGTCCCAGACCCATTCCAATTGATTCAGGGTCCAAAATTTGGTGGAAAATGATACCCCACACGCCTAGGTACCAGAAAAGTCGAAAACAAACATTCGAAATGGGTAGATAGGCACCAATTTCGACCCATAGCCTCATACAGAGGGTACCAATCGTACCGGGACCCTTTTCATTAGATTCAGCGTCCAAAATTTAGTGGAAAATGATACCCCACACGCCTAGGTACTAGAAATCTCACAACACATATTCAAAATGAGTAATAGATCCCCATTTTGACCTCTTCCAGCGAATGAAAAATTGAAAACTAAATCTTTTACAGCGTATGTTTGCTCAAAGAGTTTCATATGTTTGTAGGATTTTCCCATGTTTCAACTAAACCTCAAACATTAATCCTGAAAAGAATCTGGAAACAGGCCAAAACAAGGAATATAAGAAGATTTTTCAAAAAATCATCAACCAAAATAAACGCAAAATGAACAAAATTTGGCCGTTAATATACTGAAAATTGGTTTAAATCTAGATACGGATATCACCACGTGAATCAGCGTTAAAAACGATGAAAATTCATGTGCCACACATTAGAGTTCACCATCATACACTATTTGACAATTTTGGGGTTGCGCAACTTTGCGTGCGCGCTGAACTGGTTGCGCGCAATCAGAACAAATTGTTTGATGGATCAAATTTTCATGAAATTTTGAGTGGGATCTGAATCTGCAATGAAAAAATTGGGGTTTTTTTTATTTAAAATAAGAAAATTGTGTCAGTTGCGCAGTTGTGCGGGGTGCGCAAATATGATATTTGAGATTCTAGCAAGAGAATATGATGATTCGAAAAGGATTTTTTTTTCTTATTTACTCCCGTTTGGACGATTTTAGGAGTTAGGAGGGTGGGAGGACAACTCGTGGGACATCCTATATTTAATATTGTTATATAATAAATTGTGTGACGTGTTGCAATCAAATGTATAAAAGGAATGAAAATATTTGCCGAAATGATTGCAAGTAAACCCAACGGAATTTCGAGTCGTGTAAACCTCGCAAGCTTCCGAAAACAGGTGTGTGATGATCCAGATGAACTGTACCTGACCGTGTTTCCCAAAATCAGCCGATGTTAGGCGAGTTCAGACGGTTCTATCACGGCCGATTTATCAATTTATCAAGTTAGGAGGAGTCAAAACAGCACGTGGTCCATTTAGCGGACAACGTAAACCAGGAGAGAACGTGCGGAGTGACTGAGTCCAGAGAAATTCGGACGTTTCTTCGAGTTAACAATAGAATGGCGGTAGGATCGGATATCAGGGTAAAGCTGGTACGGATCACGAACCGTGTTCATCGTGCGCAAGCACGTTCGCGTGTCCTCGCGTGATACATCGGCTAATAATTCGATAAATTTGAAAATGGCGTTCACATTACCTTGGCGTAGGGATGTTGGAGCGGATATGGAGCTGGCATTGGTGGCTGTTTGCCGTGAAACCACCCTGCAGTTGATCCGATGACGAGGACCATTGCCAGGACGAAGGTGAAAACTATCGCTCCGATGACGATCTTGCTCCTCGACGACATGACGATCGCCATTTTGTCGCGAACGATCACAGAACCACGCGAAACGTCACATTTATCGGTAATCCTCGTCGGTTATCCATGTTCGAAGGTTTATTTTCAACTGGAAATTTCCACTGGGGACAAAATGCCCGCACTCAACGGTGCTCTTGGTCCTGTCGGAATCATTTCGTAGTTAATTTTAGCATCGAATTCGAATGATATAATCATCCACTAAATGAAACAACCACAAAAACGACTATATGTGCAAAAATGAACTTGGCTACACTTCAAGAATCTCATTATAAAAGGAATACTGATTGCAAACAGTTTAAAGAACGTGTGTCCGCCAACCTTTCAGTTCCAAGCTACAAATGAAAACCTCATTTTTGCACAAAACGAGTTAAACATTAGCTTTTTTCAGCGTTTAGCCGAGTTTATTTCATATGAACGGGACGAGCCCAATTACTGAAAATAGAAAAGAAAAAATACATTCGCACGCAGGCCATGAGATAAGAGAGAGCAATGGGATGAAGGTTCAACACTGTAATGGCACCAAAGACAAGTCAGGGGAGTGAGGAGATTTCAGTGAGACGAGACCAAAGAGAGTGAAGGGAGATCGAGAGCAGTTCGATGTCATGCTCGACCAACAGCAGGTTAGCCATTCTGGGAAGTAGGCAGAGAAATGGCACAGCAAACAAATCGCAGGAGCGCAGGCCAACTCTGGGCATCAGGCCAAACTGGGCAAGCAAAGATTGGGCATCAATGCGCCCAGAGAAGATGCCGTGCATGAAGGACATGTCCTTGAGAGCCTGGCGGCCAGAGGGGTTGAGCAGGTGAAACTGCTGACCCTGGGCACTGTAGTCCACGTCCTCCCGACAAACCCCAAGCTTGAAGGCCAGGTAACGTAGGAACGCACACCCTGTTGAGCTGATTCACATGGCATTCGTATGAGGGACTCCAGACGACGAAAGCATACTCCAGGTGAGGCTGGACAATAGCCCGATAGAGGGTAATGAGGGCAGCGGTGCTGGTGAACTCCCTGGTATTTCGCTTTACTTTATAGCAGATGCCCGGGCAATGTGTTCATTGAAGGTCAACTGCCTGTCCATAAGAACACCAAGATCGGAGACCACGGAGGGACGTCTAAGAGCAACACCATTGATGGTGTAGGGGTGCATATGAGGGGTCAGCAGGCGGTGATACATCATAACTGAACATTTGTCTGGGTTGAGGGAAAAGCCAGCATCCAAACACCACTGGGTGAAATCATCAAGGCAAAGCTGGAGAGTGCAGGAGTCAGAGGGATCAAGCACTTGAAGAAATTTTGGCCGACCATACGCCTGGTCCGAGGAATAACCAACCCCTATGGATGATTTTGCTGCGTCTTCGTTCGCTAATTCTTGAATAAGCAAAATCTCTCTCTCCGATTCGGCCCAAAAAATTTTTCAAGGGGTCTAGATCAAAATTAGCAAATGTCCGTCCGCTGTCTGCGACTTGAGCAGTAGAAATTTTCTAAAAATCTGAAATTTCGGTCAAGGACCCGTTTCCGGCACTAGTTGGTCCTCAAAACATTTCAGCCCGATCAGACCAAATTTGGGGAAGTAGGGGTCAAAATTCGTACTTCGAAAAATGAATTTTCGAAATTTTTTGCAATCTAGGCATGTGTGATATCATTTTCGACTAAATTTTGGACGCTGAATCCAATGAGACAGGTCCCGGAACAATTGGCACTCACAGGAATAGGTTATGAACGCTGAATCGATTAAAATGAGTCCAAGAAATAACCAACCCCTATGGAAGATTTTGCGGCGTTTTTTCATCGATGCTCATCCAAAACTACTGAACACCCATGATAATTGTTCACAGAAGAAATAGCAGGGGCTAAAAACTATCCCTGTGCCTCTTTGTATTGTTGCGAGGTTACACCCACATCAGTATCCTGGGCAACCAGCATTACAAGGTCAATGACATGTGGAGGGCTAAGGGTCACTCTCGAACATCAAATTGGCTGGAACCTTCCCGCATGCTGGAGACAACATGTCAAGTTCCTAGAACCAGGGAAGACTTGAGAAGGTTCTTGGCCAAGGGAGCGAGCATAAAAAGGGACTGAGGATTGCTGCAGAGGGCAGTTCAGTTCAGAGTCCAATTAAAGATGCTTTGTGTTATAAATTGTGCCAATGTGTTATAAATTAGTGCAACACGTTACAACCATGTATTGTGCCTTGTGATTGTGTAAGTGTGTGACAGGTTAGAATTAAGATCAATAGTTGTATTGTTATTTTGTTTCTTATACTCAAAATCTAAAACAGCACTACCTGACATTAGTTTTAATATGCCAAAACTTTTATTATTTGCTGTAATATTACTTTTTATTTTGAGCAGGCAATTATTGTTTTCATCTACCATATCGTGGTCATAAGTAAAATTACTTACATAGTTATTGATCTTACCTTTACCAGTAATATTTAATTGATTGTCTTTAAAAACACCTTTTGCCTCACCTTGTTGCAACAATAATATATTATTGCTTAAAGTATTAAAATTTATATCAGTCAATGTTGAAGTAACATTATAGCTATTATCGATTTCAGAATTGATAGGAATTATTATCTCTATTATTGAATTGGCATTTCCTTTAATTTCTTTCAAATCAATATCTTCATTTTTAACATTTTGATATGCATCATCTGGTATAAAATCAATAAATCACTAATTTCACCTTTAGCAGTAGCGTTAAAAATAAATTGTGACTTAAGAGGTCCTTCCCATTTAAAAGTCATAATACCATTAGACAGAACGCTGTTACCGCTATAAGCCTCATTAATCAAGAATTTTATCTCTCCCCCTGAAATAACTATATTAGTATCAACTTTAGTTAAAGCAGGTAAATCTTTATGATATTTATATTCAAAATTTGATATATGCAAATTTGCTTTTAAATTATCATCTTCTAAAATATTTTCATTTAAAAATTTTCTATCTAGTTTAATGCTTAATTCGCCGTTTTGAATGTGACCTTGTTTTGTGACAGTGTATTTGAGTGAACAATTGTAATAAATTATTTACAAATAACATAAATCATTACAGTAAATCGTGATGTTTATTTTTTGTGATGAACATATCACTCGCGTACATCACCTTTCCTAATAACATACTCTTATGAATTGCTTTTTATCGTACCGGGATCGACGTAAGCACTTATACTTCCTTCAAAGCCTGTCACGTCTTAAATCCACAATTCATCAAATTTATCGCGAAAAAAAAACGAGTTTTAAAAATAAAACCACATCGGCTTTACGAATACGCACCTGCCTAGAAAGCCGTATTATCTATTCAAAGCCACCGTTCATTGAAAAAAAGCAGAGGCCCCGAAGAAACGAGCTACCTAAGAGGGAAACGGTGTATTTAAGCGAGCGAAAAAAAAGGGCAACTTTTAGGCAAGCAGTGCATAAACCGATCACGTGAGGAGGTTGCGGAAAGATCATTGAGCGAACGTATTGAAAAGATTGGGCCAACGCTTCGACCATCAACCTCTCAGCCTTTTCCTTAGGGATTTACTGCCTGTTCGTGAGCACTCGCGGGGGTGCCCGATTCCCAAGGAATTGAGAAGAGTTGAAGGGGAAAAAAGAGAAAAAGTAAAAAAAAAACCTTCGAGCGATAAAACGGAGAATTCGACGAAGGGGACGTAATTATTGAAAACGATAGTCTTTCGATTGGAAAGTTGATAAGGGGAATTTCTTTTCTTTTTCGGCTGTAAAGTTGAGAGCGGTTCCTTCGAGGTTTGTTGCTTTTCAACATTCCTAGGTTGATAGGTTAACCTTACCCGAAGTTTGGCGGATCAGTTTCCTTGAATTTCCCCCTTCAAAGCTGCACTCTTTACCTTGATCAGAATGTAAGCCATTAAATCGCCAAGGTTTGGTGACCATTCTGGCAATATACTGCAATTGTTACAATATTTGCTCAGGTTCTCTTTGATTTTGGTTTTTCCAACATAGGCGACAAGTTGCCTATCATTGGCTATCCAGGACGCAGGCTTGGCAACATTTTGCTGTTTATACTGTCGGTTTCTGTCCACAGTTACTGGTGAAGTACGACATTGGGTACACGCGACCGTACTGGGTCAAAATGTTCTTATGATCTCTAAATTAGTGCGATTTTGTGCCAATTCTTCCATAAGAGCTGGTTATTCTTTAGACAAGCAGCGTGATGACTCATTAAAATCAATTCAATGGGTAGACAGTTACCCATTTTGACTCATTACTTCTTATGGTGGGTGCCAATCGTTCCGCGACCGATTTTATTGGATTCAGAATCCAAAATTTAGTGGAAAATGATTCCCCACACGCCTAGGTACCAGAAATCTCGAAAACACACAATCGAAATGGGTAAATGAACACCCATTTTGACCCATAACCTCTTCCGGTGGGCGCCAATCGTTCGGCACGCGACTAGATTGAGCGTCAAACATTTATTAAAAAATGATGGATCAACAAAAATCTCGAAAATTCTATTTAAAAAACACATATCATACTGAGTACTTGAAATGAGGGGTAATACTTAAGAAATGGGTCCTGGTCTTACAGTCTCAAGAAATAATGAGCAAAGTACTCCCAAAGACATTCATATATCCCGCGCTGCAGAGATTCCAGTTGTGACCGCAAGACAGCGGTAGTGACTAACCAAGTGATGTAATTAAACAAATTGTTGATTTAGGTGGCACATTTTTGGCACAACCTGGCATCACTTTGAAGAAGGTTTTGTCTCGTGTCATTTTGTATGGCGCATAATTGCCTGATTATCCGGAAATATATACTTATATTTATGTGAACTGAAGTGCTCCAGAGTTGTCATTCCAGACCTCATTGAATAACAGCAAGTATGCGAGAGAATCACTGGTCGTTACCATTTGAAACTAATAAACGCTGCAAATTCAAGGGTTGGTTATTCCTCGGATCAGGAGCATAGAGACTCAGGTATATTTTACAAACAAAATCATGTTTAAATGGTGTATGAGGGGACTCGTGTCTGCAGAACCAGCCCAGTGAACGACCAAAGAACGTTTTAATCTCACGAGAGGAAATTCGATTGACCGTACAGGATGTAGAAAGAGAATGTTTCTGGGAAAAGAAGATCGTTTCAACGTATAAAGCACCAGAAAACCCAATAGACCGACTTTTCCAAAGGTAATGACATTTTTGAACGACTGTGCACATATTACGTATTTTTCTCTCTGAAACGACGTACAGAGACGACCTCGTTTTTTCAACAGATGTCCGGCTAACTATGACTCCAAAATCGGACATTTATGAAGTCCCCTTTCCCCTCCTTCACATTTATCTTTTGACTTTCCTAAACCCACCCAAAAAAAACCGAGATATTTCACCTCTACGGAGGTAACCACGCGATTGTATATGAAAAAGGTACCCGTTTCCTTCGTTGGAGGCGAGAAAACGGCTTTCGGTTTCCCCTTCAACTCCTCTTGACGTGAAAAATGGTGGTTTGGCCAGAATGGTAGATGATCTCTTCGCCGAGGGTTATTTATCTGTATCTTCAGCTTCCCTTTCGGACCGCACCTTGTTTCCTCGTATTTACTTAGCTGTTTAATGCTGAACAAAATAAAGCCAAAATGGCTTTTTGAATTATTCAATCAAAGTTTCATCAAAAGTGAATAGCGCTACAAATTCTCTTACAATGGTTAGGGAAAGAAAATGGTGAATGTGGAGTGTCCCGGACTCATTCCAATCAATTCAGCGTACAATATTTAGTCGAAAATGATACCCCACACGCCTAGGTTCCCAAGTATCCCAAACCTACTTTTTAAATAGGTAGGCAGGTACCCATTTAGTCTCCAACATACATCCAGTGGGCGCTAATCGGTCCAGTATCAACTCAATGGATTTAGCGTCCTATATTTGATGGAAAATCTTACCTCGGACGCCTAGGTACCCATTTATCTCAGGAACCCATTTTTGAACAGGGAAGCAGGTACCCATTTTGCCTTCCTACCCACCTATACAAAGTGCCAATCCGAGATCCATCTCATTGGGTTCGGCATTGGAAAATGGTATCCCACACGTCTAGGTGCCTAGGTACCCAAATAAGGGCCTATCGAGGTAGGCGGATCCACATCTTCTCTGACAGCCAAGCAGCACTCAAGGCCTTAATGGGATCGAGCTCTGACTCAAGACTGGTGCTTGAGTGCTGGGAAGCCCTCCAACTGCTGAGTGGAACGAACAAGGTTGTCCTCGCATGGGTCCCGGGCCACTCAGGGGTTGAGGGTAACGACCGAGCTGACGCTCTGGCTAGGCTTGGTTCGGGGACTGCCTTTACGGGACCTGAACCATGCCTAGGAATCTCCCGCACCCTACTATCGGGATGGGTGGCAAACTGGGTTCGCTCCCAGCACCAGAAGTGCTGGGAGCGGACGCCGCGGCAAGAGCACGGTCATATTATGATGACTGGTCCTAACAAAGGTAGGGCCACGAGATGCCTAAACCTCGCTTAGAGCTTCCCTGAGACTCACCGTTGGCTTATTTACAGGACACGGGGACTTCAGGAGGCATCTCTGCAGAATTGGAGTGCGCAATGGTACCCCTGACTGCAGACTCTGTGGCGAGGACGAGGAGACAGCGTCTCACATCAATTGTCCTGCCCTGGAACACAGGCGTTTCAGAACCTTCGGGACTTTGGACCGAGGGGACTTCCTCAACCAGGAGAACCTGGTCGGAGCTCTGCTGGACCTAATCGGGAACACGGAGCTTCGGCCAAGATGAGCTCTAGGGGTTAGCACAATGGGCCACTTGGTCTAGGTGCGGGGGGCGGGCACGACGATGGACGTCCCCTCTACCCCTGTGTAATTAATCTAATCTAATCTACCCAAATAAGGTAGTTAAATGATTTCTAAAAACCTGAAATATTGTGTCGAGAACCTCCAGCTCGACTTAGTCCATTTGAATCTGAAGGTAACAATTTGATTTTTTGAGAATTGAAGGAATTGGATTTTTGAGTTCATCGACGATTAAGGCATGTGGGGTGTCGTTTTCGACTAAAATTTTGACGCTGAATTCAATGAGACGGGTTTCAGGACGATTGATGCCCATCGGTAGAGGTTATGGGTCAAAATGAGTACCTATCTACCAATTTTAAAAGCTGGTTTTCGAGATTTCAGGTACCTAGGCGTGTTGGGTATCATTTTCCATCATTTTTGGACGCTGAATCCAATAAGACGGGTATTGGAACGATTGGCGCCCTCTGGATGTGGTTATGGGTCAAAATGGGTACCTGTCTACCCATTTCGAATGTGGGTTTTTGATATTTCTGGTACCAATGCGTGTGGGGTATCATTTTTAACTAAATTTTGGACGCTGAATCGATTGGAATGATTTTCCATGCTCCTGATCCAGGGTTTTAATCTCATGAAACGCAAACTTGCATTTTGGGGCCAATCAGACAAGTTGACCTCTGGCATGATTGCACGGGTTGATTATTCAAGGAGTAATGAGCTCAAATTATTCTAAATTTAGTCGAAGGGAAATGATTTCCTCTTGGGCTGCAAGGTACGGACTTAACCTCACGCGAGCCTTTCAAACGGGAAAAAAAAATCATCTCAAGATGACAACTTGGAACTTCCTGACCAACCAATAAACTTCCCTTCATTGATGAACCGCACTCGACTCTGCGCTACTTCTGCCAAAGAGGAAAAATGGTTCTCAAAGACCTTGTCGAAGACTCTGGCCAACTATTGGGAAACTTTTTCTATTGACACGGTAAAATGAATACGTGGAAAAGTACTCTCGTCGATAAAAAAGGTCGTATCTACTGAAATCTATTGCGACATCATTTCTCGATTGGAAAATATTCGTTTGAAGGAGCAATTGAATTTTCCCGCTTGAGGATTCCCTTTTGGCGATATCGACAAAGCTACCTTACAATTTAGAGCTAATATTGTTGTATTAATGAGCATTATGGTCCATGACTTATCGATATAGATAATATAAAGAGCCGCGTAATAACATCAATACTTGATCCTATCACTGGTCGAAGGGATCGAACCCCCCAGCGAATGGGAAACCAGATTTTCCTTCCTAAATGGTGAATTAAGGGGAGGTTTCTTATACAACTTGATAGATTGTTTTTCCCAACAAAGTGAGGGAATTCACCCCTCCAACCCATTTCATTTCATTGATGAGCACTCATTCTCGTCCTAATAATATATATAAGCTGATAGCTCTTGGACAACAGATAGGAGACAGTTTTGGGACACTTTTGGAATCGTTGTGATAGTTATGGAACAATTTCGTCATTTAGTAGGGGAGATTCGGCGTTCTGGCGTTGTCAAATCACCTATTTATAATCAATTTTCCTAACCCATCCAGTGCGTGAGCTGGTTTCATGCTGAAGCTGACGACTCATCAAACAACCCTGTACAAGAAGTAGTGGGGGCAATACTCTCCACTTTTATAAAGTCAAAATGGTACGCAGGGTGTGCCTGGACGTCTCTTGCACTGAATGCGTTAACTCCACTACATCAAAAATTCAAGTAAAATGTCTGACAGGTTGTAGGAGAATAGCAAAACAAGAGAAGCAGGTATCATTTTTAGAAACCTAATATCCATTGAAATAGAAAGGTTTGGGTCATAGTGATCCCATGCAAGTTCTGGACAGGTAGCAACGCTCTACATGGGGAGCATGCCCTGCTCTCTGCCTGCCCTCGCCTGCAACGACCCACAAAATGTGTTTTTCAAAAAATGGATTTTCGAGATTTTTGGCAATCTAGGCGTGTGGGGGATTTTGGACGCTGAATCCAATGAAATGAACTGGGACACTACTTACCCTTGTCCCCATTTTCCCCATGTTTGACATTTTCGACGACTTAGGCGTGTGGGGTATTATTTGTGGTATTTTTCCACTAAATTTTGGACGCTGAATCGATAGAAATGAGTCTCCATGCTCCTGGTCCGAGGAATGACCAACCCCTGTTGGAATTCGCAGCGTTCTCGACCCAAATTTTTGTCTGGGTCAAAAAAGTCAAATGTCCGTCCGCCATACGCCGTCTACATCGACTTGGGTAGTGGACAAATTTCTAAAAATCTGAAATTTGGGTCAGGGGTCATGGCTCCAGTTGGTCCTCGAAACTTTTCAGCCCAATCGGATTTTGGGCGGAGTAGGGGTCAAAATGTGTGTTTTGAAAAATGGATTTTCGAGATTTTTGGCGATCTAGGCTTGTGAGGTATCATTTCCACTAAATTCTGGGTGCTGAATCCAATGAAATAGGTCCCAGAGCGATTGGCACCCACTGGAAGAAGTTATGGATGAAATTGGGTAATATTACCCATTTTGAATATGTGTTTTTGAGATTTCCGGTACCTAGGCGTGTGGGGTATCATTATCCACTAAATTTTGGACCTTGAATCTAATGAAAAGGGTCCCGGTACGATTGGTGCCCTCTGTATGAGGCTATGGGTCCAAATTGGTGCCTATCTACCCATTTCGAATGTTTGTTTTCGACATTTCTGGTACCTAGGCGTGTGGGGTATCATTTTCCACTAAATTTCGGACCCTGAATCGATTGGAACGGGTCTGGGACCCGCCGCACCCACTTTTTTCCCCATTTCCCCCATGTTGAAGAAATGAGTCTCCATGCGCCTGGTCCAAGGAATAACCAACCCCTGTGTAGGAATTGGCATGATTTTATCACATTTTGGACTTATTTGGTATTTGTAGGAAACCCCTCAAAATGATTAATGTCGATATGTTACGTACTAGCGGCGTTTTCGCGTCTTGACAAATGCACTCGTTTCACCAAACATTTCCGTATAAATATCCGCGTGGCAATTGGAAGAGCTTCCTCGAACTGTTGATATACTGCGTATTGTTTCACTCTGACAATCTTTCCAAGACCTCTGAAACCTTAGTCGTATCGTGACTTTTGATTTGCCGTCACTTTTCTTATCCGACGTTCACCTTCACCCCATCGACTACCATCGTTACTCGTATCCACTTTATTTCCCGTGAACCCGAACTCTTCAAAAAACATCGCCTCCACTCTAACCTTTGCCGTTCCTTTTCGTTTTCGTATTTTCACGAGAACACGGAAATGGGGATGGAAGGGGTTACCGAACAAGGCGAAAAGCGCCCGAGCAAAGTGGTTTTCGATGAGCTTTTCCCCCCTGTTAAGATCGGTAACGAGGGGGAAAACGACCCTCAGTTTCTTTGGAGTAGGTACCAAAGCGAATTGACGAAAGAAAAAAAATACTAATATTAATTTTTTTTTTTTTTATGTCAACTCTCCTCCACGATTTTTCCATCGTGGTACCCCCGAAATGGTGGTGTTGTCATACAAAAAGCCTATCTCTCCGATTCGGCCCAAAATTCTGGACGTTTCAAGGTGTCGAGATGAAAATGAGCAAATGTCCGTCCGCCGTCCGCGGCGACTTTGGTAGTGAACATTTTCTAAAAATCTGAAATTTTGGTCAGGGACCCGTTTCTGTCTTTTGTGGTCGTCGAACCATTTCAGCCGATCGGACCAAATTTGGGAGAAGGTGGTAAGGGTGTAAATGTATTTTCCAAAAATGCATTTTCGAGATTTTTGTTGATCAAGGCCTGTGAGGTATCATTTTCCACTAAATTTTGGACGATGAATCTAATGAGACGGGTCACAGAACCATTGGCACTCACTGGATGAGGTTAAGGGTAAAAACGCTGCAAATTCTTACATAGGGGTTGGTTATTCGTCAGACCAGACGCATGGAGACTCATTTCTTCAACATGGGGGAAATGGGGATAACGGTGGGTGCGGCGGGTCCCAGACCCATTCCAATCGATTCAGTGTCCATGATTTAGTGGAAAATGATACCCCACACGCCCAGGTACCAGAAATCTCATAAACACATATTTAAAATGGGTAGTATATACCCAATTTGACCCATAACTTCTTCCAGTGGGTGCCGATCGTTCTGGGACCCATTTCATTTGATTCAGCGTCCAAAATTTAGTGGAAAATGATACCCCACTCGCCTAGATCGCCCAAAATCTCGAAAATCCATTTTTCAAAAAACACATTTTGACCCCTACCCCGCCCAAATTTGGTCCGATCGGGCTGAAAAGTTTGGAGGATCGTCCTAGGCCGGTATCAGACCCCTGACCCAAATTTTAGATTTTTAGAAAATTTTCTACTACCTACCAAAAACGGCGTGGACGGCGGACGGCGGACGGACATTGACATTTTTTGATCTAGACACCATGAAACGTCCAGAAAAAAATTTTGAGCCGAATCGGAGAGGTTGACCTTTTACATGAAAACATAGGTTGATTATTCAAGGAATAACCAACCAAAATGAGTGCCTATCTACCCATTTTGAATGTGTGGTTTTGAGATTTCTGGTACCTAGGCGTGTGGGGTATCATTTTCGACTAAATTTTGGACCCTGAATCGATTGGAATGGGTCCGGAACCCGCAACACCCACTGTATTCCCCATTTTCCTCATGTTGATGAAATGAGTCTTTATGCGCCTGGTCCGAGGAATAACCAACCCTTGTGTAACAATTTTCAACGTTATTGATTTCGTAAACTTTGTTGATAGATGTCTGATAGATGTCTTATATCAGCGATAATCCTCATTCAGTACATCAAAATTCTCATCATCCGCCTCTCAATCTTCTAAAAATTCCTCTCGAATTATTTTCAACCGCCAACGTGACCTACACGACGGAAATTTGCAATGTTCCTGCGTTTCACTAACCTTTACCGTCGCGAAAAGGTTAATGGTGTAACCCGCCGTTTCACCTAACGGGCTAGGGATCCAGAAATAGACCTAGGCGAATAAATTAGTGGGAGACTAAAGACTTTCACTTACCGTTCGGAATGTCGGAGACGGTAGGTCATAGACTCCAAGTACACCTGAATTGACTAAGCTCTGAGGAATGGGGTTTCGTAAGTGAAAGGCAAGAGTTCAATATTGGTTTGTAATAACGCAATTGTTCGAAATAAGAAATATGGAATGTCTCGGCCGAGAAGGATACTGACTATGACTTAATCTAATTAGTGAGTAGGTAGAATGTGAAGGGCTGAAGGCCAATGAATTTATGAGGTAGCTGAAGGCTCAGGAGTGTTTGATTTAGACTAACGGAAAAATACAGTTGTTTTGCTAATGTTCTCCCCTAACTCCCTTTGCTTTTCTACAACAGGCAAAATACTCAATACTACGGTTACAAGTTACAATTTCTCTGATCAGCTTTCTGGTGACTACGCGTCAGGGCTTGGGCCAGATTTAAGGAGTCGACTTTCGCGTTGCTAGGGTTCGAGACAGAATTATTTCGCCACTTACGTGCACCAACGCCTTTGGATGGAGACAACGGGGTGATGTGTTCTTCGCTGCTCGGCTTCGGTCAGGGGAACGCCGTCCAGGTCGGAGGAGGCGAGGCTCTTTCCAACGGAGGTCCGACGACTGGCGGTGCGTGGAAAACCCAGACTATTGGCCGTCGGTCGGGCGCGAACGAATCAACACTCGGGTCCGACGGGGGATTTTCAGTTCGTAATAGGGGTCCACTGTTACGGGATAGGAATTGGCTGATCTCCCAATTCCCGAGTTCTCACCCTGAAGGAACCACGATACAATCGTTCCTTCAGGTCACTTTCACTTCACTTCGATGTCCCGGTTCACTTCGCCTCGATGTTCCGGTTCACTTCGCTTCGATGTTCCGGTTCACTTGGATGTCCCGGTTCACTTCGATGTCCCGGTTCACTTGGATGTTCCGGTTCACTTCGATGTCCCGGTTCACTTGGATGTTCCGGTTCACTTAGCTTCGATGTCCCGGTTCACTTTACCTCGATGTCCCGGTTCACTTCACTCCGTTCCGCGAACAGAGATTTCAACCTTCCTTCTCGTGAGTTCGGATACGACTGGCGATTGCTCGTTCTCTCCGTCCGCTCGTCACGTCGCCTTCCCCTTCTACGCCTCCCTGGGTGTCTTGCGCCGCCCATCGCCTACCCAATCCAAAGAGGGCACGCCTTCCGCCCAGCTGGAGTTAGGCGTTTGGAGGGGAGAGGGGTCGTTCCGTCCCCCGCCGCCGAGGTTTCTTGGCGGGGCGCTTGAAATTTGCCGCCCCGTTACAATGGCATCTCACCCAATAAGTGAAATGTCAATAGCTCGACATTGATGACACTTTGTCACGGTCCAAAACTCTTGTCAGAAATGATCGTGTTTTAAACAATATACGACGACCTTGACCGCATAAAACGTTATTTAACGCGTGAGAAAACCGCGAATCGAAATCAATGTTCAATCATGTGTCTCTACGGATTTTAGGTCGATCAGCGATTTTGAGAAAGCTAAATCTCATGGGGGTGGGTTATTCCTCAGACCAGGAGCATGGAGACACATTCCAATCGATTCAGCGTCCAAAATTTAGTGGAAAATGATACCCCACACGCCTAGGTACCAGAAATCTCAAAAATCTACTTCTGAAATTGGTAGATAGGTACCCATTTTGACCCAAAACCTCTTCCGGTGGGCGCTAATCGTTCTGGGACCCATTTCATTGGATTCAGCGTCCAAAATCTAGTGGAAATTTGTGGATTTTGGGCGATCTTGGCGTTAGGGTTATTATTTTTGACTAAATTTTGTACTCCAGTGAGACGGGTCTTGGAACGATTGGTGTCCACCGGAAGAGGTTTTGGGTCAAAATGGGTGCCCATTTACCCATTTTGAATGTGTGTTTTCCAGGTTTCTGGTGCCTGGGCATGTGGGGTATCATTTTCCACTAAATTTTGGACGCTGCATCGATTGGAATGACTCTTCATGCTCCTGGTCCGTGGAATAATCAACCCCTGTGTATGAATTTGCAGAGTTTCATCTCAGTGTCAGGTCCTTTCAACTTTTGTGTTCAGTTTCTTCAAATTCTGTTTCAAAACTGGCCAAGTCCAAACACTTTTATTGAATTCATCCTCTAGAATGAGTGTTTCAGGGTAAATTTCGTCTTCATTTAACGCAGAGAGGCGATCAATCTCAGACTCAGAACCATAAAACGTCCAATATTGGCACACAAATTTATCTGTAAACGTTTTTGCGAAATGGAAATGGACCAGTTTTTCAACTCAGCGCCTCAAATTACTACCAACCCGCAGTAAGACATTGTGGTTAACCTAAATCATAGTTCTGGATAGATATTTGGCTTTACAACATCTTGAATTTCTTGTATTGTAGCGTCATTATTCCACTTAACCTCCAGCAGTCATAATTTCCACCATTATAGACCGCTCACGTGTAACTTGGAATTTGGATTTCGCTCAAAAATCGTTTTTATTCTCCTCAAGCGACAACTATAAACATCATCGTGTTCCGAATCTCATTGTGGAATCATCCACAAACCCTAAAAATTACCCTAGAAGAAGCTAATCGCTGCACAGTGTCAATTTCTTCTACAAATTGAGTTGAAGTCAGTTCATTCTCAGCAATATTTTGAATTTGGGCGGTAAAGGGTTCACAGAAGTCGCTATCTCTCTAAGGTTACCATCGTTGCAATTGAAAACAATTCTGAAAAGCAAAAATATCGTTGCTCGTGTCAGGATTGTTATTTTAAAAAAAAAAAAAAATGTCTACAAACTGATACAGCAAAGGACAAAAAATAAATCCTGATTCTGTTTCTATAGCGGCAAGAACGTCTATCAAAACTGGGATAATCCTGCTTTTCTTCGATTGGCTCCGACCTTATTATACAGAACCTATCGAGCTCAGAGAGGAAAGGAATATCGTTCGTTATCTCTGATATCCTTCAGAAAAGATGACTAGGATCGCAATACGATGTTGATCAACGTTATTATTGTGGCAGCGAGCGGGCTTTATCCAGGGTTGAAAATAAGTCGTGAGGGATATTCGAGTATCTCCGAGTCCCAACTCAACGTCAACGCCACGAAGCCCTTAAATTTTATACTTTTTTAGGTCAAAATTATGTGTATGTCAGAAAGAATTTTGTATATTATAATTAACGATTGGTCTCGTTACGATACTGAGTAGTCACTGAGTGAATAAAGATCCAAATAAATGAATAACGACCGAGCAAATCGCCTGTTTCTAATGTAAGCCGTGTTCCATAAGATTTGTATTTGGCGGAATATGATTCAGTCTTTCACCACTTGGAGCGCTAACGTCGCAGCATACCTTCTGTATGAACCTTAGAGACAGCAATGTAACCTTCCAAAGCTCATCTTATTCACACACCTCCTATGTAACAATCACGTCGGCGTTATTTCGCCAAAAGTAATATAACAATCAGTACATAGGCTATGTTATTTGCCATCATTGGCAACTTTGAAATTTGAATTACGGAGTATTCACCAGAGATGGATAGTGACGGCATATTCAGTGCCAAAAAATGTCGAAATTTCATTTTATTATATTTCTTCCATTTAGTTTGCAGTATGGCCATAGGAAAATGTATAGTGGGGGGATGCAGTGGATGGCAGAAGTAGAAGAATTGTGCGCAGGCGCAGGCGAGGATGTTTCTCCATGAGAGAAATAACACCAATATGCTGTGTGTCTGGAAGCGCCTTGGTGGCGGGGCGGGGGCGGGGTATCCGTCCACGTTGCTGTCAGGTCGTGGTGTCGACGATCCTCGAGGGGTGGCGCGGTGCGTGCTCGACCCGAATGAGTCGTTGAGGTGGGTCATGGCTTGCAGCCGTTGTTCCATCATGATCACTCGGCAACGCAGGGACTCGACCTCCACCGACCCACCACTCGATCTTGATCTCATGTCCACCCCCGAGTCGCCAACGTTCAAGCTTTCCCCAAGCTCGTCTAGGCAGCGCAGCAGAATCCGCCTCTGTGTTGGCATCCTGTCGCAGGCCGCGACCAGCTTGCCCAGCCCCATGATGACCGTGGAGGTGACGGCCAGCCACTCCGTACTTCCGGGCTCCAAGTCCGTGCTGCTCATTGACGATGGTACCCGCGGTCGAGGTAGCGCCATAGTCTTCTGGTGTCGTTCGCTGATCTCCTATTTTCCCACTAAACCCTGAAACAGACAAACCGGCCTTTCTGTTAGTCTCCTCTCACGCTCCGACTCACCCGTTGTACGTCAGTCAATGACTCATGTATCATGCAGACAACCTCCCTCTCTGCACAGAGCCAGACGCTGAACAACAATCCTAGATTTTAGCTACCATTACAAGGGAAAAACAAAGGAAAGGAGGGGAGTGGCAAGGCAGTCCTGTCCCGACCCATGAGGTACGGTCATTAATCAAACAAGGCAAGTACTGGTGTCGTGCATTTTACTCTACAGGTAAGACATTCCCTATTCTACTTCACAAATTACGAGTATACCCCAAAACTTGAAAAATTATTATTTTTTTTTTTTTTTTTTTTTTTTTTTTTTTTTTTTTTTTTTTTTTTTTTTTTTTTTTTTTTTTTTTTTTAATTGCTTCATCCCGTTCGAGGTGTTGATATCTTTCCCGCGTGGAGCTGCGCGTAGTCGATCGTTTTGCGCCTTGGTCTTAGCCCGTATGGACTGGACGCCATCCTAATCGGAATCGGGATTCGGCTGGAGGATCTTCCAGGGCCCTGGGCCCCAGGTTCAGGACTTTCTTCGGTCCGTACTGGTTCCGGCCATTCCAGAGGGTCTGACAACCACGTCCCTCCACTATCTTCGCTAGGTGGAGGGGCAGGGCTCTCGGGTGGGCGCGACTCCTCCGCTACGTCGGGGGTGACGGCGTCGTCTGGCACGCTGTTGAGAAACGCTGGCTTGAGCCTGCTGAGGTGGTAACGCGTGGTCTTCCCCAGGACATCCTGGACCTCGTAATTGACATCGGTCAATTTGCGGGTCACACGGAGCGGTCCTTTCCAGGGGCTCCAGAACTTCTTCACTGTACCTGGTGGGGCGACGAGCTGCTGGGCATATACTTGTTGGCCTATCTGGAACTCCCGAGAGTGGCGTCGCTTGTTGATTGCCTGCTCGCGGGTGTGCCAAGCGCGCCTCAACTGTCGCTCGGCTTCCAAACGGACCCGCACCATTTCCTGGTGTTGATCTTTCAAGGGCGATGTTGCTTCCCGTTTCATGCTGATTTCGGCTAGGTGCGGCATTCTCAGCTCTCGTCCGAAAACCAGGTGATTTGGCGAATAGCCTGTACTACAGTGGGGAAGGCTGCGGTAGGCAGCTAGTGCCAAAGGCAAGGCGGCTTCCCAGTCCCGGGTGTTTCGTTTCAGTTTCGCTACCAGGTTTGCCAGAGTGCGATGGAATCGCTCACATACCCCGTTGGCCTGTGGGTGGTAAGCGGAGGTGTGGACGTGGCGTATCTCCCAGGTATCGCAGAGCTCCTTGACGACCCCCGAGATGAAGGCGGCGCCTCGGTCGGAGACGAGCCTCTCAGGTGCACCATGGGTTGGTAGGTACTTCGTGGTCAATACGCGAGCGGTTGTTACTGCTGTGCAATCTGTGGTGACATAAGCCTCTGCGTACTTAGAGAATTGATCGATTACCGTCAGGATGTATTGGTACCCCCTCGACCAGGTAGAGGCCCAACAAAGTCAATACCGACGATTTGACCAATTCGGGTCGGTATCTCGGGTTTCTGGATTGGTGGTGTCAAATTTGGGGGAGTGTTCCTCTCCTGGCACTCCTGGCATTTCTGGACGAACTCTCGGATGTCACGTACCATCTTCTTCCAGTACCCGTACCGCCTGGCGACACGGGTAGTTGTTTCTATGCCAGGGTGCCCGGCCCACTGATGTTGATGACAATTGGTCAGGAACCAGCGCCGCATGGTGGATGGGATCAGTGGCACCGTGATCCGCTGGCCATCCACATCGACCTCCTTCTTCCAGACTCCTTCCTCCTCCTTTAGTTGATACTTCCCTGGATCAGCCGTCAGGGTGGAGATCCAGGTGTCCAAGGATTGGGCCGCCATCAGAAGTTCCTTCGGCATGCTTAGTGTGATGGCGCCAACGGGAACACGACTCAGGCCGTCGACATGAGCCATCTGCGATCCGGGGCGGTACTGCGCTTCATACTCGTACTCCGTCAGCCGGAGGATCCATCGTCCAATGCGCGAAGTTGGATCGCGTAGATTCATGGCTGCCGTGAGTGCTGCGTGGTCGGTCCTCAGGACGAACTTCTTCCCGAGCAGGAATTGCTGGAAATGCGTCACGCCCCAGACTACAGCAAGGAGCTCACGCTCGGTGGTGGAGTAACGTGTCTCAGCATCGTTGAGGGCGCGACTCGCGTAAGCGACCGGTCGCTCCTGCCCTTGATGTTCCTGGGCTAGTACTGCTCCCATAGCGGTTCCTGAGGCGTCCGTGGACAGGATGAATGGCTTGTCAAAGTCCGGATAGGCGAGCACGGGTTGGGTCATGAGCGCTTGCTTGAGTTGGTCGAACGCGCTCTGCTGCTCTTCACCCCAGCTGTACTCCCGGTTTTTCCTCAAGAGTTTGGTGAGAGGGGCGCTCATTGCCGAGTAGTGCTCGATGAAACGGCGGTAAAAACCGGCCAGTCCCAAGAAGGATCGGAGCTCACGAACGCTTGTCGGCGGAGGGTATTCTCCTATGGCTTTGACCTTTTCCGACTCCATCTCGATTCCTTCTGACGTGATAACATGGCCTAGGAAGTTGACGCGAGACTTCAGGAACGAGCACTTCTTGAGATTAAGGCGGAATCCAGTCGCTTCAAATCTCTCCAGAACGGCTCGCAATATGTTAACATGCGACTGCAGATCCTCAGTGAAGATGATGACGTCGTCGAGGTATATTAGACAACCGTCACCCAGCAGTCCGTCGAGTACGTCATTCATGGCGGCTTGGAAAGTTGCCGGGGCATTTTTAAGCCCGAAGGGCATGCGCACATACTCGAAATGACGATTTAGTGCCGTGAACGCGGTCTTTTCCCTCGATTCGGGACTGACGGGTATCTGGTGATATCCCATAGTCAGGTCCAGGTTGTGAAGATTTTACTACGCCCCATCATGGCCAGGGTTTCCTGCAACCGAGGGATAGGGTACTTGTTACCCTTGGTTTTGGCGTTTATTTCCCGATAGTCAATGCAGAATCGGTACTGCTGTGGCTCACCGGGAGGGGTCTTCTTCTTGGCGATGACTACTGGAGCGTTCCAAGGGCTCTTGGATGGCACAATAACACCGTCGGCCAGCAAGGAGTAGACTTGGTCTTCCACGAAGCCCCTCAGGGCATGCGCTACTGGATAGGGTTTTCTGGCCGTGGGGCTCGCGCTTCCGGTGTCAATTTCGTGAGCCACCTGCAGGGAACAACCCTCCTTCCCGGGCTTCTCGAAGAGATGCAGCTTCTGCGTCAGGCAGTCTTTGACCAAATGGTAGTCGGGTCCCGCCAGATGAGTCAGATGCTGATACACCTGGCACTCCAATTCAGAGGTTGAAGGAGGATTGTCCCAGATCTCGGTTGGGAATTCTGCTACCTCGGACATCGGAGGGTGTACCACCGGCTGCTTTCTGGATGGTGCTGTCTCGGTGGTCAATTGGCCTTGGTGGTTGTCGTCGACGCTAGGTTCGGGGGCCTCGGCAGATGTTGGAGCGGCTGTGGACCCGCCCTGGCGATTGATGTCGGTGTCGGGTTTCGTGGCTCGGGCGGTTTCCTGGGCTTTTTGCGCCCTCCTGTCGTCCTTTAGTTGGACGGACAAAGTGTCACAATGTCGAGCTATTGACATTTCACTATTGTGGTGGAGTGAGATGCCATTGTAAAGGGGCGGCGCAAATTTCAAGCGCCCCGCCAAGGAAGAAACCTCGGCGGCGGGGGACGGAACGACCCCTCTCCCCTCCCAAACGCCTAACTCCAGCTGGGCGGAAGGCGTGCCCTCTTTGGATTGGGTAGGCGATGGCGGCGCAAGACCCCAGGGAGGCGTAGAAGGGGAAGCGGACGTGACGAGCGGACGGAAGGACGACGAGCAATCGCCAGTCGTATCCGAACTCAGCGGAAGGAAGGTTGAAATCTCTGTTACGGGAACGGAGTGAAGTGAACCGGGACATCGAGGTAAAGTGAACGGGGACCTCGAAGCTAAGTGAACGGAAACATCCAACGTGAACAGGGGACATCGAAGTGAAACCGGAACATCCAAGTGAACCGGGGACATCGAAGTGAACCGGGTACATCCAAGTGAACCGGAATCGAAGCGAAGTGAACCGGAACACGAGGACGAAGTGAACGGGACATCGAATGAAGTGAAAGTGACCTGAAGGAACGATTGTATCGTGGTTCTTCAGGGTGAGAACGGGAATTGGGAGATCAGCCATTCCTATCCCGTAACAGTGGGACCCATTACGAACTGAAAAATCCCCGTCGGACCCGAGTGTTGATTCGTTCGCGCACCGACCGACGGCCAATAGTCTGGGTTTTCCACGCACCGCCAGTCGTCGGACCTCCGTTGGAAAGAGCCTCGCCTCCTCCGACCTGGACGGCGTTCCCCTGACCGAAGCCGAGCAGCGAAGAAACACATCACCCGTTGTTCCATCCAAAGGGTTGGTGCACGTAAGTGGCGAATAATTCTGTCTCGAACCCTAGCAACGCGAAAGTCGACTCCTTAAATCTGGCCCAAGCCCTGACGCGTAGTCACCAGAAAAGCTGATCAGAGAAATTGTAACTTGTAACCGTAGTATTGAGTATTTTGCTGTTGTAGAAAAGCAAAGGAGTTAGGGGAGAACATTAGCAAACACAACTGTATTTTTCCGATAGTCTAAATCAAACACTCCTGAGCCTTCAGCTACCTCATAAATTCATTGGCCTTCAGCCCTTCACATTCTACCTACTCATCAATTAGATTAAGTCATAGTCAGTATCCTTCTCGGCCGAGACATTCCATATTTTTATTTCGAACAATTGCGTTATTACAAACACAATATTGAACTCTGCCTTCACTTACGAAACCCATTCCTCAGAGCTTAGTCAATTCAGGTGTAATGGAGTCTATGACCTACCGTCTCCGACATTCCGAACGGTAAAGTGAAAGTCTTTAGTCTCCCACTAATTTATTCGCCTAGGTCTATTTCTGGATCCCAGCCCGTTAGGTGAAACGGCGGGTTACATCTTTTGGTGGCAAGGGTGGGATATTTCAGAAATCTCGATTTCTGTCGTATCCACAACAAGTGATCTTGACCAGGCGAATATTGGTGAGAAAAAGCTCTGAAGGAATTGGGTGCGTTTTATAATCTCGAAATTTAAATTGTGCTAGTTAAGATTCTGAATTTAAACTTGTAAGAAGCAAACAAATCGGCCCGAGTGTGAGGAAGCGAGTGAGGAGTCAATTAACTTCAAATCCGTATCATTTTTCTTCTTTCCATAAATCAAAATTTAACTACTGGCTCATATCTAGCAGCATCACTCTCGTGTAGCTCTGTTCCGAGACTGTCCCGGGTCTGTGCCGGGACTGTTTCGAGGCCCTCTGTGCCGAGACTGTCCCGGGTCTGTGCCGGGACTGTTCCGGGCCCTCTGTGCCGGGACTGTTCCGAGGCCTCTGTGCCGAGACTGTCCCGGGTCTTGTGCCGGGACTGTTCCGAGGCCATCTGTTCCGAGACTGTCCCGGGTCTGTGCCGGGACTGTCCCGAGGCCCTCTGTTCCGGGACTGTTCCGACGAGCCTTCAGCTCCAATGACATCCCAATTCCAGACCCGTCATAGCTCTCACCAACTGGGAAGGCCTTTCTCGATTCGTGGGGAAATTATCGGTCCTGGTGCGCAAGAAAGTGATCTATCAGTTCTGTAATATTTTTTTATTTTTAGTTCGTTTGTGCAACAAGTGAGTTCGCGACCATGCAACGAAACAGCAGCCCCATCAGTCGAGGGAGAAGCCATGATGACGCCGTGACGGAAGCGATGAACAAAACTGGGCGCCTTCTTCGCGGAGCCTGCGGCCTTGCATTCCGCGGTCGTTGTTTATGGAAGTCGACCCATGGAACCCTGATGAGCCGGATGCTATCACGGCATCCGTGTTCTTTCCAGGAAGTGGGGCAAGCAACCCAAGAGCTTGACGAGCACAAGAAACGCGATCCTTCGCACCCGCTAAAAGGTGGAGCCAAGCGATTCCTCCAGGATGGTCTTGGCGAAAACCGTACACGACCGTGAGAGAAGGCCATACTGGCATGGTATGGCGAGGAAAGTCCCGAGAAGGCGACCATACGCCTGGACAGCCCAGAGAGGACCCCGACGAGTCCATCCGACGGTTTTGCAGAACGACTTCTGACCACGGCACGATCGGCTGTCCGAACTGAACCCAACCTGAACGAGGCCCAACGTCGGGAGTGGACAAGACGAAAGCACTCAGCGCTTTGTCCGCGGGCAACCGAAAGAACTCATCTCTACTTGCAGGGTAACCTCCGGACAACCTTGGAGGATGCAGTGGAGCGGGCTGAGGGATGGGAGGACGTAATGAGGCAAAGCAGGACTACGTGCTCGTTGGGACATAGCCGCTGTCAGCGGAATCAAGACCTTCGGAGCCCAAGAAATGTACTCTTGCGGAGAACCAGGGCATTTTGCAGCAAACTGCCTGCAAAAACCCAGAAGCCCGCCCGTTACCAAAACAAACCGGCCACGTTCGGCGATCACCAGTTGATAACGGTGCCGACGAAGTTACCACCGACCGCCCAGTGCTGCCCTGTATGTACTGTGGTGATATGTCCACTTTCCAGTGAGTTGCCCCCACGGACTCTACGCGGCCTTGTTCTGCAATTTCTGTGGATCCCGTGACCCACCTGGAGGCGGATTGCCTGAAGAAGAAGAAGACCCTGCCATCTCGATCCGCGAATGCACCAGGTCAGAAAATCAGTACGACCCATGAAACCCAAGCCAGTCTCACAACAACTAACGGGACGAACCAATCGTCGAGTCCGCGGAGGCGAGCTGGTGACCTACCAGACCGCGGTGAATGGTGTCATGATGCCCATGATACTGATCACCGCGGCTTGGGGAAGGAGTCCCGCGAATGGGCGTGGATACTGGTGCTGCAGTGTCTGTCCTATCAAGACCTGTGCCTGGCATTGACATCCGCCCAACAGCAATAGAGCTATGGGGTGCCGACGGACAACCACTGCCCGTGATGGGGATCCAGGATGTACGTATCACCATCGGTCCGGTTACGATCACGCACGCGTTCTGTGTCTTCCAACGAACTGACTCCGGCTTGGATCTGATCGGACTGGACCTCCTGAGGAAGTTACCCCTTGGCAACGCCGGATATCGGCGTAGTGGATGAGATGAAGAACCGCCACGGGGAAGATGATCCCATTGGCGTGGTCGCCCCTGACCCGACCCCTCCCAGGCACGCCCGT